>CM060948.1:303842292-304097292 GCA_030765055.1 Mantis religiosa | reverse complement strand
ACAGCCTAGCCGCGAAGCTGGAGACTACAAATAACAACCTGGCCGCAGAGTTGAAACAAATGAAGACGGCCAACGACAACATCACCGCCGAGTTGAAACAAATGAAGACGGCCACCGACAACATCACCGGGAAGATGGATGAAATGAAGGCCGAATTAACAGCGACGATGGAAACGGCAAACAACAACTTGGCCACGACAATGACCGCAAAGATGGCCGAACTGACAACGGAGATGAGGGAGGCAAACGAGGTCCTGGCCGCCAAGTTTGAGGAACGGTTGGCCGGCGTGAGGGATGACGTCACGAATCTGGGCAAGCGGATGGGTCATGTAGACGACCGCCTTAGTGATTTAGAGGAAAAGGCCGACAACATCGCAAAACCCCTCACCCGCCTGATGGAGGAACACCGGCCTTATGTGTGGACAGAGGACGCCGAAAACGCTTTCCAGCACCTAAAGGAGACCCTGTGCATTGCTCCAATTTTGGGTTTCCCACAACCGGGTGGCGCCTTCATTGTGGACACCGACGCTAGCGACCATTGCATTGGAGGTGTCCTATCGCAGATCCAGGACGGCCATGAGCGGGTGATAGCCTACTACAGCAAGACGCTATCCAAGGCAGAGAAGAACTACTGCGTCACCCGACGAGAATTATTGGCGGTAGTAAAGACCTTGGAGCACTTCCACAAGTACCTGTACGGTCAGTCATTCCACCGGAGGACTGACCATTCCGCCCTAACCTGGCTATTGAGCTTTAAGAACCTGGAAGGCCAGACAGCACGTTGGGTCCAAAGGCAGCAGGAGTACGACTTCACCTCGGAACATCGTAGAGGGAAGAGCCACGGTAACGCTGACACCATGTCCCAAAGACCCTGTCCAGAAGAGTGCGGCCAGTGCACAAGAGTGGAAGAGAAGGAGCGTGCCGCAGCAGTCCGAGTAGTTGTGGCAGTGCCTGCTGAAGGCTGGGATAGCGCAGGCCTGAGGAGGGAGCAGCTGGTGGACGCAGACTTGGGGCCACTCTTGAGGGAAGTGGAGGCAGGGACAAGACCAACCTGGGAGGACATCGCACCAAGGGGCGCCACCTACAAGTCGTACTGGGCCCAATGGGACTCGTTGAAGACCAGAGATGAAGTGCTGTTCCGGGTATGGGAATCACCCGATGGGAAGACGCAGAGAGAACAGTTGGTACTTCCCCGGAGTAAGGTACCGGAAGTCTTGGAAGAAGTGCACGCTGGTACTTCAGGAGGACACCTGGGAGCGAACCGAACGATTGACAAACTTCGGCAGCGCTACTTCTGGCTGAGACTCCGAGCAGATGCTGGTGGTACACCTGGACCGCCTGGCACGCTACGATGGTGCTGTTCGGGACGACCAGCATTGAGGAGGGAGCTGTGTCACCCGAGCGTCGGAACACCCTATAGACTGGGCAAGCAGCAGACGGGTCGGTGTTCGCCCCGCCCCCTCGTTCGTCTTAAAGCGTTAAGAAGGGACGGCTGGGACAAAAAAACATCACGGCGCCGTCTCTTTCTGTTCCACCTGTGTTCTCGAACTTACAGGATATTTCCTCTAATCTGGAACCTTCCGATCGACCCGCTGGCCCTATATAAGCAGCACGTCGAGTTAGTCAGTCAGTCAGTTCTTGGTGTAAGAATGCAGCGCTGGTGGACGACGAGAAGACTGCGTAAGAGCATCGGAAGATTGTACGTAATTACGAGTGCAAGTGAAATTGTGACGGACGAACTGGTGAATCGTAATTGTGTGCATTACGTAATTCTGTGTAATTGGCAAGAGTTTAACTGTAAGTCGGTGGAAATAAAGAACATTGTTGAGTTTGTGTAATTGGACTTTTCATTTCACGAACCCACAAAGTCACAATAATAATAATAATAATAATAATAATAATAATAATAATAATAATAATAATAATAATAATAATAATAATAATAATAATAATAATAATAATAATAATAATAATAATAATAATAATAATAATAATAATAATAATAATAATAATAATAATAATAATAATAATAATAATAATAATAATAATAATAATAATAATAATAATAATAATAATAATAATAATAATAATAATAATAATAATAATAATAATAATAATAATAATAATAATAATAATAATAATAATAATAATAATAATAATAATAATAATAATAATAATAATAATAATAATAATAATAATAATAATAATAATAATAATAATAATAATAATAATAATAATAATAATAATAATAATAATAATAATAATAATAATAATAATAATAATAATAATAATAATAATAATAATAATAATAATAATAATAATAATAATAATAATAATAATAATAATAATAATAATAATAATAATAATAATAATAATAATAATAATAATAATAATAATAATAATAATAATAATAATAATAATAATAATAATAATAATAATAATAATAATAATAATAATAATAATAATAATAATAATAATAATAATAATAATAATAATAATAATAATAATAATAATAATAATAATAATAATAATAATAATAATAATAATAATAATAATAATAATAATAATGTCACCCGAGCGTCGGAACACCCTATAGACTGGGCAAGCAGCAGACGGGTCGGTGTTCGCCCCGCCCCCTCGTTCGTCTTAAAGCGTTAAGAAGGGACGGCTGGGACAAAAAAACATCACGGCGCCGTCTCTTTCTGTTCCACCTGTGTTCTCGAACTTACAGGATATTTCCTCTAATCTGGAACCTTCCGATCGACCCGCTGGCCCTATATAAGCAGCACGTCGAGTTAGTCAGTCAGTCAGTTCTTGGTGTAAGAATGCAGCGCTGGTGGACGACGAGAAGACTGCGTAAGAGCATCGGAAGATTGTACGTAATTACGAGTGCAAGTGAAATTGTGACGGACGAACTGGTGAATCGTAATTGTGTGCATTACGTAATTCTGTGTAATTGGCAAGAGTTTAACTGTAAGTCGGTGGAAATAAAGAACATTGTTGAGTTTGTGTAATTGGACTTTTCATTTCACGAACCCACAAAGTCACAATTGGTGTCAGGAGTGCGACATAACACAATGGAGGCAGCATTAGAAAAGATTTTAGCGGAACTGAAAGAAATGAAGACGGCAAATGAAAACCTCGCTGCAAAAAACGAAGCGGCAAATAACAGCCTAGCCGCGAAGCTGGAGACTACAAATAACAACCTGGCCGCAGAGTTGAAACAAATGAAGACGGCCAACGACAACATCACCGCCGAGTTGAAACAAATGAAGACGGCCACCGACAACATCACCGGGAAGATGGATGAAATGAAGGCCGAATTAACAGCGACGATGGAAACGGCAAACAACAACTTGGCCACGACAATGACCGCAAAGATGGCCGAACTGACAACGGAGATGAGGGAGGCAAACGAGGTCCTGGCCGCCAAGTTTGAGGAACGGTTGGCCGGCGTGAGGGATGACGTCACGAATCTGGGCAAGCGGATGGGTCATGTAGACGACCGCCTTAGTGATTTAGAGGAAAAGGCCGACAACATCGCAAAACCCCTCACCCGCCTGATGGAGGAACACCGGCCTTATGTGTGGACAGAGGACGCCGAAAACGCTTTCCAGCACCTAAAGGAGACCCTGTGCATTGCTCCAATTTTGGGTTTCCCACAACCGGGTGGCGCCTTCATTGTGGACACCGACGCTAGCGACCATTGCATTGGAGGTGTCCTATCGCAGATCCAGGACGGCCATGAGCGGGTGATAGCCTACTACAGCAAGACGCTATCCAAGGCAGAGAAGAACTACTGCGTCACCCGACGAGAATTATTGGCGGTAGTAAAGACCTTGGAGCACTTCCACAAGTACCTGTACGGTCAGTCATTCCACCGGAGGACTGACCATTCCGCCCTAACCTGGCTATTGAGCTTTAAGAACCTGGAAGGCCAGACAGCACGTTGGGTCCAAAGGCAGCAGGAGTACGACTTCACCTCGGAACATCGTAGAGGGAAGAGCCACGGTAACCCTGACACCATGTCCCAAAGATCCTGTCCAGAAGAGTGCGGCCAGTGCACAAGAGTGGAAGAGAAGGAGCGTGCCGCAGCAGTCCGAGTAGTTGTGGCAGTGCCTGCTGAAGGCTGGGATAGCGCAGGCCTGAGGAGGGAGCAGCTGGTGGACGCAGACTTGGGGCCACTCTTGAGGGAAGTGGAGGCAGGGACAAGACCAACCTGGGAGGACATCGCACCAAGGGGCGCCACCTACAAGTCGTACTGGGCCCAATGGGACTCGTTGAAGACCAGAGATGAAGTGCTGTTCCGGGTATGGGAATCACCCGATGGGAAGACGCAGAGAGAACAGTTGGTACTTCCCCGGAGTAAGGTACCGGAAGTCTTGGAAGAAGTGCACGCTGGTACTTCAGGAGGACACCTGGGAGCGAACCGAACGATTGACAAACTTCGGCAGCGCTACTTCTGGCTGAGACTCCGAGCAGATGCTGGTGGTACACCTGTACCGCCTGGCACGCTACGATGGTGCTGTTCGGGACGACCAGCATTGAGGAGGGAGCTGTGTCACCCGAGCGTCGGAACACCCTATAGACTGGGCAAGCAGCAGACGGGTCGGTGTTCGCCCCGCCCCCTCGTTCGTCTTATAACGTTAAGAAGGGACGGCTGGGACAAAAAAAAAACATCACGGCGCCGTCTCTTTCTGTTCCACCTGTATTCTCGAACTTACAGGATATTTCCTCTACTCTGGAACCTTCCGATCGACCCGCTGGCCCTATATAAGCAGCACGTCGAGTTAGTCAGTCAGTCAGTTCTTGGTGTAAGAATGCAGTGCTAGTGGACGACGAGAAGACTGCGTAAGAGCATCGGAAGATTGTACGTAATTACGAGTGCAAGTGAAATTGTGACGGACGAACTGGTGAATCGTAATTGTGTGCATTACGTAATTCTGTGTAATTGGCAAGAGTTTAACTGTAAGTCGGTGGAAATAAAGAACATTGTTGAGTTTGTGTAATTGGACTTTTCATTTCACGAACCCACAAAGTCACAATAATAATAATAATAATAATAATAATAATAATAATAATAATAATAATAATAATAATAATAATAATAATAATAATAATAATAATAATAATAATAATAATAATAATAATAATAATAATAATAATAAAAATAATAATAATAATAATAATAATAATAATAATAATAATAATAATAATAATAATAATAATAATAATAATAATAATAATAATAATAATAATAATAATAATAATAATAATAATAATAATAATAATAATAATAATAATAATAATAATAATAATAATAATAATAATAATAATAATAATAATAATAATAATAATAATAATAATAATAATAATAATAATAATAATAATAATAATAATAATAATAATAATAATAATAATAATAATAATAATAATAATAATAATAATAATAATAATAATAATAATAATAATAATAATAATAATAATAATAATAATAATAATAATAATAATAATAATAATAATAATAATAATAATAATAATAATAATAATAATAATAATAATAATAATAATAATAATAATAATAATAATAATAATAATAATAATAATTAATGATGATGATGATGATGATGATGATGATGATGATGATCATCATCATCATCATCATCATCATCATCATCATCATCATCATCATCATCATCATCATCATCATCATCATCATCATCATCATCATCATCATCATCATCATCTTCTTCATCATCATCATCATCATCATCATCATCATCATCATCATCATCATCATCATCATCATCATCATCATCATCATCATCATCATCATCATCATCATCATCATCATCATCATCATCATCATCATCATCATCATCATCATCATCATCATCATCATCATCATCATCATCATCATCATCATCATCATCATCATAATAATAATAATAATAATAATAATAATAATAATAATAATAATAATAATAATAATAATAATAAATAAATAAAGTTACTTTGCTGGTTTATCTGGCCTTAGTGGGTTTAGTATGAAGTGAAAGTGGTTGAATTTCTTACTTACGAGAAGAATCTTAAGTACAAATTCTATATACTCCAGGTAATATTGAACATTACATGCAGTCTGATCTTCTTAATTGAAGAACAGAGTAAGTAGTAAAGTTTAAATAATACATTACTACCACTAATCAAAGTAATAAATTGCTCAACTGGACAATGTAACCTTATTGACTTTCGTATGAACTGAAAACAATTTTTTTTACCTTAATCCAAGAATCTGGAGTAGACATTCTGTAAACAGCAATCTCACTTACTTGAGAAAACAATCAGGTCATTTTGCAACATTACATGGAACCTGACCTTCCTAAATGAAGAACAGAGTAAAAAGTAAATCAATGGTACCAACAATAATAGTATAAAGTGAAAGCAGCTAAATGCCTGACTTTAGTTCAAGAGTCTCAAATATACATTCATATATATGTTCTCTACTAATGCTATCGATTAAATATTAAATCGATTAATCGTGTTAATTTAATCGATTAATCTATAGATAATGTTGCAACATTACATGGAACCTGACCTTCCTAAATGAAGAACAGAGTAAAAAGTAAATCAATGGTACCAACAATAATAGTATAAAGTGAAAGCAGCTAAATGCCTGACTTTAGTCCAAGAATCTCAAATATGCATTCATATATATGTTCTCTACTAATGCTATCGATTAAATGTTTAATCGATTAATCGTGTTACTTTAATCGATTAATCTATAGATTAGTCGAGATATTATCTGTTCAAAAATTAGGTGTAAGGATTATATAAAGTACTTTACTACTCTGTACATTTCATTATTTATGAAACGTTGAAATATTTAGATTCCAAATTTTGCGTTTGCATCAAGTTCATATGCTTTATGTATGTTCTGAATTTGATCTACTATATTTTGTAAGTAATTATTTTGTAACGTATTATATCACTATATACTAAGATTTGTGAGACTGACATGCAGTTGTTTTTTTTAAAACGCTTTTCTTTATTTCAACCTTTTTAACACAAAACTTTCAATCACTGTCACGAACTCAGAAACATTACTGGCTTACTGCAGTTAATAGCACAGTTACACCACCACCAGCCCTGAGAAGAGTGATCAGCTAGTCTTTCTATAGCTGCGTAATCGAAGTGTGCGGTTCAAGGTTGTACAGTTCAGTTTATACTAGCAAGCAATAAATAATCGGTTGTATACGGTATATTGTCACACATAAGCTGTAAGGAAAGAAACGTCTCTGTCAGCATCTGTATGTAGTTGTGTATCTCTTAGAATATTTCACAACAGAAGTGTTATTTAGACTCTCTAGGGGTTCAGAGTGATTTCTTTTAGCTTTCAGGAGCTATATTATCTCAAAGTCCAAAGAACATTACGTTTGTAGTGAAAGCTTCATGCGTTGGAAAGGCTGTGTAGGTTGAAAGCAATACATCAAAACAAAGAGGGCGAAATTTGGGTAAAAGAGTTGTATTTAATATTTATTGTAACCGATTAATTTTAATTGACTGATTTAATTGAGTAAATGTTTAATGTTTAATCTAAAATAAAAAATTAATCGATTAATCGTATCGATTAATCGATTAAATCACGCAGCACTAATTATCTACACAGCAATTTTATTTATTTTGGGAATATCACCAGGTAATTTTCAATGTTGCGTACAAGGTAACCTTGCTGAATGAAGAAAGAGTAGATATCGGGTTACAGCAAAAAATTTCCCGCGAGGATTGCTCACAAACTCTGTCCCCACTACTTATAGGTTTAAAACAACATCAACCACACCAAATTCTGCAAGACTAGACAGACAGGCCAGGCAAAGGACGAAATACTTAACGCTTACAAAACTTAGGATAAAAACTAACGAGGCTAGGAAACCGCAACTTAAAAGGGTGGTTGAGTTAGTGGAAATGCTATTTCGAATAGGGAAAGAAGAATCGAGCTCAAATTCATAGCTGTTACAAGTGTGCCAGAAGATCAGTCCAAGCAAAATCACCTTGAAGCTCCCTCAAAATATGTATTTGCTAACACCACTAAGTTAGGGGGAGTCACAAGGAACTCTGATGTCATCAATATCAGTTTTTTAAATAATAAAATATGGGCTGGACTTACCGATCACAAGAAAGAGTGCACCAACACATTAAGCTTGATTCCCGAGATCGTGTGTTCAGATCTGACCTAGGGTATTATTGTTTTCGGGCGTAAAATCCTTAGCATGGTTTCCTTCGGAAGGGAAGTAAAGCCGGTGGTGCCTGTGTAGATATACTGCATGTGGAAGAACCTCAAGCCCGATGAAGAGGTCTCTGAAGAAAATTAAGCCGTCTTTAGAATGGGACGCTAAGCATCACAGTGGTTAAGGAGCGTCCATAAATAGAAACTCTATTTCAACCTTCACCACACGAAAATATCAGAGAAGCTTCTTCTCTCGAAGTCCCCAGGAAATTTCTTGGGAGAACAGCAAGGTTCCTAATTCGGCCACTCATAGCAAACCCTTGACAACTTAAGGCAATTAAAACTAGAGAATGGAAGCTAAGAAGAACGAATACCAACAACTGTCATTCGTGACGAGCCGTATTAAAGGCGAACTGGTGTTGCTGCAAATTACTATCCCCAATATTTTGCGTTGATATAGCCAACTTAAGATTTTCATTCACTCTCAGCCAGCGACTTCGAAAACGACGATCTTAGTATTACCACAGGAGGCAAGCATTGTTTAAGACTTTAATCGCTGAATGAGCATGACCTTAGGCACAGGCCAAATTCAAGAGAACTTTATAAAACAATCATTAACTACCTCCGAATAGGTATCACCCAGAGCAGCTTAGTAAAAGAGCTCCACGAAATTAAAGTCTGTTTAGTTAACGCGTGTGCACGTCGGCCTTTGCCTTTGACGAACCCTTATAATAGTTTTACAAGACAGACCCTCCTTCTCGCAGTCCTTTCTGCAAGGTTGCCACCTTTCTCGATAAGTCATGGATGTCATACGAGGTTTCGTCTAAATAAATTATCTTATGTCCCTTACTGCGAAACTTCCTTAGTTTTGACACACACACACACACACACACACACACACACACACACACACACACACACACACACACACACACACACACACACACACATATATATATATATATATATATATATATATATATATATATATATCGTCAAGCTACAATTCTACTGGATTGCATAATAACCCTTAACTTATTCAAATTGCGATATTTGAAACCCAGCTCCTTTAGGAGGCCCTGCAATATGCAGTGCCCATAAGGAAAATCACCAATTTCTTGCACATGTACAACTAATTCGTCTAAGCTGGGCGGTCTCCTTTTTGCATGGAATCTATATACAAATTTATCGACGAATTACTTTAGAGAAACGTTTCCGTTTGTGTTCACACTTGATCGGCGTCTTTGTTATTCCTTTCGTCACAATATTTCTTACTGTATTTCTGTGAATACCTAGAATTTATCATCAGGTTCATTGCACAACCCCTTACCAAGATTATTTATATGTTCAATATGTGTTCAAAACAAGCGCTTGAATTTGCTTAGAAACAGTTCCCGCTATATGTTTTTTTCTTTTTTTTAGACTTTTCCAGTAATATAACCCGGCCCAGTTATTCACACTGTCTTCACTTTGATTATTTTCACTTGACTGAAAGTAATCTACTACTTCATTTGCGTTTACCACTGCATTTCCCTCCCACGGTCTGCACATTGTGACACACAACGAATTTTTGCACGTAATGAAACAGATCAACCTGAAATTGGAACTTTGGCAACTGAGACTCCACGTGGAGTAGACATGCGACTGTCACTTCGAGAAATTCAGTGTTGCTATTGGTCCTGAACGACAGTGTTCCATTTCTGAAGTGTGGAGATTAGTGGACGGTCGGGTCAGGTTCCTTTGACTCCGAACTGCACACTCGTTAACTAAACAGACTCTAACAAAACCTATCTCTAACAGGTACACTGCATAATCCGAGGCTAGGTTGCTCGGGTAGTTTGGAAAATGCAGACACTTAGGTTATAGCATCCCTATACATTCCTTCCCAAATAAATTTCACGTACACTTTCACGGATTTTAAAATTTCCCGGACGTCCCCCAAAAGATGAAGAGTCAAAATATTGAACATCATAAGGATTAAAATCTGCGAAGGAACTATGTGCAATCTCCATCGTAATTAGCGCAAGCGGTAAACAGAATTTGCTCAAATGATCACAATAAGTATGTACTTTGGCCATCCTGAAGCCTACTAATAATATCAATAGTTCTGGATCTTGACTGATGCTAACCAATGTCGATGAACAATTGAGTGGAGACTCTCGTAAACGAAAACTGCTTAAATGACATTATCGAGGAAGGCTACCGCAGAATCTAATCCGAACACGTGAATAAGAACTTCAATAAGAATACTCTCCATACCCTTAATGTGTACTTAAACCAGGAAATTCGAACACCCCATCAGTCAAGTCTGTTTTCCCCTTGTATAGCAAGCCTTGTATGACACACTAACGTGAGCGAAACTTGCTCAAAAAACATGCGGAACTTCTCCAAGGCAAACAACACAGTTAGGTGCTCCAAATTTGTTTTCCAACTTGCAGAATGTTTGAGAGGTATAATAAACGAGGCGGCGAACTTTAGGGAACCCCCCTAAAAGAACCCTTGTTACCTAATGAGTTGAAGGATCGGTCTGCAAGAGAGAACTCCGCAAAATAGTCCAGGGGTTGGTTAGAGACGGCAAGGGTCCTCAAATGACTTCTGCAGCTCCAGACCCGACTTAAATTTCACTCGTTTCCACCTCTGTCTTTTAAGCGATGAGAAAACTGGAATGTTTAGAACTGTATCACCCTTATTTATTGAGCTAAAATCTTTAAGGTTAGAGAAACGGAAAAATTCCATTTGGTCCGACTTTGTTAGATATGATGCCTATGGGCGACACCAAATGCTTCAAGAAGGCAATCTGAAATGTACTAACCTTATCTTAGAGGGCTTAAGCGTAAGACTATCACAGGCCAAACGAGGATTTTGAACACGGATCTCCCGAATAGAGTCTCACCTATTACCCGCCTTGGCATTAAGTGCCTTATGTGTTCCTAAAGAATGGTCAGAAGTCCAACGATATTCACGGAATTATGTCGAAGGCGCTAATCTAACCACAGAAGATAAAGGGAGGCTCTACAATTGAAACAATATAACAGTTATAATAAGATTCGTTGCTACCAAAGATTACGTAACATTACATGAGTCGCCGTACATTATTTGAGTTCTTGGAGATGAAGTCTTCGTAGGAGAAGCATAATCCGAAGAACAGTCCTCGTAATACAAGAAAGAGATTTTAAGTGAAACATTTTAAGGGTTTGGCCAACACGAAAATGAATAAATTTCAACAATTGCTGGTAGTGGCGCTTCTTGACGTAACGCTGGGTTCGTGCCTTGCAAGACACACGAGTCCAAAGTGATCAGTATAAACAAAGAGGCGACTTTCGTGTCTAGAAACGGATATGGATATTTTCTGTTTGTCGTCCTTAATCGGGTCTTTCATATGGAATGGCAAATGAACAAAATGAGTGAAATTATATTCATGTCTATGCAGACTGGATTTATCCAACGTTCATTTTCTGATGATAAGAGAGAACACTGCCTTATCTGGATATCAATGGAGATTAAACTGGGGCTTCATGGTTGCAAGGCATGCATATAATATAAGAAAAGAAGTTTTAGAGATTTATTAGTTTGCCGCTCGGCACACACCATCTAGGGGGAGTGCAATACGACAACACTGCTGGATTCCGATTGGTTGTTCACTTTGTAGCGCTCAAGGACAAACACCTTCCCATTTGAAACACATAACACATGTGTATATTTTGGCAGCAAAAATGAATAATAATGTAACATATTTTGCATCTCCGGGCTGTATATACCTAAAACCGTTCTGGTCTTCTCAACCTCTATCCCTTATCTCGCTAAGCGATGAGCAAATGACATGCAAAACAGAAAGACTGTCACCTGTTGCACGATAAACGGATATTAATACTCACTCTTTAGGGGCTTGTATGGCTTAGCATCTCAGAACTTAGTTGCTGTCCAACTAGCAGTGACTGGTAATACAATTTTAAACAAAATATTCATCATTGCTATTTTGTATTTTTAGCACGTATAGTGTAGTAATAAACACTGTACACTGTACACAGTGGCTTCCACCTTTTCTAAGAGAAAATGAATGAACAATTCAAATAACTGTTGTTACATATGTGATTCATTCTTGTTGCAGAAACAGAAAACTAACATTATGCAGTTTTTTTAAGAAAGTGTATGTTGCATACTTTAAGGAGCAGCTCCACATACTGTTTGCAAAACATGATACAATGGAAAACAAAAAATAATGCAGTTTAGGAGTCCTGTGATATTTCGTGAAAAAAAAAAACACTATAATGATTAGCACTTCCGCATGAGTAAAGTATCAGGGTACGATAAGACAAATTGTAACAAAAATGAAATATCCAGATGGCCTTGCTTCAGCTATAAGAACTGTGTCACACGGAGTAGATGTCCCTATTCCTATTCCACCAGCCCAACTACAGCGTACCGAGAGTTCAGTTACTGGGGCAACAGAAAATTCTAATACAGATGAGGATTTCTCAGTGCACACCGCTGAAGGCAAGTAATGGAATTTTAGTCATGATGGTTTCGGCTTAGTAAAAGACTTAGCAATTTATTTGAACAACTTAGTAAGAGACTTAACCTTTACTAAAGACAAGATCTACCAGGATTAAAGTTGAAACAGAAGAATACGTTGGCTTCAGACACCACATTTTCCTGGTAAAAATATAGATTAAAAAGAAGTTACCAAGTTAAGTTGGAGGACCAACTTGTTTATTGTTGCGATGCATCCGGCCAAGAATATGATGCAACGAATGCTTAGGTTTATTAAAATCCAAAATTCAGAGAATTTCGGAAACTAAAACTACACATATTGTGACGTCGGACCAATCAAAATTTAGTATTTCGGTTACCTAGCAACGAAACAGAGAAAACAACCCATAATTTTATACTTAAATTTCTTGCTTCTTCTTGTTTGAACTCTCGAAGCGTGTAGACGATTTTTTTGCGGGGGGGGGGGGGGGTAAATGATATTGAAAACTACAGAAAGTTAGTGGAGTTCACCGTTCATTAACGTGTAATAAACGATTAAAATATACATTTCATAGTTGCCCAAACGCAAAATCCCTTTTGAATCGATACCACGATATTGAGGTTTCACGTCTCATCGCTCGCCGCAGCTACCGGAAGGAAAATTTACAGAAATCTTCGAGACTATCATCTTCACGGCCTCGAGACAGGAGAGTTCATCGCTTCTACATCGAGGTAAGTTTTGGCTTCTCCACGTGTCGCCATCCGTATGGGGCGTGGTCCTCACGACAACGAATCCTACTTCAAACATGTCGCCGCATCGTGTGGTATAAATCTACCTTCACCAATATAACCACTTCAAGATTAAGACCTTGAACGGGAGAAAAGTTCGCCTAAGCAGCATCGTTCACATGCATACTAAACGAAATGACACAAATTAGATGCGTTCCACGAAAGAATGGCGGTTGCAACTGTGAAACAAAGTACTGACATTTCAACGATTTGTGAATATAGTCTCTACTTTAATGATGCCGTAATTGTATACTGCCTGTAATGTACTTTAAACCAATGCTTGTTTCATTGAAATGGTAAATAAATACGGAAGATACCAGTGCGTATTAGAATGTTGCTCTATGTTTTCCAGAAGACCTAAATATGGGAACTTCCAATTTGGTGAAGTGTTTGCCTTCTTTAACAATGTTCGTCACAGTATGAGCACTCACGTGATAAGCCTGTGCCGATAATTCTCGGTTTGAGCGAAATTAGTACTTTCGAAAATGTCTTTAATTCACAAGTGTTTGAAAAACAATACACAAGAAAAACGATATTGATAGCCTACTTATGTAATATCTTAGAGTTGTCTCGCAGTGACTACTAGGCACACTAGTACTAGGTTTGCTAAGCGACATATTTACTAACATCGAAAAACACATCTACACTCCTATAAGATCACCACTTTACTGAATACAAGGTAAAAATTGCAACCGCAGCAGAGCAGGTGTATGTTTTTCTTCACTGACAGTCTTTTGTTTCTAGAAGGGCGTCTTATCTTTTCATACCTCCTAAACCAGATATCCTATAAATATGAGGTTTGAACAGTCTTCCTCAGGAAAAATAGCTCTGTGACCTAGGATAAACAAAATAATTCTGTAATCAGTAGCTTTTGAGCGCGAGAAGAAATTATCCGTACGGTTTGACCAAGCGAGCCAGTATGCGTGCTTAACTGTACAACATTGCACTCACCTTATTTTCTATTATGTGTTTCCAATGGGAGGAGTTCTCGCCTGTAGTGAATCAGAAGCGTCAGAGCCTTCGCCGTTGCCACCTCGTTATCCCCACTCTTTTTATATTTCCCTCTCTCTCGCACACTTGCGAGTGTTCGTGGCATTAGACGTAAGGGAACGCAAACTGAATTTTCCAAAGTTTTATAATAATGCAGTTGTTGAAATAACAATTGCAATATGAATATTCATATATTACGCAAATGTTTTAAATATTTAGTTTAAAATTAATTATAATTTATGAATTACATATTTTTCTGATCCAAGGAAAATACCAGCGGTGCATTCATATAGCTGTGAATGTTACTTACGTTAAGAGATAATTCGTCACTGTCGTTGTCTTCAACGTCTGAGTACTGCAAATTTGTGACGATAGGTTCCAAAATCTCGTTACTTGCCATTTCTTTCCAAAAGTCGTCTTCTTGTAGTTTATCTGATGACTCACGTAGTTTTCCGTTCAACGTCAGTCAGTTTAAAAATATTATTTCTGTTTGCAACATAATTTGAGCTCACATTAACTCAATTGCATTGTTCTAGCAGTAGTAAGGGGGTAAAAAATGATGATGATGATGATGATTGTGTTTTAAGGGCGCTCAACTGCTGGGTCATCAGCGCCCAAGTAAGGGGGTAAGCGCGTCTCATTGATCCAGCTGATACACTTTTTCATGGAAGAGTAACTGAATAATGCTGCTTTGAACTCTCTATTAGAGTAAATATAGATTACGAAGTATTCATAAAGAAATATATAATATGACCACGCACGTTCTGCCAGACTAGCAAGAAGTGTTTCGTTTCCTTCCATCGAATTTAACAAACACCTTGGCTTAATCAAAGTACATATTTCTTTTACCACGTCATGTCAAATGTTTACGTTTCAGTTCTGAGTAATTTCAAACATACGTTCACGCATACATGCCAACCAATAATTGTATTCTTTACAGTCCTTACATCGCAATTCATCGGTACAATATAATGGTACCTATTTTATTTATTTTTATTAGGAAAACTATTTGAACTAAAAATATTTTTTACGGTTATGCTAAATACATTACTCTCTCCATCCTCAGGGATTAGTGTTTGCAAAATCGAAATTTTTGTCTTAGTGCGAATAGTATTTATTAGACATTGATTAGTTTGCCGCTCGTCGCACACCACTAAGCGGGAATGCAATACGACAACACCGCAGGACTCCGATTGGTTGCTCAGCTAGTAGCGCTCAAGGACAAACACTTTCCCATTTGAAACACATAATAGACAACGAGAGACCAGCCACGCCTAGTTCCACCTTATGTTCATTCCTATTTTTTAGCTGCCTTAGTGTGAAGAAATGATTAATTTCCACCAATTAACTAAAATATGTCATGAAATTATCTGGAACATGTGTTATTTTAATTCAAAATGTTGAGGTCAACTTTTGAAGAAATCGGAAGAAACGAATGATTTTCTTGAATATTTTGTTGCATTTATGGAAGGCGGTGAAAAATGTTTAACCGGCTCTTCGTGTTATTTATGCTGTTCACAGAAAAAAAAACACGCCCGCACACCTGGATCTTTTTCTAAAAGTGCTTATAATAATACTTCTATTTACTGTACGTCGGTAGCAAAGAAGGTGAAACTCTGATGTGCTACATTTACATGACTCTCTACTCATTCTCTGAATAGGTATTATTAAAAATACTTATTCGTCTACCTACCTCTCCACAATGAAAGAAGCTTTGCATACACTTTTAGATATTACGTTGTGGGATAAAATCGGCTAAAGTGATGGTTAGATTTTTAAAAAGCAGGTCACTCTGTGATGGCTTTGAAGAGGAAAGTAATAAAGAACTGAAAACAAAAGTTGGGAATAAGAAAGTCTTTGAGAAGCGGTCTTTCTTTATTCCCTTGGGTTATAGTGTCTCTTGAGAACACGACCCTGAAGGACAGGGAACCTACTTCATAATTCATCTGACGACACTGTAAACACACTGTTAGGTATGGTTACGGCGCTCATTAGGCTTCCGTACAGTATCCTTTGTGTTAGCATTAAGGCGACTTTTGAAGACGGTCTCGCCTGCCAGTTCAGCTTTATGTCATTGTTATGAGGTTTCAAAGATACCGTACACTATCTTGAGCTTTTGCCTGGAATAAAGGCAGGCATGTTTTATTCATGACATGTGCAAAGTAGTTAACTCTTGGTTTGCAAAATAGCTGAAAATGTTATCTTTGCACATGCAAACCGAGTCACTCAATCCACAATGAGTTGCGGAAAATAACGTTGGTTACTAGAAACCTAAAAATCCTCAAATGTTTCTGGAGACTAAAAATAAACTAAAAATAAACTAAAACTTGGCTAAAAACTGTCCTTAGCGATAAAATCATGACTAAAATATACGCATACGTACATAAAGCAAGGTATAAAAATGATAAAAGGTTAAAAGCTAAAAATAGATATCTGGCTATATGATAAAATCAACTTTGGATAAAAATGTAAAAACCTTGACCACCGCTTGTTGGTCGTCCGCCAGTACGTCTTTCAAGCTGGCCGGCAGCTGAAGAGACCACCGAAGACACTCCAGGTTAGGACACACTAAAAGAACGTGGCGGACTGACAGCGCATCGCCGCATAGCGGCAGACTGGAGCAGGGCTCCTTTGTAAAAGATAAGAATGGTTAAAAAATCAGTGGCCAATACGTAACCGAGCAAGAATGACTTCCTCCCGTGCCTCTCGCCCAGGGAATCGGCAGAGCCTTTATCTTTCTAAGTTTGTTTCTACGGAGAGCAGACTATTCGTCCCGCCAGTACGACAGTACTGCCCTCCGCATGCCAAACCTAAAGTTTTCCGAGGCTAAAAAGGAAATCCTTACCCTGGGCACTAAGGTCGCCGCCTTAGCCGCCGAATCCAACAGTTCATTCCCACGCAAGCTCTCGTGTCCAGGAACCCATGCACACACCACGCTGATGCCAGTGGCATGTAGAACGTGGAGGCCGTCCTGGATACGCTGTACAAGAGGATGGGAGTTGTACAGCTCACGAAGGCTCTGAAGAGCGCTGAGGGAATCACTGAGGACAAGTCAATCACGCAACCTTCTGCGGCGAGCATGCAGAATGGCTCGGTATATGACATAAAGCTCGGCATTGTAGATGGAGGTGCTGCCATGGAGACCGAATGTATAGGGTTCGGCCCCATGGACATAGGCACATCCAACGCCGGTAGAGCTTTTGGATGCATCTGTATATTTACGATAAAATCTTTATAGCCAGATAAAAATTCTAAAAATAGACGGCGGATAGAACTTGTGGGCTTCATAGACTTCCGGTACTCAATCATCCCATGATCGACGGGGGATGCTGCACGCAACCAAGGAGGATACACTCGTTCGCCCCTAGAAAACATCCTAGGCATCTCGAGTGCATGCCTAAGAAGCTCCCGGAAGCGAAAACCTGGCGGCTTAGGACTCAGCCGGGTGTTCCTGTAATGGACGTTAAATGAGGTATTGAAAAATGGTGCAAATGTAGGATGCGAAGGCATACTGTTTAACCCACTGCCATAATTTGCTAGCAAAATCTCCCGCCGAAATTGCAGAGGAGGTTCTGCCGTTTCGGCGTAGAGACTTACGACTGGGCTAGTTGGAAATGCCCTACTAGCTAAACAAAGGCCAGAGTTATGCACCGTGTCCAGTTTTTTCAGGACAGAGATACATATAGAGCTAACACAAATGAGAAAGAGATGGGACTGCATAATTAAGAATTGGGTGTGGAGGTTAAAACGGCACATATCTATTATGTAGAATTAGAGACAATTGTGAGAATATAGTATTTGAATTTAAAGAGAATTTAAAGTAATTTTATTTAAAAAAATATATGTTGTCTATCATATTACCTTCTCTGTTCACTTTTGTAGCAACTATTCCTAATATACCTATTAATTTATTTAGATTAATAAATTCAAAATTAAACATTTTAAAAATACGTGCAGTATATTATAAATGCACGAAACTGTTAATTATTGTGTGTAGTATAACATTATACACATAAGCGCAAAGGAACCTGGATCTATTGCAAAACAAATAAAAACGAACCAAATATACATTTTCACAAGAATCGGATATCTTTAAAATACGTAAGCTTTCACGGCCGGTGTCAGTATAATATAAAGTATTAACCGGGCTTTAGGGCCGTGGTCTACTAGGGTCCTTCTTCATGTTCCCAGACGTTTCGTCTGCGGCTGCGGCAGACATCTTCAGTGGCAGTGTAATCGATGTGTCCTGGCGGAAGTCTCAATAGCAACTGTGAAATTTATAATAACAGTTATATATTATAACAGTTCTATTATAACAATTTATTATAACAGTTGCTGTTGAGACTTTGGCCAGGATCCTTCGATCGCACTGCCACTGAAGATGTCTGCCGCAGCCGCAGACGAAACGTCTGGGAAGATGAAGAAGGAGCCCAGTAGACCACGGTCCACAAGCCCGGTTAATACTTTATATTAAATCGGATATCTACTGAAAATTCTGTTGAGTGAAAAGCTTAGCTCTGATGGACCTATGAATCCTTTAAAAAAGTAAATAAATTTATATATTGCGCATAACACTCAAACAAAACTTATTTTAGAAGATTCAGTTTTTAATTTCTCTACTACGTTAGTTATATGGAAAGTATAGGTCCACTGAAAACTTCCATGCTGAAATTTCGCCAGAAACGAATATTTTGAGACTCCTTGAATACAAAGAAAGTATTTTTAGTAAAACATGTATATGTGCCTGCCTGTGTGTGTGTGTGTGTGTGTGTGTGTGTGTGTGTGTGTGTGTGTGTGTGTGTGTGTGTGTGTGTGTGTGTGTGTGTGTGTGTGTGTGTGTATGAGTGGGTGTCTATGAACAACAGAATAACGAAAAGTTGGTTAAATATTAAACTTTGCACTCAAGTTCGCATATTAAAGCATACGACATGAAGATTTTCAAGAAAATCCATCCTCACACACCCCAGTCCAGCCTTTCTCAGAAAACGGCTCTAATGATTTTAATTAATGTCTTACTTTGAAGATATTTTTATGAGAAATAAAATGTATGTCTACAATTTTCTTGGAATGTGTTCAGAATCTCCATGAAAAAGTTCATTCTTCATTGTTGACATTTTCCATATAAAATTAATACTTTCTCTGAAAATAACTATTATGCTTTATTATATCTAGATATATGATAATCTATTATGATAATAGTAATATACAGCATAGATGGGTAACAAGGGAGACACCTCGCACACTTAAATATACGTAGATCTATTCCAGCTACCACCCAAAAGCAGGAACCACAGGAATTTACAGGCTGCAGATAGGCCAGAGACCCGTGAAGTTACGAAGACATGTCCCACTGTTGGAGCTGCCTAGAGAGGTCAACCAAGCACCTCACTAGTATCCATGAAAGACATTCATTCCTCTGAGCAAGCATCCGCACCATCTGTACCGCACCGCGCATACACCATGAAACCTAGAGCTACACTTGAAGGTTGATAAAGAAACGGATTGAAACGGAAATGATGGAAAGCAAACTGTGGTGTATGAGGAACTATCTTAGTTTTCACTTATACACCAGGATAAACCACAACAAAACCCAAGGTTAATGTGGATGGAAGTGCGAGTCTCACGTTACTGCGAAGCCATTTAGCGTGGTTTAGTTATACTTCATCTAAAATTTCATGGACCCTCCGTTTTACGCTTGTATTCCAATATGCAACATATACATTTCGTAAAGTTTATGTTGCGAGAAAAGGTTGCATTACATCCAATTTAAACAAATGTGCAGTGTTTAGCGCCCGGTTTTACTACATACGGCACCGCATACGGTGACAATGATGATACATGAGATGAAGATGGAGCACCGGGCGAATGAGATGGCGGGGAAACCGGAGAACCCGGAGAAAATCCGTCCCAGCGCCATATTATCCACCAAGTCCCACTGGGCCGCCTTGGTGAGTGCATTTTAAACAGATTTCACAATTCAAACTACTTCCAAAATAGCAAAGGTGTGTAAATAATACCAAACTGTCATCCTAAGTCTTTCGTACCCTCAGTTTTAAGTACAGATATATTTATTTTGAAAGTTTCATTTATTCAAGCACTAGCCGCCAAACGGAGCAGAGAAAAACATTATGGAGATGAATTGCGGCAATCTCCATTACAGTATTTTTCCAACCTTACGAGGTTTAATTAATGTTTATTGCTACGTAAACACACATATTTCACCTGTCTAATGAAACAATTTATTTAATATTCTAAATAACAAGAATATCCCAAGTTTACTTTTGTAACTGCAGGGTCAATTAGAATTAGGGGATAACATGTGCCATTAAACCAGTATAATTGTAATAAATGGAGCCCACAATGTAACAAACATTAATCCAAAATTATAGTGCTTTAAAGAAGAAAAAGCTTAAGAGATATGAAATATAAATGTGAAAGGGACAAGAATCATGGTGTTTATTAAACTGTACTCAGGTACCGAATTTTTAGCAATAAGAATTCTGCCTAGCAAAAGAAACATACGAGTATAAAGAAATAGGAGAAGTATTGGAAAATGTTTTAGGAAAATAACAAGATGAATATAAACTTGTTATAAAGAATATACTATGTTGCAGTAGCTGAAGCAAGAACATTTGTTTAGAAATATGGGGAACGGTAGATGGATAGATTAATATAGACAAAATTCATAAAGATTGTAGTAAATCAAAGTTAGGTCTGCCGAGAGCCTCAGAAACTTGTGTAAAAGTAGTTGCACTGATATTAAAGTATTCGTATTGTGACTTTGTGTTTGTCCAACTTGCCGAAATTCTAAATGTTCATTATTTGTGTAGAAACTCACTTCGTAGCAGCAGAATTACATCACATATCACAATCTACAACACCAAGATCGGTGACAATAACAAACAGCTCACTCAAATTCCTCTGTTTACAACACTCTTGTTACATGTCTTTACAACAACTCTTGTTTCACAACTTGCAACTCGACTCTTGGCGAGTCGTCGTCACTTTAAATACCTCACTGATCATTTCTAGATTATTCAAAAAAAAAAAAAAAAAAAAAAAAAAAAAAAAAAAAAAAAAAAAAAAAAAAAAACCGAACAGTCTCTATCTATCAAGAAGGAACTAGAAATTTCCATTTATCTCAGTTTGTTTCGGCAGACCTTTATCTGCATGTTATCCTTGTCTGCCGGCTCTTGGTTCTCACACTGCCCGCCTATCATTTCCTTTTGTGTAAACAAGCCGCGCGATCGTAGATACGGGTTCACGACGGTATTATACGTGGGCTGTTCATTAAAGAATGATCAGAATTTTTCGCACTAAAATTCAATCTTATTATATTCTGTTAGCTTAATGTGAAACAAACACGCCGTAGTAGTTTCATTGTTGGTACTCCTGGTTCCCACCTGTGAGAACCAGGCAAGTTCAGACATGTTCAGTATCGCCTACCGCTACAATGGGGGTAACATGCAGTTAAAGTTGATGTTAGAGGAAGATCCGGAGTTTCTTTCAAACGTAATCACTGCTGATGAAACTTTTCTACATAATTTTGATCCTGAGAGCAAACAGCAAAGCTTAGTGTGGAAATCTCCTTCATCAACAACCCTCAAATAGGCAAAAGTGGGTGCTTCTGCAGGGAAAGTTATGGTCATCTCATTCTTTGGTATTCATGGAATGGTTTATCAGCATGTTGTACCTGCACATACATCAGTAACTGGACAATATTACAGGGATGCCCTGAAAACATTGCAAGTCCACATCAGGCGCAAAAGACCACATTTCCGTGAAGCAGGCTGGATGCTGTACCACGATAATGCGCGGCTGCATATTGTAACAGGAGCGTTGGAGCACCCTGTAACCAGCTGGGAACGGAAGGTAGGGGAGGACCGCGTTAGCCACGCCCTTCCCTCGTTTGTCTTATAGTGGTGACAGCCAGTGGTCGGAAAGAAACATAATTGTGCGTCTGTTTTCCTTCCACCTGGTTCTCGATCTTTCTGTTACCAGAACAATCTTGTAAACACCAGAAGTAGGGATATTCCTATATAAAGAGGGACAGACAGACAGTGTGTGTCAGTAGTTGTGCTGTGTTGAGTGGTTTTGGTTTAGTCAGTCAGTTGTTGTGCTGTGTTGAGTTGGTCGGTCAGTTAGTGAGACAGTCGCAGTTCTTGGTGTAAGAGTTAGTCAGTGACGTGTTAATGAACGGAAGGGTTGTGCAACGGAAGACTGTACGAACCGTGTATGAGTATCGGAGTTGATGTAATCGCGAGTACAAGGAAATTGTAACGGACGAACTGGTGAATCGTAATTGTGTGCAGCAAGTAATTTTGTGTAATTGGCAAGAGTTAAACTGTAAGTCGGTAGAAATAAAGAACATTGTTGAGTGGTGTAATTGGACTTTTTATTCCACGAACCCACAAAGTCACACTGGTGTCAGGAAGCGGGAAGATAACATCACCGGACATTACAACCATGGAATCCGCATTGGAAATGCTTTTGGCGAAGATGAACGAGTTATCAGAGAAGCTGGAGAATAGAAATAACCTGGCCGCGGAACTGCTGGAGACTAGAAATAACCTGGCCGCGGAACTGAAACTAATCAGGACGGCTAAGGACAACATCACCGGGAAGATGGAAGAAATGAGGGCCGAATTAACAGCGAAGACGGAAACGGCTAACAACAACTTGGCCACGACAATGACCTCAAAGATGGCCGAACTGACCACGGAAATGAAGGCGGCGAACGAGGCTCTCGCCGCAAAGTTTGAGGAACGTTTGGCCGGCGTGAGGGATGACGTCGCGAACCTGGGCAAACGGAAGGGTCAAGTAGACGACCGCCTTAATGATTTAGAGGAAAAGGCCGACAACATCGCAAAACCCCTCACCCGCCTGACGGAGGAAAACCGGCCTTATGTGTGGACGGAGGACGCCGAAGACGCTTTCCAGCACCCGAAGGGGACCCTGTGCAGTGCTTCAATTTTGGGTTTCCCACAACCGGGTGGCGCCTTCATTGTGGACACCGACGCCAGCGACCATTGCATTGGAGGTGTCCTATCGCAGATCCAGGACGGCCACGAGCGCACAAGAGTGGAAGAGAAGGAGCGTGCCGCAGCAGTCCGAGTATTTGTGGCAGTGCCTGCTGAAGGCTGGGATAGCGCAGGCCTGAGGAGGGAGCAGCTGGCGGGCGCAGACTTGGGGCCACTCTTGAGGGAAGTGGACGCAGGGACGAGACCAACCTGGGAGGACATCGCACCGAGGAGCGCCACCTACAAGTCGCACTGGGCAAAATGGGACTCGTTGATGACCAGAGTGGGCGTGCTGTTCCGGGTATGGGAGTCACCCGATGGGAAGGCGCAGAGAGAACAGTTGGTACTTCCCCGGAGCAAGGTCCCGGAAGTCTTGGAGGAAGTGCACGCCGGTACTTCAGGAGGACACCTGGGAGCGAACCGAATGATTCACAAACTACGACAGCGCTACTTCTGGCTGAGACTCCGAGCAGATGCTGGTGGTACACCTGGACCGCCTCGCACGCTGCGATGGGGCTGTTCGGGGCGAACAGCTTTGAGAAGGGAGCAGTGTAACAGGAGCGTTGGAGCACCCTGTAACCAGCTGGGAACGGAAGGTAGGGGAGGACCGCGTTAGCCACGCCCTTCCCTCGTTTGTCTTATAGTGGTGACAGCCAGTGGTCGGAAAGAAACATAATTGTGCGTCTGTTTTCCTTCCACCTGGTTCTCGATCTTTCTGTTACCAGAACAATCTTGTAAACACCAGAAGTAGGGATATTCCTATATAAAGAGGGACAGACAGACAGTGTGTGTCAGTAGTTGTGCTGTGTTGAGTGGTTTTGGTTTAGTCAGTCAGTTGTTGTGCTGTGTTGAGTTGGTCGGTCAGTTAGTGAGACAGTCGCAGTTCTTGGTGTAAGAGTTAGTCAGTGACGTGTTAATGAACGGAAGGGTTGTGCAACGGAAGACTGTACGAACCGTGTATGAGTATCGGAGTTGATGTAATCGCGAGTACAAGGAAATTGTAACGGACGAACTGGTGAATCGTAATTGTGTGCAGCAAGTAATTTTGTGTAATTGGCAAGAGTTAAACTGTAAGTCGGTAGAAATAAAGAACATTGTTGAGTGGTGTAATTGGACTTTTTATTCCACGAACCCACAAAGTCACAATATTGTCAATGGTGTTGCTGAATATCTTGCAAAAATCAACGTGAAGTGCATCCCTCACCCTCCCTATAGTCCGGAACTAGTCCCATGTGACTTTTTTCTATTCCCTAACTTGAGGAAACGCCTTCGCGGGAGGCATTATTCATCACCAGAGGCAGTGGTGAAGGCTGCGGTGGTGATTTTCAAGGATATCTCGTAAAATGGTTTCCAGCATGTATTTGAAGACTGGCAGAAACACTGGGACAAGTGCATCACATTCAGGGGAGACTATTTTGAGAAGGACTATTAAAATTATGAGGATGAGTAAAGCTACGTCAAAAAAAAATGTGATCATTCTTTATTGACCAGCCCTCGTACTTCAGTTAACGTAGTTTTTCAACTGTGACAGCTTGCTCAGCATCCTTTTCCGCACTGAGTTGTTTTAATTCAAGTAATCGGTCGACTCATAATCCCCTCCTCTCTCTTTTGTTGCAGATCATAAAATGCAGAGTCCAATAGGCAGCAAAGAGCATTTTTGACGCTTTCTGACATCTTCTGCTTTTTGGGTTTCATCAAGATGCCAAAGCAGAAGACGTCGACAAAGTTCTTCTTTGTTGTGACTTAATACAAATATTAAACACGCTATCCTGTAGAGCAAAGTATTCTCTATCGTATAATATGAAACTCATTGCCAAATCAACTTTGTTTACACGCAAAACTTTCACTTAAAATGCCAAGATTTATGGGCCCACCCATTATTAATCAGATATATAGACTTTGCAAAAGAAAATATCCTATTTTTATATTCACATTACTTCTACAAACAGGCTGTCAAAAGCTTAACATCTTACTACATCTTGTCAATCGGAATACAGTTTTAGAATTATTAAACGTATTTCCCCGATAGAAGGGGGAATGCAATGGTTTCTCTGTTCACTATAGGAAAGTAATCGAAAAGGTTTGCTCTGGAGTTCACTGTAGATTTTGAACATGAGGTGGGAACGGTATGGCAAGGAAAGCAACAATAGATGTGAGTCAGTATTAACAGGGCTTAACTTGGCCTTCAGCACATAAGGATTCCCTTTATGTGGCAACAGTAGAACACATGATTAGAGTGTAAGGAAACACAATTATGGTGGAAAAGGATAGGAACTGATAAATGCTCTTTTTCGGGTACTAAAAACTAATGGAAACATTTCTTGAAAAAATAATAGTGCTTTTACTGAACAATTATTTAAGTGAAGTAAACGAAATGAATCAGAGGATCAAAATGGGAGCTAGAGAAAACTTAGGATTTTCAAAAGAGTACAGGCCTACAGAAAAACTAATATATGGAGGTGTGTATTTTTAGAGTAGATATTATATTAAGAAGCTACAGTCATAGGTCAATTTTGAAACTGTAAAAATAAATCAATTTTTGAGCTCCAGAGTTTCTGAAACTTCAAACTCTAATAAGTATTTGCAAACTATCAAGCACATTTATGTTCATGTTTAGTAATTCTACCAAATTTGTTACTGGGTTTCAAGTACATATATGGATTGTAAACTGGTATACAGTTTCCGTCACCTTTGAAGTTCAATAAGACTAATGTGAGCAGTATAGTAGGTCAAACAGTTGATATAGAAGAAAAGTTTAAGGCTATTTTCTTGCATAAGCTGACTGCTTTCAGTAAACACTTCTGAAGAAACGTCTCAAGATACAGCAATATGCCCTTTCAGTTAGGAAAACAAGAAATAAATATAAATGTTTCAAAACATTTCACATTAATTTAGCTGACGAAAGTTTAGGGTGAGATATGCATCTTTTTCTCTCCCAAATGACCTCGTTGTCGACGGGCCTTAAAACCCACCCCCACCCACTCTTTTTCTCTGAGTAGCTGTGATATTCAGCAAATAGTAAATATGGCGTGTTCATTCTTGGGTTATTTAATATTGTGACTTTGTGGGTTCGTGAAATTAAAAGTCCAATTGTACAAACTCAAAATGTTCTTTATTTTCACCGATTTACAATTGGAACACTTGCCGATTACACATAATTACGTAATACACATAATTACAATTTGTCAGTTCGTCTGTCACAGGTCCATTGCACGCTCACAATTACGTACAACTCCTCTGATACACGTACACCGTCTTCCAGTCCGTTCGCTCACTCGGCGCTCCTCACGCTGTTCGCCAAGAACTGACTGACTCGTCCACTGCAGGCCTTATATAGGGAAGATCGCCGTTTCTGAAAGTCTCACGGTTCAGTGAATCATCCTGAAGGTTCCAGACGTCCGGGGGAGGGGAAAGAGATGGCTAGTGATGTTTTCCAACCATTCCCCTCGTTAACGCTACAAGATAAATGGGCAGGCGTAGGCTGAATGCCTCCGGTTGCCCACCCTGCTGCTAGCTGGCCGTGCCTTACGATAATTAGGTGACAATATTTACCACATCTAAGAAAAATAGAATTGTTTTAATGATTTTGAAAGCAACATATTGCAGATATTCTACAACGAGATAACGAGGGAGTAGCTATGAATTCTGCTAATGTACATAGAAATATAAATTGTAGTTCGATATGTGATGACTATAGGTCCTTTCTGCCCCATCACATACCCTGAACAAACATTTAGCCTACAACAAATTGCACAAAAGAAACTAAAGCAAATGAAAAATAGAAAAAAATAACACAAATAAATGTCAGATAAGTTCGCAACTCGGTATCCTGGGGTTCATCTACCTCCTCTAACAGGATCAATGATCAAATTCCTTATATCGGTAACGCAAATTATAATGAAAATAAACTTTAATTAATTGAATATATGTATATGCAAGCTTGTTTAAAAGTAATTGCATGTAGCTACTTGCACAATGAAGCTGTTGATATTGTCTGTAAATTAACAAACATTTTAACTGTAATGTGTCAACTAGGACAAAAAGTGTTCAAAGTTCAAGCCCCAGACGTCTTGTGGCAATATATTTCAGACCGTAGTAACGTTCCTGGTGACAGAAATGAGTATAGAGGTATTCGGTGAAGTGGTATTGAAAGTATGTGACGATTTTCCCAGCGGGTGTGAAGGTTCTGAGATGAGGAAGAACTTTTAAAACGAGAAGCTAAATATGTAGGAGAAGAATTGTGAATGAGCTGAAAGAGAACCAGAAGGTACAAATCATGGAGGGCAGATCACCTCAGATAGGTAAGTGTGGTCATTTGTGCTTCAAACGTGAGCCCTAGGAGCAAGGAATGAAGCGGAGAACCGAAGGATATACAGATACGGGAGAGACGTCCGCAAGCGTGGGCGATTACATAGCGTTTCCAAAATGAACGCCTCCGACACCGCCCAAGCCGGGAGTTCCAAAGGGGAAACTGGAGAGTGAGCACACAGAAGGCGACTGCGTGAGCAGTCCGACCGACACCCTACCTTCGTCGCAACACGGTACAAGCAGATGATTGTGAAATAATGGGTACAGGAAATTGTGGACCGGAGCGTTGTGGTAGAAACCACAGCGGCATTCACCTACTTACCAGGGGAAATCACAAATGTCCTGGTGCAGTGGGTTATCGCTGGGAATTGAACCTATGATAGCCTAAATACGAGGTTCACACGTTACCATAGAACCATCTCGCTTGGTAAAAGAAGTATAAAACATTAAATGGTTCTCGGCCAATTAGATGGCACAATGATAACTCGTGAAAAGAGGGTGTTATAGAATCATAACGACGTGCACTATATATTGTTAATATTTGTATGATTGATGTACCTAAATAAAAATTACGATTTAGATAGAGAAGCATTTATTTATATATAAATATATATACTTTGTTAAATACGAGGTGTGTCCCGTAAAATAAGGTCTCTAAGGCGCTGGAGCCGTGAGGAACGCTATTACGCGAGATACGGCAACACTGGCGTGTAGCTTGGTTTCACCCCTTCAAATCCCCACCACAACGAATCCGTTGCAACCATTAGTCTTGGCTGGACAGCCGTTTGCGATGGAGCTTCCTATCACTTCCGCCACCAAGTGCGAGTTGCGTGCAGTGATCTGTTTTTTGAGTGCCAAGGGCGCTACCCCCACTGAAGTTCATCGTCAGTTATGGGAAGTCTATGGGTCACATTGTATGGACGTCAAAAACGTGCGAAAGTGGGTTAAGAGTTCAAAGATGAACGTACAGACGTCCATGACGAACAGCGTTCTGGTCGGCCTTCGGTTTCAGCCGAAACAATTTCAAAAGTAGAGCAAGAAACCCTTAAAGTTCGGCTTGTGACAGTTCGCGAGCTGTGCGAACATATCCCTGAAATCAGCAAGACTACCATTGACAAGATTTTGACCGAAAATTTGCATTATCGCAAGATGTGTGCGAGCTGGGTCCTCAAAATGCTCACGGAAGACCATAAACGGTCACGTGTTGAAGCGGTCCACTGATTCCAGACTTAGCACCTAGGGATTATCATCTGTTTCTTGAGTTGAAGTCACTCCTGGATGGAACACATTTCCAGACCGACGATGATTTGTAAAACCAGGTTGACTGCTACCTGCGCAACTTGGCCGGAGAGTGCTATGATACGGGTATACTAAAACTGCTACAGCGCATGCAAAAGTTCATCGATCGCAATGGTGATTACGTTATAAAATAGCTGTAAGTTTCCATCAATGTAACATTCATTAACAATAAACATGTTTTATATATTAAATAAAATTGGAGACCTTATTTTACGGACTCGCCTCGTACTATGGAGAACAAAATCAATGAAAGTTTTGTTACAGAGGCAGAGGTTTAGCATCCGCCTATTGTGTGCTTTCTGATTTATCGTTCGGATCCAGCATTAAAATCACATTATTTTCATGAACCGGATTTTGGGGCAATGTCATTAATTCGGCGTCATTTTTGACAGCCTAAGGACGGTCTTAGGAAACTAGCGGAACTGAGTCTATCAGCATGGTATCAATTATATTCCTAGCTGATCAGTTCAAGCCTGTGGCATTTTATTGGATTCCAATATTTCAAATCGATTATCTTCATGCTGTATGAGGAATAAACAGGTTATTGATGAATCTGTCAATCCGTTCGCTCTTTGCGATGCACACAAAAAGCGAATATAGGCAGAACGTGTTATTTGCCGTCTCTGTTTTACGCATAGTTGACAACAGCGTGGACAGATGAGCTCATTACATACGTGCTTTCTATTGGGAGATTAGCAGCAATGAGACAGTGTCAGTTGCCGTTTGGACGAAACGTTTTTCCCAGAGGATTTAATTAGTGTTATTTCCCATATAAAATGATATTTGTATCAGAACATTGAATTTAAGTTCAGGTAGCCCACAAAATACTCAAACGATTGTACGAGGGCTGTTCAATAAAGAATGATCATAATTTTTTTACGGTCATAATTTTTAACAATAAAATTCAAACTTATTATATTCTGTTAGCTTAATGTGAAACAAACACGTCGTAGTAGTTTCATTCTTGGTACTCCTGGTTCCCGCCTGTGAGAACCAGCCAAGTTCAGACATGTTCAATTTCGCCTACCGCTGCAATGGAGGTAACCTGGAGTTAAAGTTGATGTTAGAAGAAGATCCGGAGTTTCTTTCAAACGTAATCACTGCTGAGGAAACTTGGCTACATCATTTTGATCCTGAGAGCAAGCAGCAAAGCTCAGTGTGGAAATCTCCTTCATCACCAACCCCCCAAAAAGCAAAAGTGGTTGCTTCTGCTGGGAAAGTTATGGTCATCTCATTCTTTAATATTCATGGAGTGGTTTATCAGCATGTTGTACCTGCACACACATCAGTAACTGCACAATACTACAGGGATGTCCTGAAAACATTGCAAGTCCATATCAGGCGCAAAAGACCACATTTCCGAAGCAGGCTGGATGCTGCACCACGATAATGCGCGGCTGCATATTGCCAATGTTGAAGTGAAGTACATCCCTCATCCTCCCTATAGTTCGGATTTAGCCCCATGTAACTTTTTTCTATTCTCTAACTTGAAGAAACGCCTTCGTGGAAGGCATTATCCAAATTCAGAAGCATTGGTGAATGCTGCGGAGGCGATTTTGAAGGATCTCTCAAAAATGGTTTCCAGCATGTCTTTGAAAACTGGCAGAAACACTAGAACAAGTGCATCGCATTCAGGGGAGACTATTTTGAGAAGGACCATCAAAATTATGAGGATGAGTGAACGTTTTCAAAAAAGAATTGTGATCATTCTCTATTGATTGGCCCTCGTATGATATGATAATTCTTTCAGCACTGTATTTTCTGATGGATAGTTGCAGGATACTTCAGGAACAGGGGCTTGAAGAAGGAAGGTTCTATATTCGCATGATCATTGTCGCTGGGAGTTCTTTGAATATTAATTTCAGGGGTAATTATTTTTTTTTGCCCGCCTCAGTAGCGTAGATGGTAGCATGTCTGCCTCACGTTCAAGAGGTCCCGAGTTCGAATCTCGGACAGGGTGAGTTACCTGGATAAGGCTTTTCCGGGGTTTTCCCTTATCCTGATAGACGAATGTTGGGTAACTCTAAGCTCCATGGACCCGGACGCATTGAGCATCATTTCACTCCTTTCATTCATCTTCCGATATGACTAAATGTTGGAGGACATTAATTACAAAAAAGGGGTTATTTTACTCACTCTTACAAAGATGGTGTGTAGTTTAAGCATTTCAGATTTATAAAGTAAATGGGTGGAGTAAAGTCTTTAAAACCTAAAGAAAAATTTGCCATTTTCATATTTGCTAGTTTTTTATCGCATAAATATCCAAAATTCTTACAGGAGCACCTAATCAGACACCACATACCAGTGCGATGCTCAGTTTATTAAAACGTTCTACACCTTTCTCACTCCTTCATCTATTTATTAAGTTTGTAATTGTGTAGTAAAGACAATTATTATTGTGTGACAGGGATATTATAGATGTAATGTTTAAGTAAAGACTAGTTATATATAGCAGGGAAAAAAGTCAAGTTTATAAATAGTTTCTTGCGATTTCCTTTTTTCAGAAATTAGTTGGCCACATCTTTCGATGTCACTTCTCACGCATCCATAAATAGTTTACCGCACATTTCGTCAGTGTATATTACGCATATTATGCAAATATGTGATTAATTCAAATGTGCCGTAAGCTATCAATGAGTACGGGAGGCGTAACTTCCAAAGAACTTAAACATATGATTCTGTTGGTGTATGCTGGTGGGGGAAGGAGCGGATGTTTCATAGCTCGGCCGAAATAAAAGCTCACCGCACTACCGACGGAATCGTTAGTTCCAACTAGTTGCACCCGAAACATCAGAAAAAGCGCCCTATATGTCAACAACCCCCACCACAGAGTTGACGATATTTATATTAATCTGTGGTAGCCACAAACAATGGGCACAGGTTCTAAGCTTCCTGCCAGATTTGAGTTTGCGTCGTTTCCTATAACATAAACTTATGCCACTATGTCAACTCGGAGAGGCCTGTTGGCTATTTTATGGGAAGAACAGCAGTTTGTGTGTACCGAAAGGACGGACAATTCAGTGTCCTGTGTATCAAAAGGTTCTGAAATGGACGAGGAAATGAGATCTAAAGTGTCATTATGCACAAGTTTATTCTATTGCCGAATTGCTTAGCATTGTATGCTGGAAGCAGGCTCCTGGGTGGTGTATGTACTTATCTTACCATAAAGGTTTGTTGTTACTGCTCAAGTACGTTGACGCAGCCCCTGTCACCTAAGAACACTGAGACGACATATAACTTGATATCAGAAAGACACTAACACAAAAAATGAATAAGTATAAATAAATGACGTATACCAGAATAGACATATGCCATAATGCTTGCATATACTCCGGAGACCGCTACAGTGACAAGGTCACTCTGCGAAGGTCACCAAACTCCCTTTGCAATCCCTGTAAACAGACAACCCTACTCTATTGTCTGTTTTCCCTTCAAGACAAATTTGGCGCCTCCCAGTCGGAAACCAACCCATTGTTAAAATCTCATACGTGCTTCTGACAACATGTTATACGATTTTGACCGACGCGCAGAACGCATGCTTTCGCATAAATTTTTGCATGCGGACCGTTAGAGAAAGCGTCTCTGATATCAGGTCCGAAACAGCAAATTCTGAATACTGATCTCAAGTGGGGATAGTTACCAGCCAATAGAAAATTGGTATTTGTGCATGTGATTTTGCAAACTCCGAGAAATACCTAGAGTGGGGGTAATTCAAAGTGATGGCGGAAAGTAGGTTTTGCTAGTAAGAACACTTCGGTTCTGAGTTCTACGTGAGACGGACGTGTATTTGGCGCCGCCTAACAAGTACACTTCCGCGCCATGCACAGACACAAAGTGCGATATCTAACAATCTCTCCAGTGAGAGTTAGCGCAAAGAGTAATATATAGGGAAGACGATAAATATATTCAGTTCGACTACGCAGTGCTACTGCCTCCGTGCTTCTCTTCACAATATTGACAGTGACGCTAAACAGAGCAACCACACCGACGACAACTTTATGATGGCGAGCAAAGGAGCCTAAGGACAACAATAAACTTCTGTCTACCAGATTCGAGGTGTCATCATTCAACCCACGACCAGTCAGGATGCACCCACTCCTGAAGTGCAGATGAGAGTTCTCATGCGGGAGCTACAAGTCACCTCGAACCGATTAGAATCTCCCTTTCCTGAACCTCCTCACGCCAGCGATCTTAACTGTGAGGCGTTGAGCACAAGGGAGAGCTTGACCTGGTTCGCTACAGGCCGGACCGCCTCAACGTGCAACAAAGGCTCAAACATGGTATGTCTACAGCAAGCAACATTGCTAGACAAGCATTGCTGTTGCTACCATTTTCTTGAATTCCTCTCTGAACGAAGTTGCGTATGTATATTTTCGCGCTTTTATAAGGTATTCATTACCACGTGTGCCCGTAGACATAATATTTTCAAAAAGAAACATGGGATAAGTGACAAGATTAGTATTCAAATTCAACATCTTACAAGGATGTGACACGATTTTGAAGCAACTTACAAAACATTGGACAACGTACCTTCCCATAACATTTAGGATGTATTTTTCAATTTCATTCGAACGTTTTCAAATAACAGCTTGATCAACGAAATACTCATGTATTTATTTCACGTAAAGAGTGGCATGACTTGATGATTTACTTACGAATGCTCCCCTTTCTTTCTTTTTCTCAGTCTCAAAAGATTATTTTCCGTGATATCACAATAATAAATTTGGAAATTAATTATTCTTTCACACTGGCCGTGTGTAGGCTAAATTGTGGAAACGTAGAGTCAGACTGGTGGAATACAATATTTACTTCGAAAATCAAGTGATAGTGGGAATGGATGCTTCACGAGAAAATTTAACTTTTTACATGGCATTTTGATGTAATTATTCAAAATGTGGCAACGTTTGTGAGAGCGAATTTTGGGTTTGTTACCGCAATGTACTTTCTGCAACCAACGAGCCTAAACGAAATAAGGAAATATCCCATTAATGAACTTGTGTCACCTACAAAACCAAGCAACTCTAATATGACAATGTCACATACTACGAAAGAACGGGAAATTGTTATTGAATAGCATATAGGAATTAGAATCAAAGACTACATGCTTGAGCTGGGGAAAACTTACTATTCCTAACATACACTATACTTCCCGTATAACAATGGAGGATTTTCTTTTTCTTATTCAGTGGGAATCCTTGCCTGTGCACAAAGGGGATTAGAAAAGGGATACTATGGTAAACACCCACTCATCCTCTCTGATAGTCAAGCTGTATTAAAGGCGCTAGACCCGTACCAATTCATTTCAAAATTGGAGTGGGAATGCCTTCAAACCTTACAAATCCTATCAGAGGCCATCGAGGTATAGAGGACCACGAACAATCTGATGAACTGGCCAAAAAAGGAATAACAACCCCTTTTATGCTCCAGAACCCTTCTGCGGAGTGAGCAAAACTCATGTTAGAACTGCAGTTAAAAATGGTCTAGAGAGGAACATCAGAAAATATGCAATAGAATCTTTGGCCAAAAAATATGTAAATACATAATCAAAGCACCTAATGAAGCCTTCACTATACTCCTACTGTCCTAAGAAGCACACTTTCCTGTGAGCAATTACCGCACACAAAACCTACAAAACAAAACTTACTGTTAAGCTACTCTTGTGCATACACCTTGTTTGAATGTGATATGGCGTAACACATGGACGAAGGTGTCACAGTCGTCTGTCACGCTTGTGCACGTGGGCGCGGAGTAATACAAAAAGTGTGTTTCTTAAGACGGATGCGGTATAGGACACTTCTGCAATTAAGTAGAGAAGGAATAAGGAAGTCAGTAGGAATATTAACTGGACATGGCTTCTCCTTGAAATATTTGCAAACTGTAGATTTCATCCATGGAGACACCATCTGCAGTTTCTTCAAACAAGAAGAACCCGCCGGTCATTTGCTATTGAACTGCAAGGAAAAGATATCAGCTCTCTGAGACCCCGACATTGGATATGTCTAAAGATCCCATCTCAGGGAAGAGAGTTCTGAAGTTTATTAAATCCAAAGAAGTCAATGTCCTGTAATGAGAATTGGGGATTGCACAAAAGAGCTACAGGTTAAAGTGCAAAGGCTTTTTTGAGCACTCAGATAAAATCCCCAATACTACTACTTCTACTACTACTACTACTACTACTACTACTACTACTACTACTACTACTACTACTACTACTGCTGCTGCTGCTACTACTACTACTACTACTACTACTACTACTACTACTGCTGCTGCTGCTGCTGCTGCTGCTACTACTACTACTACTACTACTACTACTACTACTACTACTACTACTACTACTACTACTATACCGTCCTAATTTATATAAAAAGAATTTATCTGTGATTACAACTATAGACAGGATATCCATAAATATAATACTAGGTATACAAACCAAATTGATACACCTTATCATAGGCTTGGCGCTGGGGCGGGTTTTGTCCGGGACCTCCGGTTTCCCCCGCCATCTCATTCCACCGGTGCTCCATCTTCATCTCATGTACCATCAGTGTCACAGCCTGCGGTTCCATATGTAGTAAAAGCGGGCGATAAACACTACACATTTTTATCATAGGCTTGTAAAACCACATAATAGTTTTGAAATATTAGGTATAAGAATGTATAATGCACTTCCAGATTATGTAACTCGACTGCCAAATAACAGCTTTGAACGTAGGCTTTATGACAGATTGTTAATCCACCCATTCTACTCCTTACAGCAACTTTTTGAAAATGCATCCCAATTGTAAACAGTGTCACTTATTCACTGAACATTATTTTCTCATTTGTATATATTCTGTAAAATGGAATAGAAAGATTGTATTGTATTGTAATATTTATGTTATCTTTTGACATCAATTGCTGTTAAGTTGGATTTTATACATACTCTGTATCATATTGTTGTAATTTGTATTGTACCCACTGACGTTGTCAATTACTGTAAAGCTCAAAGACATTAAAATTCTTCTTCTTCTTTTTCTTCTGCTTCCTTCTCTTCTTCTTCTTCTTCTTCTTCTTCTTCTTCTTCTTCTTCTTCTTCTTCTTCTTCTTCTTCTTCTTCTTCTTCTTCTTCTTATTATTATTATTATTATTATTATTATTATTATTATTATTATTATTATTATTATTATTATTATTATTATTATTATTATTATTATTATTATTATTATTATTATTATTATTATTATTATTATTATTATTATTATTATTATTATTATTATTATTATTATTATTATTATTATTATTATTATTATTATTATTATTATTATTATTATTATTATTATTATTATTATTATTATTATTATTATTATTATTATTATTATTATTATTATTATTATTATTATTATTATTATTATTATTATTATTATTATTATTATTATTATTATTATTATTATTATTATTATTATTATTATTATTATTATTATTATTATTATTATTATTATTATTATTATTATTATTATTATTATTATTATTATTATTATTATTATTATTATTATTATTATTATTATTACTATTCAGTGAGAAATATGTGAAAGAAAGCACCACGTACCGCTAAAGGATTATTAACAATGTTTGCTTAGAAATCAGGCCCTTACTAACAAACAGAAATGAGTAATTCTGTCCAGTGTATGTCCAGTTATTCCTAATCACGCAATAGAAGAACAAACAATAGGCATAAATATGTCAAAGATCTCATCACTCAGAGATAATTTATCAATATCTGGATTTTTTCACGTATTAAGCTTCCAAAGGCAGATTTATATCCGTAATGAAGACTTAAAATTCAACAGGATGTGACGAATCACTTCATATACCTGTCGTTTGACATTTCCTCTTCCTTTCTGTGTAAACGCGGGAGACTTTTATCAAAGAATTATCCCAGCACCAACCAAACACCTGAAAGCACACCTAATCTTTCCTACGGCACCTTTGGTGGAAATATATATTCTTCTAAATTTCCCGTCCTTAAATAGGCCTAACCGACTTACCAAGAAACCTAGAAAGGACTCCAGAACTTATTTATTAAATTTAGTACTTCAACCAACAAAACAATATAAACCGATCCATGCTTCTTCCCTTCAATTATATTCAACTTCTAAGTTTCCTCGAGAACACTCTAGACGTGGCTGAAATAACCACAGCTGCATCTGACTACACAAACGTCTCAGAAGGCTTAGCTCGTGCGCTTCAAAACTGCACTCCCAGTTTCTTAGCAGTAAAATTATAAAACGCTAAAAAAGAAGCAGACGCTTTGTTAAAAGTTCTCAAAGCTGCAAACAACAAAGGACACCGCCGTACAAGACTGCAATAAGTATTCCTATCTTAGACAGTTGAGATAAAGCCACGAAGGAACCTCGCAAGCTCTTCGATAATAGTGATAGAATCACATATAATAACTGATATTTAGCATGTAGCTATAGGACAATCATTGTGTGAGTAGTTTGAAATTCTGTCAATTTTTCATAAATACCCAATAAAACACACAAAAAGTTAAAAGAAAACTATTTTCAGTTGAGAAATGTATATTACTCTATTAAAGTTAAAACCAACTAATATATCTGAAGTTTTTAACTTAGAAAACAAGGTTTATTTTGTTGTTTAAAACAAAGAAGATATACATATTTCAAATAAATGTGTTTTAACGAAATTTTTATCGTTTTTGTATAGTAGCATTTTGTATATTTCTTACAGTTTCCTAAATATACAAAAGTAATTTGACAGTCTGTTGACAGTCCCTAACATTTCGAGTTCAGAAAATCTTTAGGTCGTTTTGATAAATTAATAGATAGGAAGCCCTCTCCATGTAAAGAGCAGTCATGCTGTTCACACAGCACACACACACACACACACACACACACACACACACACACACACACACACACACACACACACACACACACACACACACACACACACACACACACACACACACACACACACTCACACACTACAGAAGTTTCTCTAAAAATATCATTATTGGATTCAGCGACCTCAAAACATATATTTTTGTGAACTCTCGACATAAATTTCTTGGGTGGAATACAAAATTTCCTCTACTTACTGTAACAATTGAAGGTCGCGGCTTTGGCTTATCTGAATTTCCATTGCTCCTCCATTTCAAGAATAACCGTGTTATATGTAGTTATTCTACCAATTATACAAGAACGTCTACTGCAGCTGCTGTGTAAATAAAGGTAACCTTGTTACAATTATATTTCAGTAGATATTCATTAAGTTTTTATCAGCGCTAGGGCTAAGATTAGTGAAAACAAATGCCAGTTGTCGATTAAACAACTGCGCATCAATATTCACATAAAATCACCTCATTCGTATGTTTTCCCTAATACAGAAAGCAACAAGACCTCTCATACAAAAAAGCACTCGTTACCTTTCTCTAAACGACTTGCTAACTATTTAAATACTAATTGCAAAAAGATCCCTCCCATAATGACCAGGGACTTCCATGAAGGACCATACTGGAAACTCAAAATTGCCAAGATATATACCAACCTAACATTTCACCCGAAATGGAATACCACTGCAATTGTTTACCAAACACTCTTTTATGAAATGTTCTACAATTTCCCCAAATATTAGTTCATTTACACTGATGGATCAAAAACGGATCATGGTACTGGATGTGCAATAATAACTCCTGATAAAATTCTACCGCAGTGGCTACCTGACAATTATTCCACCTACAGTTCTGAACTACACGCCATTTATCAAGCAGTTACATACTGACAGTACACCAGGACTGCTATGCAATATGCTCTGACTCCTTGAGTACTTTGCAGAGCATGAAGAACTACACAACAGACAACAAATTAGTTCAGGACACACAGACACTATTCAGTAACATCACCGACGCTGGTAGAGATTTGGTTTTCAGTTCGATCCCTTCCCATCAAGGAATAACAGGGAATGAAAGAGCGGACGAAGCTGCTAAAGACGCCACATCACTACGCCAACAAACGAACGTCCAAATACCACATTCAGATGTTATAAATCATGTCTCCAAAATACCACTACAAAAATGGAAATCTGAATGGAATCAACAGCAACCAGGAAAATTACACCAAGTACGAAAACGATCCACTGCTCTTCACCCAACCAAGCCACACACTAGAAAGGAACAAGTCATTCTCTTCCGTCTACGAATCGGTCACTCCAGCCTCACTCATTCATATCTTCCCTCAAGACAGCCGCAGCCTACGTGTAAAGGATGTAATAAAAACCTTACCGTTTACCACCTTCTCATAGAATGCAATGAATACAAAAGAAACAAAAAACAACACGGAATCCCACAGGATATCTCCACACTGCTAAACAGTTCCAAACTACGCCACAATCTGTTTACCTACCTAAAGGATATATACATTTGGAAATTCATATAAATTATGTACAATATACTTTAATCAATTGTAATTCATAATCTACACAATGGTGTAAAAGTAATGAAACTGTTTTTTTGCAAAATACTGTTGTTAACTTATATGAATATGTTCTTGTCTTTGTTTTCAGTTATCTGTATTTAATGTAAATTGTTTTCCTAATTAATGTTATTAATGTGTATATTTTATATGTTTGATTGTAAACCTGTATATTTAATGTAAATTTTTATACATGTTACTAATTGTATTTTTTTGTAAAGATGGTCGTGATATGACCCAGGAAGTTAAAGCGACCTTAAATAAATTAAAAAAAAGAACCGTCTTTTCTTGTAAATGCACTATAGCGGAGTGTTACATCGGTTGAATGCGGGCAGTGAAAAAACTAGAAGGTGCACAATGATATCAGTACTTTTGTGCAGATAATGAATGTTGTAACTATGCACAATGTCAATTATGAAATTACCTTTGTTCTTCATTATTTATATTAATCCGAACGTTTATTGTCCCGTAAAACCCACAGTCCGAATTAGTACGGATTAATGAGGCTTTAGTGAATGCTATAGTGAATCATAATAATGGGATTTCCATTTGCCTACAAAGGGACGCTTTTGTCCTCATCTGCAGTAACTATTAACCATAATATATATCTCTTATTGCCTATTTGGAAAAGGCTGGAAAATTATAAATTTCGAGTCCAGCGGAAGGAATGGCACCTGTCGAAAGCAGTCTCTTTGTATTTACTTCCACTTCACTCTCGAAAACTTTGCTCCAAAACCGAAATCTGCAAGAGCCGTAATGTACTATAAAATTTAAAAAGAAGTGACTTGTAACAGTTCAGTTATTATATATAAAATAAATAATTTACAAACAAATCTTTGCCTTTTTGCGCTCACTATATCTAAAACATTTCTAATTATTTATCTGAGTTTACCAATGCTTATGCTTTTCCGGAATGGAAAGTCATTCGCTCGTTTATATTTTTTCCATGCAAGGAGAACGGAGAACGATTTTCACACTGTACCAAGAGATCGAACTTAGGTCCAACGCGCAAAAGGCATACGCGTTACCACTGCTCTAGTACGGGGAGTCCTACTAAATGTTACTTCACACTAAAAAAGTTGTACATCTCGTATAGCCTCCTCAGACCCAAAATGAAACAGACAACGACATTAAAACAAAACATGGTTCTTTATTTTACTAGAGATACAGGAAATGACATAATGCACTCAATTTTTTTTCATGGCCAGAAGGGCACAACAGGTAGTATCACATATGATACTGTGGTTCTGTACCTCTATAATAATCTTACAAGTGCATGTTTGGTTTAACTAACTGTGAAAAGTCAAAAAGCAGTTCCTGTCATTATTGAAGCAAAGAAATACTTTGCAGAAGGAACATCTGATGAATGTTAATGCCTTACAGTCTGGGAGTCGACATTTTCTGCAAATGTCGATAACCATCAATTGTTGTGTAAATAAAACATCCAAAGAATGTTTTAATGTCATCGAAATCGATTCCAAGTGATGTGCCAATAAGTTGTACATCCCTTAAATTAGTTAGCTCTGCTATTAATAAAAAAAAACGGTCATTCAGATAATCTTGAAAGTAATCAAAAGGTTTCCGAAGAGTGAAAGCAGACGATGGCTGTGGAGAAGCTCTTTGGATTGGTGAATATCTGTTTGAAAAAGAAAAGTAAAAACAAATCAATATTTTCCAAAATTCAGGTATCATGGGTATGCAGTAAGCTGAGCATTAAAGACGTGTACTTTCACCATGTGAAAATTACTTCAGGAGAAACAAACATGAAAACGATCATTTTATTTCTCTTGGGCTTACATGACCTCAAAAACAAAACTTCGTCATTACTCACAGAACTAAACTGACATGTCTGTGTGAATATAAGAATGCTGTAGGTTTGTACTTTCTGCTGGATTCACAACTGCTTGGCACTGACTCAGAGGTTCCTCATCTGACCTTTGCCAGAAAGAATTAGCATCTTCCCCATCCAATGCAGCATTCTGTGGAAACTCATCTTCGCTGTCCTCAAACTCAAAATCAGATACATATGGGTCTATCTGATTAAACAACGTTATAATTCCATCCTCTGTGTGGCCTACAAATGAAGGTGAAACAGAAGCATTAAATTTGAAAGAGCTTGGCATTGAAGTGCTAAAGGACCAAATTATCAAATGTGATACCTTTATATTTTCAAACTATAAACTCCACATGGATGCGTAGTACAATTATCCAATATAACAAATAGCAACAGCATGCTCAAATGAAACAAAAAATCAAAACAGCTTTCAAGACTGCAGGAATAGCTATGTACTTACCTGCATATCTGCGGGCGGTGTAGGAACAGCTGGGATGCTGCCCTCTCGGTAGCGTAGTTGGTAGCGTGTCTGCCTCACTTTCGAGAGGTCCCGAGTTCGAATCTCGTTTAGGGCGAGTAACCTGGATAAGGCTTTTCCGGGGTTTTCCCTTATCCTAATAGACGAATGTCGGGTAACTCTAAGCTCCATGGACCCCGGACTCATTTGAGCTTCATTTCACCCATTTCATTCATCGTCCGATATGACTTTACGTTGGAGGACGTAAATGAAAAAAAAAGTTGGCAGCCTCCATTTTGTGGTGCCCTGCGCTTTCCTGGTAGAGCGGTAAAGCGTGAAACATGTGAAAACTGCATTCCGCATGAAGTATTGAGTATGATACGACTGGTTCCAGAGAGAATTACACGCTTAGGAATCTTAAGAAGATTTTGAAATCTGGGTATCAAATATGATACCTGGGAATTGAAGAGGATAAAATTCAATTTATATAAAATATCTTCCCTTTGTTTCAAACAAAATATTCCGTCTTCCTTTTTCGGCTTTAGGTTTTCAGTTATTATTTGTAACGGATTTGAATTGTTATATAGTCTTATACTGCACTCAGATATATATTTACTCCCAAAATTATATCAAAATCGTTTTCCTCATCCTCGGTAGTCTACCAGTCAGCCTCTAACATTACAGGCTCTAACGTCTGTCGTCCCCAGTCGAAATCTGCCAGGTTCTAAACTGCAACATGTTTCTTTTGCACAACATTTCTCACTAGCAAAAGTAAATAACAAAACGCACAATAAATGTTAGGTCTAAAAATATTTTTAAAATGAAAATACTTCATACCAGCGAACGGTCTGCCATCTGCTGGGCTTGCGTAGAATGTCCATTCCCACTGATAAAAACAAGAGCAATGCTTCCTTTGTTTTTTTAATTTATTATTCGGCTGATCAGCAGTAGTGCTATACAAGCCATTGATAAATTACACAAGTATTGCATACAAATTAACAACTGAGGAATTACTGTTCTATAAGATATACAATAGGTGATAAATATATAATACAAACAGAAAACAATTAAGAACACATTTAAATGAAAGATACTAAAAGACAAAGTATATAGCAGTATAACTAATACATACAATAACATTAAATAAGATGGTTAACAATTGAAGAGATAGGTTAGAGATGCGAGGCTAGATTATAATCAGTGGTGTTATGAAAAAAATAGAGGATATACTTTGAATTAGTAAGAAAAGTCGCTATCTTCTGAATCAGTGAGTAGGATGTCTTGAGGCTGTTTTCTTTTCAATCTGGTCCTTTCGAAGTTTCGTCGTTCAATGTCATAGGTTACAGCACCAGGTACTTCGGATAATCTAACGAAGAATATCTCTGATATCAATTTGAAGTACAGATGTATGGGAAGAATACCAAGTTCCTGATGGAGTTGATCATTTCTAATGAACCATGGAGCCTTTGTAGTACTGCGGAGAAATTTGTTTTGTATAAGCTGAAGTCGACGAATGTGCGTTTTGCTGGCTGCACCCCATACAGGAGCAGCGTAAGCAATGCTTCTGTTGTCATGAGCCGAAGTACATACTCAAACGTCAGTGTAAATTGTTGCTTGGTAAATTATTATTGTATCGTGAAATATTAGGGTACGAATTATCCAGAGTTGTATATTTTATTGCAGTTATCAGTTTTAAAGGCATCATAGAAACTTCATTTAAATTGATTTTACTTAGGTATTGAGGTTCCTTTATGTTGTAAATCTACAATGCAAGACCACCGTCATTAACTCCCGGGAAGTCGAGGTACCATAGATTTAGGGTACTTTTATGACAAACCAAACATATGTCTTGTCCTCGGAGGTCTTATTCATTCTGAATGACTTAATGTAGCTGGAAAACTGTAAGTGATAGACAAAACTATGCTACACAATAATATATTTCATTAATACACATAATATGTCAATTACATTTTTGTCCTTCTGCAGCGCACCATTCCCAAGACATTTCTCGTTATTTTTCAGATTTTACAATGCTTTCCTACACTTTTTACAAATGGGAAATCATTATTTTATATTTTGGCAATGCAGAAAGAAAAAAAGGATACAAATTCGCACCCAGGACCACATAGAATAGCTTTGTTTTATTTTTTTAATGTTTTGAGGTATTAATAAAAAGAGCGCAGAATTATACATCAGTTGTATGAAACAAAGGATGGTTATTACACAATATGGTTCACAGAACACCAACGTTTAGAATTGCTGCTTCCGTTTTATTCGTTGGCAACACAGGGCGATCGCAGCGTCGAGTAGTAAAGGACGATGGAAATAAAGTATGAAACCATTCTCCCAAATCTTCACGTAGCTGGTAGCTACTACTGCTGCATTTTTCATACTGCTAGCTATCTAATCCTTGTTTCACATAAGATTTGCCCGTATCTCTTAACGGTCACGTGACCTTATCACCTCTCATTGGCTGCTATTGCAGTATAGACTGTTGTGCGGTAAAACTTTGTTCGTTATTTAACATGGTAATATATATTTATATGTTGGAAGAGAATTGTCAAATTTATATTTTCCTAACTGTTTTAATTAAATATATTACGCAACAGAGTTGATTTATCTGAAATGCGTGTTAATTCTAAACGAAGTAAAGAGGAGGTTCCCTTGCTCTCAAGCACATGGCACGATAGCACGTGATTTAACGGTAGTGATGACATATTTGTTTATATGACTTTTATCACTGACCTTTTGAACTGGATTAGTCATATATCGCCATTCGAAGGTGTGTTGTGCTGAGTGCGAGAGCTAAATTATTTTATTGATCGTTTATTGCACGTGTACTGTTTTATTGAAAAAAAAAAAAAAGACTGAGCAGCATGCCCCACTACAATGTAATACTACATGCTTTATCTTCCGAGACATCGGTTCAGAGCGACTTGCGTTGCATTAGCCAGAGTACATTGTTCTATTGTTAAGCCTGCGACTTTTATAATACTGTTGAATCACTTATTTTAAGTATAATAATATCTTAGTACTGCGCTTCTGAACTGATGTGTCGTTCACCAAGATTCATTAATTTAATTTAATTAGTTTAATTTACATAACATTTTTTTAACAATGTCTTGACAAGATGACTTCATATATATTGAAATTTCGCCAGTGCAAAATCACAGAGTTATCACAATTTCAGTCACAATTATTACAACTTTTTAAAGCATTTACAAATCTGCTGAACTGTTTTATGAAACTTCTTGTGAGGTCCTTCTTTGTAGTTGGCCATTTCCCGCCGTGGTGAAATATATTATATGTATAATGGCAGAGTCTACCCCAAGTTTTCGCTGACGCATCGCAAGGGAAAACCTTAACAAACCGGCGAAAAAAAGAATTGTGGTGCATGTGTTTAATGTACTTACATAGAAGAATCCGTCTTTGTTAGTGAGAGAAGTCGAACAGCTGTGCTCTGAACTTACAGGTGTGTTAGATGCGTAGGAACATCGCGACATGAAATTGATACAACAGGAAAACTTACCACTCCAGGGGCGATATTGCTGTGTGGCGAAGACGTTATTTAAGGACAATCGGATTGTACCGGGATACAAATCGCAAAATACAATACAAATCACCTTGACGAGACTTGGGTGAATGGACACGCGACAAGTATGGGGTGACACGACTTATAAGACTGAAGGTCAAGTATTTTTGCAAGGTATGTGTGCTGGTTCTAAAAGTCCCAGTGGAAAAGGCCGAAGGCCTTTCATTATAAGCTTGTTTCAGTTTAATTACTTATCCATTCAGTTTCAACTTGTTTAGTTTCATTATAAACTTCATTATTTTTGCATGACTTTATATTCTTATTTGTATGATTTTACCTATCTTCCTGGAAATTATTATGACGTTTACTGCAGTTTGAAATGTGACAGGAAGCCACCGCCTATGGCCTATGGCGCGAAAACATTAGTGTTAAGGTAGTTGCACGCGGAGTGATACATGTCAGCGGGGCATGGTTATATGAAACAGAGATTAGCTAGGCTGGTCGCATGTTTTAATACTCTATTGCTACTGATGACGAGAAGTTACGTAAGCTTCAGTAGTCATGAATGCACCTGAGCTAATCAAATTGCTTTAAGAAGTTTGAAGCTGTAGAAGTAACTCATCATTGACATCTGTAGCAATACAGTATTAGAAAATATGATCGGCTAAACAGCTGATTGACAGCTAGACCGGTAACACTTTATAGAATAGTCATTCATAAATTGTTTCGTGTAACATTAATGGGTTTTGGAATGATTGCTGCTCCAAGTTACTGATTCTGTTTACAGAAATGTTTCTATGACATAATATATAATTATATTACATTTAATTTCAAATTTTAAAGCTGAATGTATAGATCAAGAACTATAAAAACTTTTCTCTATGTGCTTCATAGAAACATCTTTTGTACACAAGTTTTGTGGAAACTTGCTGCTAACTGACAATAGGATGTGGAATTTTGGAAGAAAATGGTAGGAACTACACTTGTTTTACACTTTAATTTATTTCTTCTCCTGTTCAGGAAGCGCAAATGTTGACATTTTTGTGTAACAACAGTGATAGCCACTTCTAACAACAAACGGATATTAATCATATACAGCATTGTAACCATTGCTTTACATTCCAACACCTGTTGTGTCATTAATTATCAGCACAATCACAGGAGTGCTTGAACACAATCTTGCCATTATATATATTTCCCTGAAGTAAATAAAACTACAATGAAATATGTAGCATTTATATTTAATACTTGTAAATAGGATTATTTAACAAACAATAAATTTTCTGCCAAAAGTAGGAAGTTTGAAATTCTTTTAATCTTGTAAGTATATAGCCTATGTGATAAAGAATTAATTAACTCTGATTGATGCAACTGTGGTTAAGTTTAACCCGTGCAATCCATCGAGGTGCAATCTCGATGCTTTTGAGAATTTATTTACTGAGAAAATTGGAACATCTTGTAAGTATGCTATGAACAATGAAGCAAATTATTTAAGCTAATGAATTCATGGAGCAGGTGTACATATTTGGCCAATTATGTATATTATTCACGGTCCACGTCAGTTTGAGCAGAACACAATGGTCTACCTTTGAAATCTTGTCAAAATGAACCAAAATTTGTAAGCTAAGGAAACAGAACTTCCTTATGTAACACGAATGCTCTGTTTCATTATGACAGTGGTATGAAATAAACGAGTTCCGGATATATTAAGAAATAGGTATATATAGGTTTTAATGAATCGCACCGAAATATTTTCAGACCAAGCAGAGATGTATTGAGTAATTTGAGATATGAGACTTATGGTCTGTTCATTTAAATGTGGAAATTAAGCTACAAGTTTCTGAAGTGCCAACACTCCACAGGTCAATGATAAAATCTGAGTGCATAACACACGAAAATGAAGACACGTATCGGAGTTATCGCTCTGATACAAACGTTATGACATTACTTTCAAGTGAAAGGCAATCAAGTTCGATTCTCCTTCACTTTTTTAACGGTTTGTCTAAGCTTTTAAGTATTTAGTGTATACATTTTAATTTCAACATATCAATACAATTGATTAAAACTCTTTATAACAACGGGTAATACTTTCACATGCTGACTTCATTATCGGAGATGACGTAAAGGCTGAACGAACGTAATTAACGTAATAAAAATGTAAGACTTTAAGTAATTTTATAGGAATCGTTCGAGATGGCGACCTGCTTTTCAATGCAGAATGAAGGAACGATTGTCGCGCTTCATCCAAAATTTCTGGTCTGTGTTGAATAACATCACATGCTGCATTCAGTCGCAGTTAGTTCCTCTTCTGAGGTGATAGGTGTTTCATGCACCATAAACTTGAGCTGACCCCAGAAAAAGAAATGAATTGGATGCAGGTCGGGAGAGTGTGCTGGCCCAGCTACAGCTGGACTCCCCTTCCGATCCATCGTGCAGCATAACATGGTTTAAAATTTTCTCGCACCATGGAGAATTGGGCGGAATTTCGTCATGTGGCGACATTCGACAACGAATATGAAGGGAAACATCTGAAAATACAGCTAAAATGTTATATAACAAATGAAGATAACCATGTCCATTTAACCGAGGGGAAAGCAGATACTGGTCGCTGACATAACCTAAAATAATTCCAAACCATATATTCACCGAAAATATCTCTTCTCTAACACAGTATATGGACTGACATCGTTCCACGTATGTCTGTTTCTTACATTGAGAACTAGATGAACAAGGCATCAGCAGTAAACAATACTGATGGAAAAAAAATCAGGCTACTGGAGTAGAGCCCAATTGCAACATTGTAACCGAGCGGCAAAGTGTTTCGGGCATAGCGTTTGCGTCTTTTGACGGTGAAATGGCTGAAGTTGTTCCTCATGTTGCTATACGCCAATATGTCCAGTGCACGTGCAATAACTCGTGGTTCTTCAGCAAGACGTTGCATAACATACTCCTCAAATTGCACAGTGCGTCGGTTCGTGTAATACCCGTATCGCCCCTGTTGAACTGGAAGGTTCCTCTTTCTCCAAAACGCCTGTCGATGAACTACAACTGTGAGTGATAATGGTTGGCGTCGGGATACCGTTTGCTGTACACTTCTGTAGCGGCTAATCCATTACTTCTTGATTCACTTTACATAAGGTGCATATCTACAAATTCACAAAATCTGTACTCATACTCCATGCTGTTCCGGGGCAGTCCTCAGAATATCAGAATTTCTTCCTGAGTTACGAATCATGATAATTCTTCATATAGAATGTATGTATTAAAAGGGCGAAGAAAAACACTTAACCAAAAGACAGTAACCGAAACAATGAGCTTTGGGACATCAGTTTTTTTGACATTACGGATTTCGCCTCTGGAGTAAACAGCATAATGGAAGAAGGCAGTTAATCGATGTTCACTATCGCACTCTCAGGTGAATAGTTCGAGATCTGAGAGATATTTTTGACATTAACTCTTGAAAACGCTAAGAACAAGCAGCTGAGAATCGATATTTCCATACTCGGGAAGAATTTTTAAAGACATTCTAAGCCGATATTTCACCCACTTTGCTTTAACACCAACTGATTAACATCTGATACCAATTACGTTTAGCACGATTAACTGCGTTGTACTTAGTCACATACCTCGCATGGCTATCTGAGATTACTTATATTAGGCACATGCACAACCTCATAAATTATTTCGATGTAGCTCATTAACATCCTGTACATATATTATTGCGTGTATTTGTTTGTTGGCAGAAATATTCCAAGTTTCAGTGATTATTTTACATTTTCCACTCAGAATGCCAACAATTGGGTGCATTTCATTATAGCCAGGATTTTTCTGCAGCACAAACTTAATGTTTTCAGGCACTGCTTTAACTTGTGATGTAGGAGTGGCTTCCAATATATGTTACCTTTTACTCAACTGTAAGATATTCTGTTAGAGGAGTATCCACATTTTGCAGCACGAATTTGCTGCTCTCTATTTTGGAGAAGTAAGCACTCATACAGGACAGCACACCTCGGAGGTTCCTTATATTCATGACCTCTTGGGTTCTTTAAATGGAAACACTTTCATCTGCGTCAAACTTGTCATATCCTGAAAGAGGCAAAAATATATTCAAATTGTATATGTGCTTTCGGGGATTTTTGCGTTATCTGTACGCTCCATTTAGGAGGAATTTACGCCTAGAGCATATTACTGAAATAATGGGAACGCAATTGTCCACTTAAACTTCACGTTAAATATTTAAGAGGATATATTTTAGTTTAATTATTTAACAAATGTGTACAGTTTCCATCCCAAAGTTAACACTACTATCGCGCAAGCATTGCTTTAATTCCGTAGAGAAGTAGGTTCAATGTGACAAAAGAGTATAAGGATAAGCCTACAATAAATGTGAAATACAAAGTGAGACAGAGTTAACTCTTCAGCTGCGTGAACTGCTTGCAGAAAATAGAAGCACTGAGCCAAGTACCCCATCTTATGAATCTGGATTTGGAGACAGAGGCAAGAACGGTATAGATGATATTGCATCTTCATCTATATGCGTGTCAACTATTTGGGTAACCTTAACAATGCGGCTGCGATATGTGATAAGGTGATAAACAGAACTTTAATATACATGATTCTTGTTGTAGCTCCAAAGGATAGCGAAATGGCCAGGAGATTGATCCGTCTGGGCCGATCGATCTCTCAGACAGATGTGTATCCAGTTTCTTCAAATAAGAGTACACCAATGCAGGTGCTCCGTTTTGCTGGAGCGCTATGGGTGATTGGAAGTCCGCCACCGCTGGGAGTAGATACTTACTCATGAGTCATGTCGTAGAAATTGTTCCTGTAGCTCTCACTTTATCATGCACAACGCCATACCAAATGATTAATTTAGGACTGCCATGAATTTGTTGACGAAAGACGCGAGGGTTTTCGCATCGCAATATCGAACATAATGGCGGTTAAGATGTCCAGACATGGAGAAAGTGGCCTCATCAGAAAACGTCACCCGTTGCAAGTAATTTTCTTCATCGATTCTGTTCAGCAACGAAACAGGAAATTCAAAACAAAGAGGACGGTTATTTGGCTGAAAGGCTTGAGCAGTTAACATTTATAAGTATGAAGATATAGCCATTTTAAGGACTTTATGAATGGCTGAAGTTCTTGACCCATTTCATTATGTAAGAGTTAGATAGTGAATCTCTTGCACATTGCCGGCGGAATCGGTAATTAGCGATTTACTCTCAGCATATCACCACATACATTTGGGCTTCTTTTCTGGTTTCAGAGTCTTTCAATTCAAATCTATACCTAAAATGTAAACAAAACATGAACAGATATAGGTAGTTTTTATCGAAACACCGCATTGATCTAGCCAGTGGCTTCTGGGCTGTAGTTACTTCTAATGCATCATCTGCAAGGTCGAGTCTAATTATATTGAATAGAGCTAATTCATTTTTTCTATGCACTAATCACGTAGACATTCATTAAGAGAGGCCATCTCAACCTCCGTCTTGCGCCGTGGCGTAGTGGGCTAAGGCATCATGCTTTGGTTCCCTGCCAAGGAATGCACCTAGGGATCGATCCCACCTCTGGGGTGCGGATTTTAAGTCTTGGATATAGGACCGGCGCCCACTGAGTATCGTGAGGAAATTGAGGAGCTTACGATGGGTAAGCGGCCCTGGTCACGGAAACCAACATTCCGACTAGGGGTGCCCAGATGCTGACCACATCTCCTCTGCGTATCGGTTGGATGAACGCCCACCTCAACTCAACCTTGCGTATGTAGGCGTGAGACCGGCAGTCGGGTTGGCAGGCCTTTGCCCTATATGGGCTGTTGCTCCATGGGCTATTATTATTATTATTATTATTATTATTATTATTATTATTATTATTATTATTATTATTATTATTATTATTATTATTATTATTATTATTATTATTATTATTATTATTATTATTATTATTATTATTATTATTATTATTATTATTATTATTATTATTATTATTATTATTATTATTATTATTATTATTATTATTATTATTATTATTATTATTATTATTATTATTATTATTATTATTATTATTATTATTATTATTATTATTATTATTATTATTATTATTATTATTATTATTATTATTATTATTATTATTATTATTATTATTATTATTATTATTATTATTATTATTATTATTATTATTATTATTATTATTATTATTATTATTATTATTATTATTATTATTATTATTATTATTATTATTATTATTATTATTATTATTATTATTATTATTATTATTTCAACCTCCAATTCGTTTTATTGTTTACTGAAATTTACAGAAAAGCGTTGTAAAAGCTGAATGTTTATCATTGTGGAAATCTTCTGAAAGAAAAGTCACTATGGCAATTTAGAGGTTTAGGTTGGAAGAGAAAAGGTGATAAGGATATTCTGGGGCATGGTTTTGTTGATAAATTCTCTGCAGCATCTGCGCTCAATGGTATTGATTTCTGATGCTCCTCACGTCATTCTCCAACATAAAGTAAATTGCTCCGACAGACTGAAAACATCCGCAGGTAACGAACCTGCCAATTTGTGCGAAAACACTGCAATTTTAACTCTCAAAATATCTTGAATAAAGCCACTTGTTATCCTACTTACGTACTTAAAAACGCCAACTCCTCCAGGGCATGGTGGTTACTCTAAGAACGTTATTCTTAAGTAACCTCATTATGTTTCGTAATATTGGTCCATAAATATGCGGCACACATCTTCAGCTGGTCGGTAGTTAGTGTAGAGCACTGCAATGATCGTGTTATTAATACTTCATTAGGGAAAGAAATTTACAATGAAGCGAAATGCTAGTTTATTATTTATTTATTATCCATTTTTTATTCCTATTTTACCGAAAGGTATATTAGGAATATAGTTTACAAATTTATGAACATAATACAATTTACAAAAATATAACAAAATTCCATATCAAGCTGACAAACAGTAAAAATCAAGATGAATGATTTAGCTTAAGAAATATTTTGTTTAAGAAAGCCATGAAATATTGCTAAGTTTTGTAATTAATCAGAACATGTGTTAGTGGTTTTGAGAAAGTGTAACCTAAGGATTCAAGCAATAATTCAGGTTCGTATCTCTCAAAACAGAAAAACGAGCAATCAAATAAAATGTGAGGGACATCTTGAAGATGATTTCCACAAATACAATGAGATGTGGATTTGATTTTGAATCGAAATAAGTAAGCTGAAAATTTGCCATGTCCAGTTAAGAATTGAGTGAGAATATAGGATTAACGAATTTACATTTATGTCTGTCAGAAATGGTTGGGAAATATAAATTCTTAGTCAAGGCAGCACAATCACTTTTTAACTAGTATTCATTCCAGTCGATGATGATAATCTCCTTTAATGTTTGCCTCATATAAGAAATAGGGCATAGCGTGTAAGTCTCTGGAAGATTTGAAGTTGCAGCTCTCTTTCTAAGCTCATCTGCACGTTCATTTCCGGCATTCCCCACCTGCCCTGTGACCCATGAAATGCACAGATAAGAACCACATAATAATTGACTTCTTACTTCATCTGCAATAGGACTGCTGTTTTTGGTATCTTTCAAAGCTGCAATTGCTGCTTGTGAGTCACTGTAAAGGCGAGCGGTACATTGTAAGTTGTTGCACCATTTCACTGCTTCACGAATTGCTAATAATTCAGCTTGAAAAACTGAACACTCCTTGGCAAGTCTGAACATGGAAGAATGGCATTCTATGGAGCGAGAGAATACCACAAACGCACATCCTACTTTAGCATTAAAGTCATCCTTACAAGTTATCTTGCCAAGGGTCAAACCATCACTGGCAGATACTACTGCAATCTTGTGGACAAGTTACGAGCAGCTCTGATTAAGAAACGATGCGGCATGCTCTCCAAAGTTGTTCGTCTTCTGGCTGAAAGTACACCAGCTCATTCATCTCAAGTTGCAGTTAAAACAAGGGAATGTTGCTATGAGGCCTTACAGCATCCGCCTTATTCGCCTGATCTCGCACCAAGTGACTTTTTCTTGTTCTCGAAAATGAAGAATCCGTTGCGTGGTCGCCCATATGACAACACAAATGACGTCATTAATGAAGTGGAGGAGTGGTTTAAAGCGAATATTGCAGACTTCTACAGTCAAGGTATTCGGAAGGTCAAGAAATGCTGGAAAAATGTGTAAATCTGCATGGTGACTACGTAGAGAAGAACAAACAAGCACATATCAACACAAACTCTCTATGACTTTTTTAAAGGGTGATAATTAAGACATTACGACACCCCCTCGTATTTTGGTGAAATAAAAAGTAGGTACTGCACAAGTGGCATGCTAATGGCCAACTCTTGAGCAATGAAAAACGGAAGAAATGCCTTTAGAATCTACTAAGGGGCTAGCGATATTTTGATTTGTGTTTCTATTCCAGAAAGATTGGTTGGTTATTTACATTACAGCAGTACAAATAACAAAATTTATGTAAGTTTAATCTTGAACGAGCTGATGAAATATTTCTAAATTGTAGTCAAGGATACAATATGGTTATTGGAAGAACTAAATTTAGTTATTATATCGCTTTAGTTGGGAAGACACCTTCTAAGAGTTTAAGTATGCTGGAAGCTCTTGTCCCTAATTTAGAGAGAATTGGCCTTAATATTTCAGAGTCCAAGTCCAAATGTTTCCAAATTATAAATAAAGTAAAGACCTGGTATACTAGGGATCCTGTATTACATATTAATAATAAACTTATTCAGTATAGTGATCCTGATAATACTCTGAAGTATTTAGGCAGAAATATTAACCCATGGGCGGGTAAGGTTAGTAAGGATTTTCATTACCATCTAATTAAAGCTGCCGAATTATGTGCCAATCTTAAGCTTAAACCTTACCAGAAATTAGACCTTTTTAATACCTATATCCTACCACGGTTTCTGTACCTGGAGATTTTAGAACTCCCTTCTGCAACATTTCTTAATAATATAGACAATAAATTAAGGGGCATATTCTAAAAGATCCTACATTTACCGGCTCAGATTAGTACTGGCTTCTTTTATGCTAAGAGAGATGGAGGCCTTGGCTTTCCCAAATTAGCTACATTGATTCCAATGTCTTTTCTGAAAGCTGGGAATAAATTTCTGGCCTCACTTAGTAATGACCTTAAGGTTCACTTTCTCAATGGTAGCCTCAGTAAAAAATTAATTAAGATAGCGATGGACATAGGTCTTGAGTAGCCCTTATCTTTAACTGAAATCAATAAACATAAAGATATACTTAAAGAGCAAGAATACGAACATTGGGCCTCGTGTGATACCCAGGGAAAAGGCGCAGGAGCCTTTTATGCTAACCCCCTGGGTAACGTATGTCTTTTAAAGCCGTATAGCTTGTCTGCTTCCAAATATACAGAGGCTATTAAATTGCGGACTAATAATCAAAATTGCTGCATACTTGAAGCCAGATACAAACCTCATGTAAATGTTATATGCAGAAATTGCCAAGGAGCTCCAGAGACAGCAGGTCACATTCTCGGACTTTGTCTTTCCACGAAACCGGTGAGAATATATCGGCATAAGCATGTGGTTGCTGAGATTAGCAAAAGTATATCTCTTAAATGTCCTAAAGCTAATATATTAACTGAACATTCCTTCAAAATTAACGTAACTACCATCCTCAAACCAGATCTTGTGGTAACCGATGATAAAAGAGCCATAATTATAGATGCCACGATCAGGTACCGGGATAGTGGGTCGCTAGGTAGAGTTCAGCTTGAAAAAATTGAGAAGTACTCAGCACTAGAAAACCACATTAAACATATGTTCTCGTCGGTTAAAGAAGTGGAAGTATATCCAATAATCTTCGGATCGCGCGGTGCCATACCTCGCTCTTACTTATAATACTTCAGTAGTTTAATCCGACGGCAGGAGAAGCCGGAATTAGCCTTAGGCCATGAATTAGCAGAAACAAATGGTTTGTTTATGACCATGAGCAGCGATGCTCAACTTATTCTTACGTCCTAATGACGTCATCCTTTTACTCTATCCTGGTTCCTTGGTTTTTGGTATGAAGCATTTCTGTTTCGCTCATTCATGTAACCAAGCATTAAAGAGGTGAAAAGAAAGTCATATATTTCGGTATCGTCCAGATAGTTTTGAATATGAAAGTAACACCTTCGTATATGTGGCTGTTCTCAGCATGACTGTTTTATTTTCCTAAAAAGCTAAATTATCTCCACAGGAAAGACCACGGTGAAAAGCTACAAAACGTGTTCCAAATAATAAGAGTCGTAACTGGTTCACATAAATATAACTTCTCTTCTATTCAGTATAAATTTCAATAAGATTGAAAGGAACTTCATATGCTATTGTAATACATATAAGAAAATTAACATCTCAAACTTTTAAACTGTTAAGAGTGTTTCTAAGAAAATAAAACACTGCGAAACATTTTTCCGTGTAAAGTAAGCGTGGGAGGAATTTCACGAAATTCATGGACATGTATCCTTGAAAGATGTTGAACTTATTTGGCAATTTTGGTGTTCATTTCTTTTGAGTTAATGCACCTCCACATACTCCAGCATTCACATTTGCTGGTAACTACCTCATTAGAAGTGTTCGGGACCTCAAAACGTGTGCTTAGATTTAAATATGCAAATCTAATATTTGCATGAACTTGATACCTCATCTTTCTGCATAGTTACCGTTAAGAAAATAAATTTTTCGGGAGAATGTTGCAGTGTGTATGAATAATGTTATTTAATGCAGTTAATCTGATAGGGTATTGAAAAGGGATGCACCTCAGTGTACTTAAATGTAAACAAAAGATCGAACCTTGAAAGACATACATGGAGAAATTGGCATAATAAATGACCAGTTGGCTCTATAGGCGGGTGAGGAGACAATGCATGCGATAGAGAAGTAAGAACCTTGTTAAATCTGGTTCACGGCAACCAAGAACGGAAATCAAAACCAGAACGATAAGTTTAATATACATGCATTATAACTGAGTGTTCACAACTGAGTGAAAGCTTTCCCGGGTCTCAGGAAGGATAAATAGCACTTATTGGAAATTGTTTTTTTTTCACACTGGTCGTGTGTAGGCTAAAGTATGGAAAGGTAGGGTCAGACTGAAAAATTCAATGCCATAGCAGGGATTTGAACCACGGATCTTCTGGTTGCCGTCCAGCTCTCCGTAGGGAAGGGGATCCGTCCCCTTCAGCTGCCGAGGTGCAGGCGCTGCGGACCCGTAGCACTCGTGGTACCTCTGACGTTACTAGAGGAAGCTCGGGCCGAACATTCGCGACCCTCCCTGATTGGGAGCTGTTAGGATTGGGTTGGACTCGGGGGCAGTGTGTTCCCAACACCCACGGGAAATTGGGTACCTCCGGCTGGCCGGAGGGGGTAGAGGGTTGCCTAAGAACTCCCGGGTACTAGCCTGCAGTGCTAATAGGTGTGCTAGATCACCAGGCGGCCCCACCGAGGTTTTCGGTAGTCTTCCCTGCGGGGTTGACGCGCGTAAGTGGCGTATCCACTTCCACCCGTCTTGATTTTTGAGTCGATGAGGGGGCTTTTTAGACTCAAGATATTGCCCTATGGAAAGAGCCCCGGAGCTTTGGCTCCCGGGTAGAAGGAGGCCCGTGTCCTTGGTCCTACGGTTCCAGGATTAATGGGAGTAGAACCTCTGGCTTAACTGCCGTCCAGCTGCTCTAACCCTGGACTGCTGTTAAATTGTAAGGCCAGCTGCTCCTACGTGGCCTCCTGTTTTATTGTAACTCCATCAGTTCTTTTATTTTCTATTACTTCCTTGTAGTGAGACGCCAAGTCTAACAAAATATCTACTTCGAAAGCAGAGGAGTTAGGAGTCCTCTTGGTCTTGGTTTCCATTATGTTTATACTGTGCTTCAGCTGTTTATACACGTGCTTCTGCTCGACAAATGCTAAGCGAAAACAAAAGACAAATGACGAACACGAAGCGATGAACTTCCGGGTGTGTTCGGTAGCCTTCTCAACAGTTACATTTGAAACGAGCGGTGCGTTCTACGGCACCGAGTGCCTGCCAGCTAACCGGCGATTGGCAATGGTGCACCAGGATGTAAGCTTTACCGCGATCAACTTTTAACTGCGTTTAGGCAAACGTCTCTTGTGGGTTTGCTTTAACGAGGTTGGTGCACACGGCTATTAGGAGTTCTCATATACACATGTGACAACTACCTTGGAGCGGTTCTACCGGGTGATGGTTAGTTTTATGACACACCATGCAGTAGCACACCTGAAGGAGGATTTGCCCCGTCGTGAGGTCTACGCCCCACACGCGCGAGAGGTTTCTCGCTTCCCTCGGAGTGGCGACTGGTGTTGTAGCCAAACCTTACCTTGACGTGGGAGCGATGAACCTTTCGTCTAAAAGCCGTGAAGGAGATGTTCTCGAAGATTCCTATTAATCTTCTCTCCGGCAGCTTCGGGGAGCGATGAGACTTGAAATTACCTCAGGAGTGGTATCGAAACTAAAAGGGTTTTACATTTTGTGTAATCTTGAAATAAATGATTAACAATACCATTACACTTTTCTCTTCTTTTTATTTCTCTCGATCGTCTTTATGTTTTTTACATTCGCTACTTTTTACATTATATTATATTAACTTTCTCCTTTTTATTTATTAATGATGCAACGGCCTTTTTATTGAAGTAAATTACTGTCGCGTCGCATTTTCGTTGTATATTCAAAACTTTTGATAAACGTTTATAAATGGTAAACTCCAATCACTTGTCAAAATTGCAAGAAGCCTTTCCACCAAAAAACGTCCACTTTCTTCAAGAGTCCAAGCCAGAAAAGAATTTAGAAATAAAATCTTTTTTTCTTTACTTTGTTTCGTTGTTAAGTTACTGTAATATTCAATTTTGATTGGTCCTACATCACAACTTGGAATTCCAATAAACCAAAGCATTCGTTGCATCATCTACATGGCCTGCTTGGTTATTAACTTGCAATAAATTACAAATGGCCATGTTTGTCTCATACATCCATATATGTAATATGAGCTACAACCTTAATGGCGACTTACAACGTGTAAGTACTTAGAGGCCCGGGCTTTTTAGTTAACCATTATTAGGTCAATTATTGGAAATTAATTGTTCCTTCACACTGGCTGTGTGTAGGCTAAAGTATGGAAAGACCATAGTAGCTCAAGGGTTAGAGCGGCTGGACGACAACCAGAAGATCCGTGGTTCAAATTGCGGCTATGGCATTGAATTTTTCAGTCTGACTACCTTTCCATAAAGAACACTGAGTTAATTTTAAATTCTCCTTCCCGTTTCGGTGACATATTTTAGACTCTTATTATATACCTATTGGGCTATTTGCGGTATATATTGTTTAAAGCAGCCTTGATCTGGAACAGCCGCTAGAGCTCTCTATGACTGCAAGTTGCTAAAATGAAACCATAAGAAACTCCAACAGATGTGCGTGGTGACTCCTTCAGTATCCTTGAGCATTGATTATGTAGTGCAAATGTCCCATTAGTTTTTATATGGTGCTGCTTCCTAATGCAGAAATAGTAATAAATGAAAGAGAAGTTATAAGAGAACAGTAACAAACAAGACACAGTGCGCTATTAATAAAGACGTGACGGTGAGTACGACTAGACTAGAGGAAACGGAAATAGTAATGTATTTACGTTTAGAAGACGATTATCTAATTTTAAAGTTCACCTACCTGTAATATATTGGTTCAAGTGAAAAGTAATAAAAATACAATTATTCTGTTAAAAACAATGATTCCCATTTCACCAAATCGACTTTACACTTTGTAATCGATATGGTCATCGATATGTTTTCCCATTCTGTTTCCCAGGTGTTGTGAATCAAAATGTGCGCTCTGTTGCTTTCCCTTTCAGTTTCCATTCTGATTTCCATTCTCAGGTAATTGTGAACATGCCGACAGAGAGAGAGAGAGAGAGAGAGAGAGAGAGAGAGAGAGAGAGAGAGAGAGAGAGAGAGAGAGAGAGAGAGAGAGAGAGAGAGAGAGAGAGAGAGAGAGAGAGAGAGAGAGAGAGAGAGAGAGAGAGAGAGACGCAGAGAGAGAGGGAAAAAGGAGAGAAGACTTTGAAGAAAAAAAGCGAAGTAGTTTGCTTTTTTAATTTTTTTAAAAAAAATCGATAGAGTCCTTTGAACCAAAGGATTTAAACTGATCTCTAGGTGAATATCAGTAGTGGAAGTAATACACGTTCACAAAGTGAAAAAGGGTGAAAGGAGACTGAAACGTGCCATCAACGTGCATACGCGTGCATCGAGTATGTCCCAAAAAAGCTACAGAAAGTGCTTTCGACTATAGAGCGTTTAGAGGCTTAACTCAATGTGGGCAAAAAGGAGAATAGTGTCATTAAAATTTAGAACTATCGCATCAAACGAAGGCGTCTTTTGTAGTTCGCGAGAGGATGTGAAATAGGCACGAAGAGAGAATGGTTGTAAGGAAGCGGAGAAGAATTGGACGCAGGCGGAGTTTCTAACGACCTGATATTATATCTCACGTTACCGTGGATTCATCTCACTCGTCTTATAAAAGAGCTTTTTACAGCACAAGATGCAAAATAAAAGCACCAGTGTGAAAGCGAATAGTGTGTTTGAATGAATTTGTTAATTCGTACTCTCCATTCCGAGGAGGAGACATCCATACTGATATACCATATTAGTATTATTAGAAGTTGGTATTTTGTGATATGATTATTTTATGTGCCAATAAATGTACAGGCACGAATCATCATATTTTAAATATATTGAAGCCCATCATAAAAATAACTTTGATAGCTACAGAGAAATTTCTGTAAACACTGTTTAATGCATACAAGGGTAAATGGTCAACAAATAGATTGTATAAAATGTGTGTATAAGTATAAAAATGAAAAAAGGGAAGGAGATCGCACATGCACACCGACTATATTTTATTCAGCCGAAGTGTTACCAATAAGTAAATTAAATTAACCTTATGACAATACCCCCTCAGATCACAGGTGGCCGTGTCTTTGGGGAAGTTTAACTTGTTGAATTCTGCGTCTGTGTTTTAACAGGTAATGTGCTGCCTAAACACTATTTCAGACAGTGAAAGTACTCACAGTAAAGGAGCATTGCATATACAGAAGTGTGCAAATTATTAGACTCACTGTTGAAATTTTTAACATATACCGTTTATTTTCTGTTTATTTAACAGAAATAATATTACAAAATACTTTTTTCAACTCTAGTATTTTGTATGCATTGCTTTAGTATTTATTACCATTTTGATGCGTTTAGGCAAGCTCTCTACAAGGGTGGAGCACTTTTCCTTTATTTCTTCATCTCTGTGCCAAATGCCTATCAGGCCCACAATAATCAAAATTTTGTTGTTATTTTCAAAATGTTCAGTCTCTGTTTTACAATACCCCACAGATGCTCTATTGGATTTAAATCAGGGCTATTCCCCGGCTACGGTAGTACTTTTACATTGTTTTGTTTGAGGAACTGGTTTACAGATTTTGCTCAATGGCAGAGAGCACTGTCATGCATGAACACATAATCACCATTTGGAGACCATTCTTTACTTTGCGGAAATAGTCTTGTTTCTAATACACTTTTACACTGTTTCTGCTCCATAGATCCCACAATTATGTATAATCTTCCAGGTCCATGGACAGACATACAGCTCCAGACCATTTTTGAAGTTGGGTGCTTTATTCTTTGATCGACACACTGAGGGGAAAATGCTTCTTTATCTGTCCTTCTCACATATTGGCTGGTCTCTTCACATGCTTCATCTGAGAAAATTACCCGAAACAATAAAAACCTCTATTAATATTAAACAGTTTTAAAATTGCTCAAAGATAGTATAACAAAACAAGCAATGAGAGTTTAAGCTGTTTAGTTCATTTCCATAAAATTTACATGTACATATTTTATTTCTTTGCTATATACAATTTTTATACTATTTACCTTTCTCCAAAATTCTACTGGATGTTTCTGCATCTCTTTGGTCCATTCTGAACGTTTCTTTGCCATTGCAGGTGTCAGTTTAGCCTTTTTATGAGGCCTGCGTGCTGGTAAACCTGCTTCACATAATCATCTGCGAACTATTTAGGCTGATATTTCTGTGTCGCACCGCTTTAGTTGATTACTGAGGTCAATGCTGGTTGCTCTTCTATTTTGTTTTGCCACCTGCACAAGTTTTCTTTGCATCCTTGGTGACAGCTTTCTTTTCCTCCCGCATTTATCATCCCTTTGTGAGGTCAACGTCTCACCGAATGTTAAAGCTTGATTGATGCAACTAACAGAATTTTGTGAAATACACAATTTCTTAGCTATTTCACGTTGTGCATAAAGAGTTTCCTTCAAAAGACGCTCAGTAACAGCTACATTCCTTGGGGATAAGTCAGCAGTTTTACCCATAACCTCACTTTTGAATCAATGTTAATGCACGATGTTGCCTGGCTTGAGATCAATTAATAATAAATACTGAGCATATATTAACCATAAACACAATAAAGGTAAATATTAACAATCTTTAGTTACCACATTTACCAAATGAAAGCTTTATCACCAAACAGTTGGATAAGCAGACATGAAGAAGATGTTTGCTCTTAATTCAGAGCTAACACCATATTACTATAAGTAAAAGAAAAATCCCCCAGCTATTATTAAGAGAGAAATTTCATTGAATATGCTTCATATTATGGCAAGGACAAGAATTACGAAAAATTGAAATAGGTTACGGCGGTAAATAACTATTATTTTGAGTGTTAAACTGAAACAAAGTAAAAAAAAAAAAAAAAAAAAAAAAAAAAACATGAATGAGTCTAACAATTTACACACGTCTGTACAACATCCGTAAGTAAAGGCACTAATAAATTCGTTACTATAGTGCGAATTTAAAAGTAAAATTGCCGCAGTTAACCTATACATTGCTGCCGGGTAAATCATAATGTCCTCCTCTGTCGATAGAGGTTGGCATGGTACTTCAAACCCACAGTATTAATAACCAAACTCCAAGTAAACAAATGATAAATTACAGCATTAGAACATCACCTAACCTATTGAAAACATGCAATAACGAGTCTGCTTCTTCCCACAAATTAACCTACTCAGCAGTAACTTCCATTAAACTCACTAAAGAACAAGGAGTAGTGATAGAATCCCACAATGGAATAAGAATAAAAGATTATGTCCTCGCACTGGAAACGCTGATCTCCCCTAGCGACATTCGATATGCTTTGCGCATATCAAACGGAAGAGTATGTTTCTTTCTCTCTACAAAGAAATTTGCTGAAGAATTAACAAACAGGCACAAAAAGATACCAGTAAACAATGTACATTTGAAGATAAGACCACTTCTTACAAAAAATAGACGTATAATACTCTCCACTGTCTGCCCTGTAATACCAAACTGAGCTGCTGAAATTAGGCATTAAACCAGTGTCAAAAATATCTCCTATCAGAGCCGGAATCCTATTATCTGGTTTCTCACACATCCTCAGATTCCGCGGGCAAATATACAGTACAAATGAAGATATATACAAAATTCCAGAAACACTACAAATTGACTACGATGGCACGACATATTGGGTATATTTGTCATCAGATTCACCCACTTGCTTTATATGTAAAGCCCATGGGCATTTTGCCAAACAATGCCCTAATTCAGAAGCAGTAAACCACCCTGATCAAACCCTTAATTTTGTCCCTGTAGCATCATCTTTCCCTGAACTAAACAATGGCACAAAAGAAGATGAATCTCTTCCTTCACAAAATAACAATTCCGCGTCTTCTGTTACAGAAGAAAATACTTCTTAACTCAACCTAGAAGAGGACCCTCAGCATCCGATTACCCAGCAAGTGTCACACATCAAGAAACAGCATCATTAAATACCGCGGACTGCTCATCCCAAGTAGAAATGAAAACAGTTCATAATATCCCCGAAATCAAGACCTCTCAGATCCAAAAGGCTAATATTGTCAGCTAGTAGTGAAGCATTAGTTTAATGCAACCTGAGAAGTTTAGGCTGGCAGAGCATTGTTTTGATAACGCCCACAGAGCCAATTTTCGGAAGACGACCACCTTGGCAAAATTCAACATTTACTGGGAGCGGAGAATTAGGAAAGCTTTGACGATTTCCTCTGAAAGGAGCAAGCTTAATCGTGATGCTGGATTTCAGTTCAGCTCCTCCTGGAAACCGACCTTACAAATGGAAGTCCATCGAATTAAGAAGCAAAGATCAATACAGCTTGATAATCAGGTTAAGCAGTTACGTTTCTTTGACAATTTTATATACTCACGCCATCTTTGTGACCTGGCATTTAATTTACTGAAAACAGTCTTTTGTTCAGTAATGCGAATTCTGATAGTGTTCTGTCTTTATGTTGGTGTTATATCCAGTGTTTCATGTGTGGTTATAACATTTTATAAATATCCCGATGATGGGAGAGATGCGCACTTCCGAAACGTCGATATCTAATCATCTTTTCACCTGACTTGTTGCCCCAGAAGAAAGTGAGAACATTTACGTATTTCCTAACAAACAATGCGCAAGTCAAAGGAACACAACCATTTCCATTTCAGAATAAAGAAATAGCTGCAAGAACTAAATATCAATATTCCTCCTGTGTCACCAACGGCCTTGGCATCTGTCATCCCACCTTGGACTATTTCTCTGCCTAAAATTACTTAGAACTGAACACCACCGTCAAAGACATATGCACAAATCAGTCTATCTACAGATATTTAATGAGATTTGAAGTATATATCCTAAATATTCATTAATTTTTACGGATGGATCAATATGCAACGGTAAAAGTGATTGTGCCGTAATGTATCCGGATTGGAGTATATTGTGACTTTGTGGGTTGGAAGAATTAAAAAGCAAAGTTGTACAAACTCAAAATGTTCTTTATTTCCACCAAATTACAGTTGGTACACTTGCAAATCACAGCAGGTTTACGTACCACAATTACGTCACACTCACCATTACAATTCTCCAGTTCGCAGGACGCAAGTCCACACTCGCTATTTGGCAATTTACCGTACGACTATCTCTAGAACTAACTAAAAACTGACTGACTCGTCCAATGCATCGCTTATATAGACAAATCGCTGTATCTGGAAGTTTCCGCCTACTAACGAAACATCACAGGCCTCCAAGGCGTCAGGAGTAGGGGGTCCAGTAGTTTCTCATTATTTCTCTCCGCATCCCCTCTCTACTCGGCAGGTCATTAGCGCTATGCATTAGCGTAGGCGTGGCCTAGCACCAGTCTCCCTTACTCCCACAGCAAGAGCCATTCGGTCACACGAGTAGGCATGGCCTCGATGCCATAAGTCGCCCTCTATTGGCCATCTCTTTCTGGAGCTGCTCGTATACTTGAGGATTGGGTAACAATATTGTCCGGATTACCTGACTTTTACACTGTGTTTTCAAGTGAGCTCTTTGCCATTAAACAGGCTGTGTTATTCGTTTTGAAAGCCGAGTTTTCCCAATCATTCTTAATTTTTTTCGGACTCCAAAAGTGCATTGCTTGCATTGCAAAATCCAGTACCATCTCATATTCTCATAAAAGAAATCCAGTTACTGGTGCACAAAGCTAATACTGCAGGGAAACAAATCACCTTAATTTGGGTTCCATCACACATTGGAATTCAAGGCAATGAGTTGGCAGATCAGGCAGCAAAAGAAGATACAAAACACCCTCAAACTGACCCAAAAATACCTACATCATACAGTGACCTAATCTACAGTGGAAGACTGTAAAAAGCAAACTACGAGAAATAACAACAAACCTTGGAAAATAACATGCATTAAAATCTCTCTGCAGACAAGATCAGTTTTTAATATCCCGATTAAGAATAGGCCACTCGAAATCCAGCCACAGCTATGTTCTAGAAAAAGATCACCCACCCATCTGTCAGCAGTGTGACACACAATTCACGGTAAAGCACATCATCGTGGAATGTCCGTTGCACAGCCAATAGAGACAGCACTACCAGATACCAAATGATCTCCATGAAGCACCTAGTTCATTTCCAGTGCATATGAAGTTAGTTAACTTCCTTAAAAAGATAAATATGTGTAATCATATATAATGTTCGGTCAGTTGTAATGTTAAAATGATTATGTTTCTCCTTGCATTGTTTTATATTGTTGTGTTCAATAACTTTGTATACTTTATTGTAGAACAGCTGTTATTTAAAATGTTTTAAATGTCGTGAACTAGCGATATGACTTTCGGAGTTAAAGCGACCTTAAAGAAGTTAAAACAAAAAATACCCTCTCTCTGAAAGTGTGGCATTCCTTAAAAAGGCGTTTGTTAACACAACCTTAATAAATACAATAACATCTTAATATATACTGATCTTCACCTATATAAGAAGAGAATTTCTAAAGCTTTCGCAATAAGTTGCGACAAACCCGCATACCACTGTTAAATTGATTGGGTTGTAATTGGAGCTATGAGTTCTGTTATCCTCAGGTGAATGGTCGTAGGAAATGGATTTTGGTGGTTGTTGGTTACTCAGTCTTATTAATGATATTTTGTTTGCTGCAGAATTATTTGGTTTAATTCCTACGAAGTTCGCTTATCGACCTGGATCGGTGACCACCTGTTAGTAAAATTCCTAACATAAATTCAATTTTACTTGAAAACCTGGATTACTTGTTTAACGTTACCTCCGCGCGGTTTCTATTTCTTCTTTATACGGCGGCTACTTTGCTCTAATACACTTCTAATGCTGCTTCCACTTACGCTGGTTGCGATATTCTTAACTTCCCTACATTTCAGACTTATAAATCTTCGCTTCTCCCTCTTAATGCGCGTGAACACGTCCTCCCTGTCGTAGTATCAGCTTTTAAGTACATTTTTAATACTTCGCGTTTCAGTTCGAACCTTATTCTGACCCCCTCTCTAACTTTATCACATGACCAAACTAGTTCGCCCTTCTCAAATGTTTCATTATTATTGGTTTCTCATTTCTTTGGAATTTTCGCATTGGTTTGCAAAACTAATCTAACTCATTGACGTTTAGCCCACCCAGAGTTAGGGAACGTCTACCCTGAGTTGTTTGTAACGGTATACATCGTTATCAAATCAGAGAAGTAAATCCCATTAGCGTTCATGATCAACTGCATTTTGAAAGCCCTTTGTCCCAACACATTCCTGGCTGAAAGTATACTATAGTTCCCAGACATTGAACTTTTACTAGCACAAAGAAGATAACGGTCCTTCCTTCCTGTCTCTCCGACGTGAACAGATTTTTACAAGAATATTTTCTCTTTCTTGCCTGAATGCTAGTACATATGTTATATTAAATTATATTCTTCCCATCTTATTGTTTAAGTCAACTGCTGTTTTAATCATTACTCTATCCATTCTAATTTCATATTATTATAACAAGATTTTTATATTAGTTTAGCAAAGCATTTTAATTACTTTATCATCTTTTTTAATTACCTTATTTTCATTAATTCGCTGCCTCCTAATCGCTGCCTGATGCTACGGTTGTATTTCAGCAAATATATAAGAGAAGCTTCACAGAAAGAGTAATAACCGTACAGGAATGGGCTTTTTAGTAAATATTATGTTAAACAGTTTCTAAATTACTCTGTTGTTCGCAGATGATCAAACATTTATGGCACAAGTTAATATAATGTGTTATGGACTTTGAGATAATATACTCGTATGTAACGACTAGAAATTAACCTGGTGAAGACGATATATATTTTTTAATACAACGCGATATTTGTTTTAACTCACCTTATTCGTCACTTAAATAGTTGACCCAAAGCTAACTTACAATCACCTTTTCTTTTTCTACACATACACAGCGGAAACACGTCTCTTTAATCCACGCGCTACCTCGCGCTGCTTGTAAATTCTTCGACGCACACACAACTTTTCTCTTTTACACTGCTGTGCTTGCCGACTCTGACACAACTCCAATATTCACTGTTGACCTGTACTTCTGCACTGCATACTCATCATTGCGAGTACTGTGCTGCACTTACGACTTACTTTGAACTGAACTGTTAAGTGGACTCTCTGAGGCTGCATTCTGCACCGCATTTTGTTACCTTTCGGTCGGAGCTAGATTCTGGACATAAAATGCCCTTGATTTTCGTAGCTCGAACGATCTAGAACAAACCCTTCATGCTAACAATGTGGCTCGGGCTTCCGGCTTCGTGACGTCAGCTGATGACTGTTCTTGAATTTCACAATTTTTTATTCTCTTGCCGGCAAGCAACAAATTTGGTGGAATGGTTTGACTCAGACTAAATTTCTTCTCGGCAGACATCCACCATCGCCGTGACATGGTTATTTGCACTTCTTTCCCTAGAAGTGCAAACTGTTTTCCAGAATATAGTGTATATTTTACGTACTTAAAATTACTCATTTAAACAATACTAACAAGAAACTTCCATTAAGATAAACACACCGGAGTATCTAAACGGAGTCTTCTCTAATCGTAGAACCGTAAGAGACAGTCCTAGGTGCCCTGACCATATCGTTTACAATCCTATGGATTTCCTTTTCTGGGACCATATTCAGATCTTGCTGTGTTCATCACCTATTGAATTTATGGAGACGCTGGTTGCCCGAAATTTGTCAGTCAGTGATAAGATTTGCAACGCAAATGCAGAAATGTATTTGTAAGAATGTTCAAAAGTTATGCTTAGTTTTATGCTAATTCCGTCATATTTACTTCTTTCAAGTATTTATCAATTGGGAATTTAATCGTTCTTCCACACTAGCCGTGTGTAGGCTAAGATTTGAATAGATAGAGTCAGAGTGTAAAATCAAAGGCCATGGCCGTATCTGAAACATGGATCTCCAGGACTCCGTCCGGTCGCCCATAACCTTTGGGCTACCATGACCAACGTGTGTCATAACATTAAATCTTCGAGTCAGTTGGAGGATTAATGTCATGATGGCACGTTGGCCATGGTAACTCAAAGGTTAAGAGCGACCGGATAGAAGACCGGGACATACGTGGTTCAGATCCAGCCATGGCCGTGGATTTTTAGTCTGACTCTATCTATTTATCAATTATTTACATTTGAATAAGTCTTTTGTTGAGCTTAAACCAGTTCATTTAAGTACTTGTAAATTTTCCAGTATGTGCTTACTATTTAGGCCATGGTGGTAAATGGTAGTTTAAAGAATTTGAAATAAAGAACTCAAGCACTTGGTTAAATGAAAAATTGCAACACAACGCACATTTTCTATAAATCAAATAAAATTAGGCAAAGAAAGAACACAGCAATATCTATGACTGTGGGGACTTGAAACCGACATTTTATTGAATGTGTACCTTCTCCATCCTCGCAACACACCCATTACCTAAGCACCCAAGCTCCGATTTCATCCGCTTGTTAAAGTCTGTTTAGTTAACACATGTGCACGTCGGCCGCTGCCTTTGACGAACCCTTATAATCGTTTTACAACACTGACCCTCCTTCTCCCAGACCTTTCTGCAAGGTTGCAACCTTTCTGGATACGTCATGGGTATCGTACGAGGTTTCGTCTAAATAAATTATCTTATGTCCATTACTGCAAAACTTCCTTAGTTTTGACGATATATATCGCCAAGCTACAATTCTACTGGATTCCATAATAACCCTTAACTTATTCAAAGTGCCGTATTTGAACCCAGCTCCTTTAGGAGGCTGCGCAATGTGCAGTGTCCTTAAGGAAAATCACAAATTTCTTGCAAATGTGCAACCGATTCGTCGAAGGTGGGTGCTCTCCCTTTTGCATAGAATCTATAAATTTCTCGACGTTCATTGCACGACCACTTACCAAGATTATTTCTCAGCACATATGTATATGTGTTCAAAACAAGCGCTTGAATTTGCTTAAAACAGTTCCCATTATAACTTTTTTTTTAGACTTTTCCAGTAATATAAGTCGGTCCAGTTATTTACACAATTCTCATCACTCTATTTTCACTTGACTGAAAATAATCTACTGCATTTACCTCTGCATTTCACTCCCGAGGTCTCCACATCGTGACACACAACAAATTTCTGCACGTAATGAAACAAATCAACTGGGAGTTGGAACTTTGACAACCGAGACTCCACGTGGAGTAGACATGCGACTGTCACTTCGAGAAAATCAGGGTTGCTTTTGGTCCTCAACGACAGCGTTCCATTTCTGAAGTGTGGAGATAGACTTATGACGGTCATTACCGGGCGGAAGTGTAGTTTTCTTTGAGGGCTAACTACACTCGCGTTCACTAGACAGACTCTACAATCGTATCACCCTGAGCTGAAGAGAACGTGACCAGTGGCCCCATACGCCTTGGTAATTTTAAGAAACAACTCTGTAATTTCTATTGGTAGACCGTAGGTTTGTTCCAAATTGACTGAGATATCGCACATTAGTGTATTATTATAGATGATATAACGCATACCTATATATATTTAAAATTATACATAGCTCATCTGTCCACTACTACATTATTGTGGAACAGGAACGGTCCTGCAACATTGAACCCGGGAACCCAGCGCTGAAAGAACTGACGAAATTTCGTCGTTCCTCACGTGTTGTGGAAATGAACATCACTGCTCAAGTCACTGTCGCCACTGAAAATATTATGACAGGGAGAATATCACATTTCCAGCCTCTGAGTTTCACGTGATTGCAGAAGTATTTCTTACATTATGAATGTTCATAAAGTTTAAAAAAGTTCACCTGTATAAGGGTATTAGAATATCTCATAATAACTAACGTCACTGTTATGCGTAGCAGTTTTTAAATTAGCCGCTTTCCTTTCCTTAACGTTGAAGAAGTTATCCGAGCCTGATATTAGAAAAGAAAAAGTAAATATTAAACCACTACCTTGGATTTATTCATTATTTCGAAACATATTACTGGAATAAAAATAAGAAGAAAGTAGTCACAAAACTCCTGGGATAGTTGTAGCTATTAATATACTAATTCATATAATTTAAACAATAGACTGTGTATTCATATTGTGACTTTGTGGGTTCGTAGAATTGAAAGGCCGATTTGCAGAAATTAAAAATCTCCTTTATTTTCGTAGAAATACTCTTATAGTTTACAGCAGCATTACGTTACATACACCATCAGTCTACCAAGGCCGATCACAATAACAGTGACAGCAGATTACATCCTTAGCTCTCGTTACAGCAACACAGCTGGCTGTCTCTCATTTCACAACACTGTTTCACAACTAACTCTTTGCGAGGCGACACGTCCTTAAATACCTATTTCGTAAATTCGAGATATTTCTGGACCAAATAGGAATCGAATGTTCTATCACCTTACAGAAGCGTAACCCTATCGGTGCCGGCAGGTCTTTTATCTCGCGCTATCATTATTTCTTCCGGCATACTCCTTATCTCCAGGCTTTTTGTGTACACAGGCCGCGGTGTCCCGATCGGGTTCGCGACAGTATCATGATCAGTAAGATTTTGCCAAGAGAAAACTTTTCCCTTTGGAGGACACTTGGTTAAGGAATTTAGGGAAACTCTCTTCTACGGCAACTCAGTCAAAGAGAAGAATCGTGGTGGTAAGCTGAAGAATCGTGGTTCAGAACCCGGCATTGAATTTTTGGTCTGATTTTATCTTTTGATTTCTTTGAAGTCTAAAAAATATCTGAAAATGTACATTTTAGAAATCATTAAGCTATGTTTTCCAGTAAAATAGATAGGTTTTAAATAGTAGAAGTTGTTCTGCACTCTACGTCAATTCTTGCGTTCTGTGTTATGCACTCTGCCTTCAGCTGGACCAATTATTACAGAGATACATATTAACAATAAAACATCGCAGACCGGCCTTGCTGTGAAATGATCTCACCCTCAAGGAGAAATGTTTGGCAACTAACCGGATCAACGATAGAAATATACAAATAATAAGTTTACACTATATTTTATTTTCCCTAGCCTTTGTTTAAGGACACTGGGAGGTTATTTTTACTTAGACAAGGCTAATTTTTACCAATAGTAAAACTTGAATATAAAGAAAACTAAACATTTTCAGAAATTGAAATTCGGTATGATTACTGTGTAAGAATGTGTGCATTTAACTAATGTATAATATTTAAATTACGTTCATATAAGTCTATGAAAAAGGGGCATAAATCACACCGTGTGTCCTGAAAAAATATTGCACCCTATATTTCAGTTGCACTTTACTTGTAGGAATTTAAAGCTACATGCACCAAGTTTTATCATAAATAACCGAAGATACAGTTTTATAATATAGGTTAAATGAAAATCATATATAGTTTATACTATGCACATGAAAAATTAATTAGTTTTGAGTAAAAAAGAAGATAATATTTTCAAGGACTGAATATTTGTTTTCATCCATTTTATAAATCACATGAATATAAATGTTAGCCGAATGTCTTCAAGGAACATTTAAAAATAACCACCACAAATTTTGTGTCAATATCTTTTAAAGGTTTTGAGAAACATGCTCCTAAAGTATAAAAAATCAACGCTTTGGGAAATCACGATCAAAGATTAAGCACTATTCTCAGGAAGTGGCCGTATCATTACGCCGCCATCTTTAAATTGAGGAATTAAAGGACTTTAATACCAGCTGACAACCTATGTTATATATATCATTTTAAAGCTGAAAAATTATATAATTATATAATTTTTAACATTAAAACCAAAAAATGGATTTTTTGAAACGTATCGACCTCCCAGTGCCCTTAACTCAAGATGATATTTGTAATAATCTGATCGTGAACAAGTGATTTAACACCATTATACCGCTAGGTGACTTTAGTGTTTATCTCCTATGAACCAGGCTAAGATTTCATACAGAAAATCTAACTTCGTGTTGGACTGAACTTACTAATTAAATATGGTAAAGGTTTAGCATACTTTCAGTGAAAGGATGACTTTTGACATTGAATGTCTGTATAGTGCTAGAAATTTAGTTTTAATGTGATATTTCTCTATAAGTTACCATGTACTGCACCGTGCAGTAACTTTTTAAAAATGACATTATTCTGCGTACCTTCAGATCACACCGCACATCATTTTCATCCCCGAATTGAGCGGAGCTCCACTGTTAAGGTCAGGTTTTTCTTTGCTACGATAATTGTCCGTTGAAGTACTTGAAGCAAGCTTCACCTGAAAAGTCATAGATTCCGAATTTACTCTGGCAACAATAATACTATCCAGCAGGGAGGTGGCGTGATCAGTGGATAGACATTACATATTGCGCTACCACTGACGAATCACATCATATTTTCATTACTTGCCTAAGAGTGTTTCAGACAAATATTGCTTTCTCCTAATATGTAAAGCACATGTACACTTTAAATAATATTTCAGCATGCGTCAAAGTTTTAGCGTCGGAGTCTTGCTGTCTTTCTTTGGCACTTCATCGCACTATAATCGTAACAATAATATGTTTTAAGGACTAAAGCATCTTGGTTAAGTGTACTTTAGATAAATGTCACTTTTGCATTTTTCTCAGAATGGTCTATAATGGGGTGAGCTATTTTAGATTTTTAACATATATTAAGAGGTGCAACAAGTAATCTTGGGACAGATGGGGAGTTGTTCGGATTGGGTTGGACTCGAGAGGGCAGTGGTTCCCGATACCCGTGGGAGATTGGGTACGTCTCCGGACGGAGTTGAGGGAAGCCATTAATATTCCCGGGTACTAGCCAGCATAGCTAGTAGAAGGTGTACTAGATCCCCGGCGGTCCCACCGAGGTCATATCGGTAGCCTTCCCATTTTGAAGTTGGCGTGCGTATGTGGCGTACCCACTTCCATTCCGTGTTGAGTCCACAGGACCAGATGGGGGGGGGGGGCCTTGTTAGTCTCTAGGTCTTGCCCTATGGAAAGCCCCACAGAGACGCCGAGCTTCCTTTCGGGACCACTCGGTAACTCCCTGGTCGAAGGAGGCCCGGGTACTTGGTCTTACGGGTCCATGACTAATGGGATTAGAACCTCTGGCATAACTGCCCCCCCCCAAATCAGTACAAGCTGGCGTTAAACACTACACATTTCCCCGGAAGAATTAATGCAAAATTCGGCATTAGTAAAGGAGAGTTACAGCGAACATTGGATGGCACATAAAGAGGCGCTAAAAACATCTATGCAACAATAGTAGAGCCCGCCTCGGTAGCGTGGTGGTAGCATGTCTGCCTCACGTTCAAGAGGTCCCGAGTTTGAATCTCGGTCAGGGTGGGTTACCTGCACACGGTTGTTTCCGGGGTTTTCCCTTATCCTGAAAGACGAATGTCGGGTAATTAAGCTCCATGGACCCCGGGCTCATTTGAGCATCATTTCACCCATTCCATTCATTGTCGGATATGACTTAACGTTAGAGGACGTAAATTAAAAAAAGAAAAACTATAGTAGCTATTTCGACACCTCTTTTAAAACAGTTGGCAAGTAAAGCCTTTGAAATTAGTTACGAATTCTGCTGTATTACTTTGTCTGGGCCAATACTCTAATGCCCATAGACCGTAACGATGTTCACTGTCATCAGTAAACAAGTCGGTTCACAGTTCATTGGATCTCTATTGCACATATTTATAGCAACCTATGTACTGCGGTTAGGCTAGACCTTGAATGGCGCTGGCGCACTTAGGCTACATTCTGAAAGGATACAACATATACGCGTTAATAGTACCGAAGTTCAAAATTAAAGTAACGTAAAGGACGATGCAAGATGAATGCCACGAATGGATGTGGAATATTTGACAAATACTGGGTGGGATATAATTCTAAATGTGTGTGTTTGCAATGCTGCAACGTTGTTCATTTATCAGCAGGAAGCCATATTCGTAACTACTTGCAACCGTCTTTTGTCTCTTCTTCCGACAGCACCTCACAAAACAAGACAGTTAAGTCCGCCATCTTGCATAATATGAAGACGAATCAAGAGAAGCCGTAATGTTGGTATTGTTTCAAAGAGGCACGCGCAATTGAAAAAGAAGAGAACTTTAGGGTTTCGGTTATGAGACAAAAGCGGAACAGCACCGAAAAATCTGACACATTCCGCCTTTATGAGTTTGACAAAATACAAGCGAGACCTTTTGTTTTATACCGCGAGAAGAGGGAAGGGGTGGAGGAAACGCATTGTCAACCTTTAAAGGGAGATAAGAGATTAAGGATGGCAACATTTCCATCTTGGCGCGTCTTCGTGCAGGTTTTCTGCTAAGTGGTTCTTATCTGAAGAAATAACAGCCGTGAGATCTCTGGATTCTTTGTCTGCGAAATGCTGCTCTGTTTATATCTCAAGAATTTTAAGAAGTATGATACAGGAAGCCCGTACAACAACTTTTGCCAATTAATTTAAAATAACTAATTGATACGTGTAGATAACCTTTGGTTTTTATACCGCATTATAGTAAAGATTTTCAGTGCATACACACACAGACGCACACACACACACACACACACACACACACACACACACACACACACACACACACACACACACACACACCAAGTCCAGATGGCCGTAATTCGGATAACAATAGTCGACAAAAATGAATATTTTTTCTCTCACAAGAATTGAAATAATATTTTCTAGAAGTATTTTTCATGCTGAATTCAAATATAATTTTAGTTTTTCCACATCGAGCAGGAGTTTTGTGTGATATGTGACGACCTGATCTTAGTTTGTGAAAATTAAGGAACACGTGGACAGGTCGAACATGGGGGCAAACACTCAGAGTAGAACTACATGCCTTGGCGAAATGTTGGGGGTTTTCTATAATAGTTTCATTTCTACAAAGGTAGGGTAAGCCTAATTAAATGTGAAATTCACTTAATAAGAATATTTACTACAACAAGCGGATTACAAAAGCGGCCATAACGGTCATTTTACCTGTCCAGAAGTGGAGTCGCCTACAGATACATGTTACCCAGCCAAGAGCTGATCCAAGAGAGAGTGTCTATCGCTTACACATTATTCATCCACTCATAAAGGAGGGGAGGGAGTGACGTCACACATACTACTCAAGTTACCAGAGTGTAATTAATACAGTCATTTGTGATAATATTTATTTGAATTTTTATAATATTCTAAAAATATCCGTAACTAGCTGACTCAAAATTATAACTACTCATTCTGACTTATCTAGAAAGTGGTAGATAGGGATTTTTTGGGCATATTTTGCATCTGGAACGTCTCTCTTCTTGGTCCAACAGTAGTCAGCCAGCATATTGGAACTCCACTTGCCTTGGTACCTCTTTTCCCTAGGAGAAATTTGCTGATGAAAACGCTCACCGTGCTCATCGCTGACAGCTCCAAGATTTTTGGGGAAGAAGTCTAAGTAAGAGTCCAAGAAGTGCATTTTAAAGACATGTTACATCCCATAGCTTTATAAGATTGCAGAATATCAGCCACTATGTCACGATAGTTTTCTGATTTATGGTTTCCAAGAAAATTGAAGCAAACTTTTGAAAGACTGCCAGGTTGCTTTCTCCAGTGGATTTAACAGTTCTACGAAATGTTCATCACCCATTAATGACCGGATCTGCGGTCCTATAAATTCCTTCTTTAAGTTTAGCATCACTGACTTTGGGGAATTTCGATTTCAGGTAAAAGAACCCATCAGACTGTTTATACATAGCTTTGACGAAATGTTTCATTACTCTTAACTTAATATGCCATGGAGATTATAATATGTTTTCAGGAATCACTAAAGGGGCATATTACACATTTTCCTGGCCAGGGGTAAAATATTAACGTTTAGGCCCTGATTTTCTTTAACATAGTGAGACTTTCTATCTCTGCTGACGTAGAGGCACAAAAAACAGCAAAAATTAGTTACCCCAAGTTTCCAACCAAGCAATAAAGCAATTATCTATAAATCACACAGATATTCCATTCATATTTTCCATATTGTATTTTCTCTAAAATTAGTTTCATGTTTTCATATGTCTCTTTCATATCAGCGGCATGCACTACAGGTATTGTTGGAAATTCATTGTCAATATGTAGCAGCACAGCCTTCAAACTTACTTTAGAGGAATCTATGAATAGTCACCACTCATTTGGCCTGTGTTGAAGCCCAAGAATTGTTATCTGTGGGGCCTGTTCTCTTTTCAACTTCATTTGTTTCATCATCCGAATCAACATAATGTTGGAGGTTGTCTCTTATCCAAAATGATTCTCATTTGTTAACTGTCAACTCTGTGGAGCCTGTATTCACATGGACTTCATTTGTTTCACTATCCGGTATAACTTAATGTTGGAGATCCTCTCTCATCCTTAAAGATTGTAATTTGTTAACTCTAATCTCTGGGGAGCCTGTATTAATTTGAACTTCATTTGTTTCATCCTCCGAAATGACTCAAAGTAGGAGGTTTTCTCTTATACATGATTGTCATTTGGTAACTCTAAGCTCTATGGAGCCTGTATTCATTTGAACTTTATTTGTTTCAGTAACTGATATGACTAATTGTTGGAGGTTTTCTCTTATCCAAATATATTGTTATCTGTTAAATCTAAGCTCTATGGAGCCTGTACTCACTTCAACGTCATTTGTTTCATTCTACGAAGCGACTTACCGTTGGAGGTTTTCTCTTATTCATAATGATTGTAATCAGCCAATTCTAAGCTCTAAGGAGACTGTATATATTTGAACTTCCTTTGTTTCATCCTCCAAAAAATCTTAAGGCTGGGGGTTTTCTCTTATCCGAAAGGATTGTTATCAGTTAACTCTAAGCTCTAAAGAGCCAGTACTCATTTGAACTTCATTTGTTTCATCCTCGCAAATGACTAATGTTGGAGGCTTTCTCATTTCCAAAAACATTGTTATCTGCTAACCTTATGCTATATGGGGCCTGCACTCTTTTGAACTTCATTTGCTTCATCCTCCGAAATAAGTTAATGTTGGAGGTTTTCTCTTATACAAAATGATTATCATTTGTTAACTCTAAGCTCTTTGGAGCCTGGACACATTTGAACCTCATTTGTTTATCTATCCAATATGACTTAGTGTTTTGGAGGTTTTCTCTTATCCGAAAAGATTGTTATCTTTTAACTCTAAACACTATGGATCCTGTACTCATTTGAACATCATTTGTTTCATCCTCCGAAATGACATAATATTGGTGGTTTTCTCTTATCGAAAATTATTATTATTATTATTATTATTATTATTATTATTATTATTATTATTATTATTATTATTATTATTATTATTATTATTATTATTATTATTATTATTATTATTATTATTATTATTATTATTATTATTATTATTATTATTATTATTATTATTATTATTATTATTATTATTATTATTATTATTATTATTATTATTATTATTATTATTATTATTATTATTATTATTATTATTTTTATTATTATTATTATTATTATTATTATTATTATTATTATTATTATTATTATTATTATTATTATTATTATTATTATTATTATTATTATTATTATTATTATTATTATTATTATTATTATTATTATTATTATTATTATTATTATTATTATTATTATTATTATTATTATTATTATTATTATTATTATTATTATTATTATTATTATTATTATTATTATTATTATTATTATTATTATTATTATTATTATTATTATTATTATTATTATTATTATTATTATTATTATTATTATTATTATTATTATTATTATTATTATTATTATTATTATTATTATTATTATTATTATTATTATTATTATTATTATTATTATTATTATTATTATTATTATTATTATCATCATTATTATCATCATCATTATCATTATCATTATCATTATCATTATCATTATCATTATCATTATCATTATCATTATCATTATCATTATCATTATCATTATTATTATTATTATTATTATTATTATTATTATTATTATTATTATTATTATTATTATTATTATTATTATTATTATTATTATTATTATTATTATTATTATTATTATTATTATTATTATTATTATTATTATTATTATTATTATTTAAATCCCGTATCAGGTCACTAAGGCCTTTCTGATTGGGAAAGTATGGTTCTGATGAACAGGTATTGGCTTCATATATAGGATCATTTTTATTTTCATCTGAAGCATTTTCAGATTCAGTTGGGTCAGAATTGGAGTTAACACCTAAGTTCGTATCTGCATATACTTCTACAGGGAACTGTTCATTGTGTAAGACAGATCCTATTGCAGATTGAAAATTCGAATACCTAACTGCATGTTTTGTTTTACATGTGATTCAATTTACATTTATGAAACAGAAATAACAATCACTTAAAAATCATTCGGTTCCATCTAAATCATAGGAATTGCAAATGACATATAATGTGTACCATTTTTCCTCACAGTCAGCAACCTAACACATGAAACACAGCATGTATTTGGTGCCGAGCTCTTATAAAAATCACCAGCCTGACAGCCATAGTAAAGTTGATAACACCTCTTTACAAGGGGGGTCAAATTTCGTCTCTGAGGCTTGAAGGTAAGCTCACGACAAATATAGCAGAAACTGTCTAATCCTTGTTTCACATAAGCTTGCCCCGTATCTCTTAACGGTCATATGACCTTATCACAACTCATTGGCTGCTATTGTTGTGCAGGACTGTTGTACGGTAAAAATTAGTTCGTTATTTAACATGGTGATATATCTTTATATGTTGGAAGAGAATTATCAAATTTATATTTTCGTAACTGTTTTAATTAAATATATTACGCAACAGAGTTGATTTATCTGAAATGCACGTTAATTCTTAAACGAAGTAAAGAGGAGGTTCCTTTGCTCTCAAGCACATGACACAATAGCACGTGATTTAACGGTACTGATGACATATTTGTTTATATGACTTTTATCACTGAAGTTCTTTGGAACTGGATTACTCATATACTGTCATTCTACGGTGTGCTATCCCGAGTGCGACAGCTAACTTATTTTCTTGGTCGTTTATTGCGCGTGTACTTATTATATGTATAATGGTAGAGTCTACTGTCAGTTTCTCACTGAAACATCGCAAGGGAAAACCTTTACAAAGCGGCGAAAAAAGAATTGTGTTGCATGTGTTTAATGCACTCACACAGAAGAATCCATCTTTGCCAGTGAGAGAAGTCGAACAGCTGTGCCCTCAACTTACAGGTTAGCTAGATGCGTAGAAATATGTGACATGAAATTGAGACAACAGGAAAACTTACCACTCCAGGGGCGATTTTGCTGTGTGGCGAAGACGTTATTTAAGGATAATCAGACTGTACCGAGATACAAGTCGCAAAATATACTACCTTGACAAGACTTGGGTGAATGAACAACACACAAGTATGGCGTGACCCGACTTTTAAGACTGAACGACAAGCGATTTTGCAAAGTATGTGTGCTGGTTTAAAAAATCTTAGTGGAAAAGGCCAAAGGACTTTCATTATAAACTTGTTCCAGTTTCATTGCTCATTCATTCAGTTTCAACTTGCTCAGTTTCATTATAAACTTCATTATTTTTGCATGCCTTCATATTCTTATTTGTATGATTTTATCCATCTTCCTGGCAATTATTATGACGTTTACTGCAGGTTTCAATGTGACGGGAAGGCACCGCCTATGGCCTATGGCGTGAAAGCATTGGCCAATTGGGATATGGGGAAGGTAGTTGCACGCGGAGTGATACATGTCAGCGGGGTAAGGCTATATGAAACAGAAATTACATGATTTACACACTTAATTGTCATGATGAAAAACAAAGCACCAAGACACTACATACACAATTCACTTCCGAAAAGAAATGAACGAAGTTTTTCAATACAGAACAAACTCACAGTCAGTTCAATACTGACACATCACAATGCCAGGTGAACAGGCATGTACATGTCCAAAAATAAATGAACCTGCACAGCCTTGATTTATGGTTCTTCAGCATAATATTACAAATCATTTCCTTACGTACAGCTTGGATAAAATCGTAACATATGAGTTAAAGGTTCCTATAACAGATAAAAGAAAATGCTAAAATCCGATTTTAAAAGTAACTGTCACTAAAAATTGTACCTAATGAAAAAGTTCTGACTACATATATGAATTAAGTATGGAAAAATACACTAGATTCAGTCTTAATATCAGTGACAAATAAGAGTTACGCAAACAGTTTTCTAAAAAAGGAATAGGTAACTTCCATAAAAGATTGCCTTATTGCGAGATTCACTACATTAATATTTGAATGCTTTGTGGAGAATTGATAAAGAATATGCTAAGTAAATCAGCCAAGAATTAGTTCGAAAAGTAACAATGGAGGATATTCTTCAAAAAGATATCGACAATAATACTGCAACTTTATAAGGAAAATTGAACATCCATCTCTAATACTACATTATACTTATTAGGTAAGATACTTTGTCCTAATAAAAGTGAGACATTTGACATAATGTGTTTTATTTTAAATACATTTTTTCAGCTTTTAGAGCATATTTAGTAAATTTTAGTGCATAGATGCATGCATATATTAATATTTATACTACACACAAATCCAAGCTCTGCTTATTACTTATGAAATGGATATCTTTGAACATCGGATTGCCTCTTGCAGACAGGTTGATAATATCTGGATTGCACTAAGATGCTTTAGCGCAAAATTCACCGCAGTTTCCACGATTTACTCGAAGACTCCAGCGTCTGGAATTTGTTTCAAAATCATGTTATTTTAAAAATGTGCACTCTGGTTGGTAACAGGAACGCTGGATAATTAAGTAGAATCTGGAAAGGTGGCACATAAAGGGGAATGATTTGCTTTTCTGAGACAGGAACGTTGGAAATTAAGCACTTCTCGCCTTATCGTTTCCGTGCAGCTCTGCATCCCACGATTTGTGGTTCCTTACCCTTGTAATGGAACCTGGAAATGAACTTCTTATTACGAAAGGGTAGAGCCAGACTGAAAAATTCAATGCCATAGCCGGGATTTGAACCACGGATATTCTGGTTTCCGTTCAACCGCTCTAACGATTAGAGCTACTATGGCCAACATGCCAACGTGACATTAAATTCTCCAACTGACTCTTGGTTAGAGCGGCTGGACGGAAACCAGAAGATCTGTGGTTCAAATCCCGGCTATGGCATTGAATTTTTCAGTCTGGCTCTACCCTTTCGTAGTGCGTCCTACACACGGCTAGTGTGAAAGAACAATTAATTTCCAAACTACTTACTGTTGACAAACCCAACACATTACAATTGTCATTGCCTAAATAATGAATGTATTGACAAATATATATTTTAAAAAAACGCGTGCTCTGGAGTGTGCCCATAAAGGAAGCAGCAGCCCGGCGAAGCAGTGCATTCTCTCTGCACAGCGTAGCCTGCGCAACAGCCTTCTTCTGCAGGCACAGCAGCGCCTGCCCTCTTCCAGCCAGCAGAGCCTTCTCCTGCACTGGCAAGCAGCAGCAGCCCAGCCAACCCTCTCCTAGCAGACTTGCTAGAGCTAACGCGGCGAGCAGCAACTCCAGAGTCCAGAGGAACACAGTACTTGGGACCGACAGACAGACAGACGAAACTGCAGGCCCACAAGGTCAAAGCCAAGGGTCCCGACTTAGGTTGGGACCCGGGGTCCGCCCCAATCGGCGCGTGTAACAGCGCTCGACCCTCTGTGGGGAGCCGGATGGCACCTGCTACAGACTCAGACAAGCCAAGTACCAGCCGCCAGGTAAGTCCTGACGAGATGACTAGTAGAACCTCTGCATCCTCATCCTCTTCCGGCCCACGGGTGAACCTCGTGAAGGCCAAGGCCCAGGCACAAAAGAAACAGAAGAAGGCCTCCCGCCTTCTTAACCAAGGGATAGCTGTCCCGATCTCTCCAGTCCCCAAACCAGGGAGCTCCAACACCATCACCCCCCTCCAGGGCGTCTCAACTCCCCTACCGGAGAGCGACACAGACACCGAAGATTTTGTCACCGTGCAGGGAAGGCGCAAGAGGCCCTCCGGTTCGAAGCCGGAGGGTGCTGCTCCCGGCACCCCTGCAGTGCATGCGGACGCCAAGAGCTCCCGCACACAAAAGGCGGCCAGAATCCCGCCAATTGTGTCGGACCCGTTCCCCAACCACATAAAGGTTATGAGGGAACTGAGGGCCAAGCTCCAGGCTAGCTTCCAGGCCACCCGTTTTCCAAGTCGGGTGATCCTAAAGACCACGACCCCGGAGGACCATGAAGCCGCCAGGGGGGTGCTGCGCGAAGCGGGGATAGAATTCCACACGTTCTCGCTGCAGCGACCTAACCTGGTGCACAGAGTCATCCGAGGTCTTGGCTCTGACACCGACCCGGAGGACATAAAGGTGGGCCTGGCGGAAGAACACGGCATTACGCCGCGTACCGTGGTCCAGCTGACCAGGCAAGTCTGCGAGGAAGGCAAGGAGCCCGTAAGGACCCCCATGCCACTATTCCTCGTAATAGTGGAGAAGGAGGGAGAAGGTCTCCCCAAAATTGACGAGGTGTCCCACCTCTACAACACTAAGATCAGAATCGAACCGTACCATGGCAGAGAGGGGCCAGCCCAATGCTACAGATGCTTGGGCTTCCACCACTCGAGCCATGCGTGCGAGAGGAAGACCGCCTGTATAAGATGTTCAGGCCCTCACCATGTCAACGAATGCCCGAACCCCAGAGAGGAGAAAAAGTGTGCCAACTGCCGAGAGGCCCACATAGGCATCTACGGCGGCTGTCCCGCTAGACTGCGCATTGTGCAGGCAAGACAGGGCAGGAACACAAACAGGGAGCCAGCACAAGTTCGGCCTGGAGTAAGTTTTGCCCAGGCGCTGGGCAAGCACGAAAAAGTGCTGCAGCAGGCTGAGGCAAGCCAGACTCCGGCAGCGACCCAGTCAGTAAGCTCTGGATCTACCGCCAAACAACCACCAGCTGCATCTGCAGCAAAGCCACAGCGGCCTCCTCGCCAGAAGAAGGCCACCGCAGCCCGGCGGGAGAAACCGCCGGCAACTGCGGCAGCAACGGCCGGGCAACCAGCCCAAGAATCTGCGGGGAGACAGAGCGGCCCTGCTGCAACTGCTCTCCCCCCTCTACCAGTTCCAGCTACAGTGGCTGCAACAGCCAATGAGGGAGAGGGACCCCTCGCTACAACACCCGCGCCGATTTGGGACACTGGCGTCTCAAACGAGGACTTGGCGGAGTTCCATGAGCTTTCTGCCTGGTTCGCCGAACTAATTCGTCGCTCCCTCCCCATTCTGAGGCGCTGCAGGGAGCAACTGACAGATCCCCGCATCCCTGCTCTGCAAAAGCACAGCATTATGCAACAGACTGCACGGCTCCTCTTCCCTGACTCCAGCTCGTAAATGGCGTTGAGAAGAACTCAGCGAACATAGAGAGCCGCGTTCTGGAACGCAAACGGAGTCCGGGAACAGAGACCGGGCATCTTGGAGTTTGTAAGTGACCACGGGATTGACCTCCTTATGGTATGCGAAACGCATCTGCATGCTGGTATACAATTTAACCTGCCAAGTTACGCCGTCCACCGAGCCGATAGAGTCGGCCGGCGGGGCGGCGGTACAGCTATATTCATCAAAAATCACATCACCCATACTCCCATTACCATCCCCCCGCTTCAACACTTGGAGGCGACCGCCATAAGGCTCTCCTTGAGCGGTTCAGACCTAGTGCTTGTGGCGGTGTATGACCCGGCCAACCATCCCTTCTATGAAGCGGATTACAGGGCACTCCTCAACCTAGACCATCGAGTGTGCATAGCCGGTGACTTCAATGCCAAACACCCAGGATGGAACAGCCGAACCCAGAATGATAGGGGAAGGAGCATCTACCGCTTCATCTGCGGAGATCCAACCCTTCATGCGCATGGCCCGCGGGGTCCAACGCACTTCCCGCCTCGTGGCAGGGCGGACGTCATAGATTTCGCAATCACCAAGAACATTCCATTTCATCTGGACCTCACGGCGGTGAATGCTCTGGATTCTGACCACAACCCAGTTGTGATCAATTCAGACGTTACCGTCGCAGCTCTGGCAACGGCTGACTGGGTGGATGAAGTCGACTGGGATGCCGCCATTCTTCACATCCAAAACTCCGTGGAAGCCTGCCCTCGAATCGACTCTGTGGAGTCGCTCGAGGCGGCAGCCAGGGAGTTCTCCACATCCATCCTCAACGCGGTCCGTGCTCACACACACCGCATCCCAATAGACACGCCAAACCCCACAGATATCCCAGGACCCATCAAACAACTCATAAGGGCTAAAAACGCCGTAAGAAAGCTGTGGCAGAGATTTCGCCATACCAGGATAGGAGAAGTACACCAGAGGTTCAAATCCCTGGCAAGACGACTCCTAAGAGCACACCGCAAAGAGGCCTGGGAAAACATGTTAAGGCAAACCAATCTCCAGGAGAAAAAACCATGGCGAATAGTCCGTAGCCTGCGGAAAGACAAAACCGTACACCAGCACCCCCTACATAGCCCTAGAGGTCGACTCGTCTACGAGTCGAAAGAAAAGGCAGAGGCGCTAGCAGATTATCTGGAGGCTCAATTCCAACCCAGGGTAGAGCCAATGGACGATGACCATGCTGACCTCGTGGAACAGGTGTTGGAGGACTTCCTAGAAGCTCCGCCCCCTGACCACGAGGAGTTCCACATTCCCATCGTTACCCCTAGAGAGTTAGCGACCACGCTTAACTCTCTAAGAACCAACAAAGCACCTGGGCAGGACCGTGTGACAGCGGAAATGCTCAAGCACCTTCCACGAAGAGCCGTGATTCACTTAACCCGGATTTATAACGCGTGCCTATACATGCGCCACTTTCCAGCTATCTGGAAGGAGGCGCGCGTGGTGTGCGTTTTAAAGCCGGGGAAAAATCCGGTTTTTCCTTCCAGTTACCGATCAATCAGCCTTCTCCCAGTTTTATCGAAGGTATTCGAAAAACTGCTCCTCTCCCGGCTCCTTCCTCATCTGGAGGAAAGGGGCCTAATCCCGGAACACCAGTTTGGCTTCCGTTCTGGCCACTCCACGACCGAGCAGCTACTGCGGGTTGCCGAGAAGGCCTCCCTGGGTTTCCAGGAAAGGTCTAAAACGGTAGCAGTGCTGCTCGACGTGGAGAAGGCATTCGCCACTACCTGGCATGAAGGACTCATTTACAAACTCCTGGAGCATGAAATTCCCCGTCCATACATTTCCTTGGTGGCCGGTTTCCTCGGAAACCGAAGCTTCCGAGTAAAGATGGAGGGGAAGCTGTCCACCGAGCGGCCCATTGGCGCTGGAGTACCGGAAGGCAGCGTGCTGTCGCCGGCGCTCTTCGCAGCTTACATGGCCGACATCCCAACTCATCACAACACCCAAACCTGTCAGTATACGGACGATCTCATGATCTTCGCAGTCAATAGGAATACACGGTACAGCTTCCGGCAAATCCAAACCCAGCTCCGGGCCATTGGCGAATGGACCGCAAAATGGCGAATGGCAATTAACCCGGAGAAGAGCTCTGCTATTCTCCTGGCGAAAACCATAGCCAACCGGTTGCAGCAGAACTTCGTTTTACGGCGCCGTCGAATCCCTTGGGTGCAAACGGCGAAGTATCTCGGGGTGACGCTGGACCGTAAGTTAACTTACGTTCCGCACGTCAAGGGCAAGGTCCAGCTGGGGCACGTCGCACTCCGGAGCCTATACCCTATCTTCAGATCAACCATGCCGATCCGTCTCAAACTCCAACTGTATCGGGCGATCATTCCGCCTATGATTCTGTACGGCTGTGAGATCTGGGGAACAGTGGCTAATACCACTTTCGTCAGACTCCAGACGCTGCAGAACAAGGCACTACGCATCATCTACGATACAGGCTGGAGATTCCCGGCTCATATCCTACATGAGCACTCCCAGATCCCGTACATTGTCGATGTCATTCGCGAGAGGGCACGATCAATGTACGAGAAAATCCAAATTCACCCCAACCCTTTAGTGAACTCCCTGGGAAGGTATGACCCGAGAGATCAAAGGCGCTTGCCGTCCTTCAGACTGCCGAGAGACGTCCTGGGACCCCTTGGGTAACCCAAGGAAAACCCCAGATGTCTCTGGGAACAACTTCTACGCCAAAGGACAAGCGCTACACAACCCGTATCCAAAACGGGACAAAAAAAAAACTAATTCGTGTCTCCCAAAAAGGGAGAACGATTAAGTACAGCTGCCCACGACAAAGAGGGGCAACCCATTCCAAACCTCTCCAAAATTTCAAACAGTAAACAAATTCAAACACCCCAGCAGAACATGGATCTACTAGTTCATTTCGCAGGTTAAGCCGCAAAGCGGCTAGGTACTGCGGCATATGACACCCGGACGGGGAAAGCCCCGCCCGACTAGGACTACCTCTGGACCTCTTACTGTTTATCACTGTTCCTTGTAGTGGTGGAGCGGACCAGTGACCCAGAAATTAAGTTGGACGGAGTCACAACCATCTGCTACCTCCGGGTTCAGATGGAACCAGCAAAGGGCTCTGGCGGCCCCCCTCAGTGTTATAGATGCCTGGGGTTTAACCACTCCAGCAACTTCTGCCACCGTAACCTACGCTGCTTACGGTGGGGTGGCACCCATTCCAAAGATGTCTGTCCGCGTGCCATCACTGAGGTACCCACCTGCGCTAATTGCAAGGGTGATCACATTGCGTGCTACGGGGGCTGCCCGACTAGGAAGGCTGTGATAGCCTCTAGGAAGGCGCCAGCACCATCATCGGCTAGGCAGAAAACTGCCCCCACCGTACCAGTGCAGCCTGCTGCTTCTGGTACAACTCAGAAAGCACGTGGTGTGCCCACCTTTGCGGAGGTGGTGCGCAAGCCTGCGGATTTGCCGACGGTAACACGGGAAAAACACACACGTCCACCTAAGGCTACAGAAACAGCCCCTAATACCACCCCATATGATAGAGCGCAGGGAAGACGCCCTGCCAGAGAGCGAGAGTCTGCTTCCGAGGCGTCGAGCGGGCGAGGTACTCCCAAACCTGATCGCCAGCTGAGGGACGGACGGGCTAATGGTAGGCCGGCGCCCAGGCACTCTTCAGCATCCCCCTCTCCAACCAAAGCTTCCACTTCAAAAGAAGTTTCTCCTCCCACCACACAGGCCTCAGAGATGCTGGGATGGTTGCAGCAGCTGCTGCAGAACCACAGCCGGCGTCTCTGTGAACTGGTGGTGAGGTTCTTTGACACCACGAATTCTGCAGCCCGAATGGTCATTGCCGTGGAGGCGCTTGCTTTGTTGTCCGCAGTAAGCCGCGCAAGCCAGGATGGCGGGTCGAACTAGGTCTCTGTCCTCGTTCAGATTCGCATTCTGGAATGCGAGTGGCATCAATGGTCAACAAGATGAACTCCTGCATTTCGCGAGGTCATTTGCTTTGGATCTCATCTTGGTATCGGAAACACATCTCCGACCTGAAATGTCCTTCCGGATTTCTGGCTACCACTGCCTCAGGGTCGACCGTGTGGGCCGTCGCGGCGGCGGCACGGCGATCTTTGTGAGGAGGGGGGGTTGTCTTTAAACCTGTCCAGCTTCCCGCTCTTCAAACCCTTGAAGCCACTGCCGTCTGCGTGAATCTGGGCGGTTCCGAAGTCCTGATAGTGTCTGCATATCACCCTCCTAGCCAACAGTTCATTGCTAATGATTATCTCTCCATCCTCGCCCTACATCCCAATGTCATTATGGCTGGGGATTTGAATGCTAAACACCCGCGTTGGCATTCGGGTCCCCGGACAGACGCAAGAGGCAGAGAAATCATCCGCATCATAGATGGAGATCCTCAACTGAGAGTAGAGGGTCCCTGGCAACCCACTCATTTCCCGCGAATTCAAGGCCGTCCTTCGGTCATTGACTTCGCAATCATCAAACATTTTCCATTTCACTTATCACTCAATTCACAAAGCGCCTTACATTCCGACCACAGCCCAGTTGTGGCTGAGGTCAACTTACGGGTTGTCAGTCATGAATTCACGGTTCAAAACCGTGAAGTCGATTGGGATTGCGTACGGGTCTGCTTAAATGACTCCATACCTCCTAACCCACACATTACAGATATACCGACCTTGGAGATGGCGATCTCCTCCTTCACCTCCATCGTAGGACGAACAGTTCGCAACCTCACCGTTCACACTCCAGCACCTCTACACCCTCACGTCATCCCGCTAGACATCCATCTTCTCATTCGTCGCTCTTGGGTGGCTCGCAGACTCTATCAGCGACACCGCACTCGCCATAATCAGGTTCTGCTCGCGCGCTTGCGCCGAGAGGTTCGACTTCGACTACGCGAGCACCGTGTGCGCGCGTGGGAGGAGTTGATGTCTCGAGTGAATTTTGAGAATGGCGAGGCGTGGAGGCTTGCAAAAGGACTCCGGAATCGTGGAGGAGCACCAAACACCCCTATCCAAGGCACCCAAGACCTGGTGTATGAACCCCAAGCTAAAGCAAATGTGTTTGCCGACTACCTAGAGAGGACCATGAGGCCACGAGATGACCCCCAGGACCTAGACTTCACTGGTCGCGTCAAGCGGGAGGTTCGTCAGTACCTTCGACGTCCTCTTGCTGAGGCGGACCGACTACCTGTCATTAGACCCAGTGAGCTCCAGGGCGCACTCCGGCGTCTAAATCCCAAAAAAGCGTCGGGACCTGATGGGTTGACACCTATCATGCTCCGCAATCTTCCATTCAAAGCCGTTCTTTTTCTTACTCGGGTTTTTAACATGTGTCTCGCCCTGGGCCACTTTCCACGGCAGTGGAGGGAGGCTCGGGTGATTTGCATTTTGAAGCCCGGTAAGAATCCGGCTCTCCCCGCCAGTTACCGCTCCATTAGCCTCCTGTCAGTCCTCTCGAAAGTTTTCGAGAGGCTTGTTTTAGCCCGCTTGTCGCCCCTACTGGGGGACATTCAAGCTATTCCTCCCCATCAGTTTGGTTTTCGTCCTGGGCACTCGACATCACAGCAGTTGCTCCGTCTGGTGGAGGCTGCTGCCCTGGGTTTCCAGGAAAGGGCATTCACTGCGGCGGTATCTCTGGATGTCGAGAAGGCCTTCTCTACCACCTGGCATGCAGGCCTCCTACACAAACTAATCACCCTGGGGCTTCCTGCACACATGATACACATCTTACACTCATTCCTTAAACACAGACATTTCACAGTTGTTGTGGCGGGAAAGCTTTCTACCAGACGACCCATCAGAGGAGGCGTCCCAGAAGGCTCTGTCTTATCCCCTACACTCTTTAGCGTGTACGTGGCGGATCTCCCCACGGAGCAACACGTCAACATTGCCCAATATGCGGACGACGTGTTACTATACAACACAAACAGAAACGCACGCAGAGCCTTCAACCCAATACAGCGACACCTAAGCCTCATTCATGATTGGTGTAGGCTTTGGCGATTGTCTATCAACCCAGAGAAAAGCCAAGCCATTCTCTTCACTAAGCGTCACTTTCCCGCCAACCTCCCCGCCTTTAATTATTCTGGCAGAAGGATAGAGTGGACAAATTCTCTAAAATACTTAGGTGTAAAGCTGGACAAGGGCCTAACTTTTCGGGGTCACATCCAGGAGGTGACTCATCGGGCATGCGGAGCTTCAGCTTCGTTATACCCCATGATGCGCTCAGGAATGCCGACACCCCTTAAGTTGCGCCTTTTTCAGGCTTTAATCCTTCCAATCATGCTTTACGCTTGTGAGATCTGGGGCATGGCCGCAGGATCCAATCTGCGTCAAATTCAGCGTGTACAAAATAGATGTCTTAGGGCCATCTATTCTGTTTGCTGGAGGTTTCCCGTGAGATACCTTCATGAAGCCTCATCTCTCCACTATGTGGAAGATTTCATTAGGCGCCGGGCCACAAAATTCTACGCGAGTTTGCCTCAACATCAGAGCGCCCTGGTTAGGTCTCTAGGGAACTACAGAACAACCGAAAGACGCTACAAGCTGTACCGGCTTCCCCGCATGGCATGCGGGCACACCCGGTAACAATAGATTACTTATTTCAACCTAAAATTACTACTGTTTGAATTTAATAGACATTCTAAATTAAACTCTTCCTGAAAATTATCACACCAGCGGTGCTAATATAGCGTTGCACCCGAGTTGGCTACCATGAGGAGCTACGGCTACCTCCCTTCTTTTCATCTACATTATCTTAAACCACCAACCTGCAAAACCCCACATTTCCTGTCATTAAGTGGTTAAGTCCGTGTAGGACAGGTACACGAATGACACACATCGTGCTGACACTTCAGCCTTTTTTGAAAAGAAAGGAAGATATCCTATATAAAAGGCACTTTGTGATTTCTTTGAGAATATTCGTGTCGCACTCCTGGAAGGTAATGAACATATTGTAACAAATGCCGGCTACGATTTATTGCAAGGAATATGTGAACATGATTCGACACTTGAGCAAACAGACCAAACTAACATTATTTACTTATAATTGACATTTATTCTAATGTGGAAGAATATAAATAGTTTAAAAGTGACAATTGATACTGTACTACATTTGTTTCTAATTGTCTGCAGATGTAAAACAATGTCCAAAACTCTGCAGAACTTTTACTCTAATGCTGTAGATGTATACACTGAGGTTTCTGGATGCCAAAACCTTTCAATTACTTTCATGATAGACATTTTGGCTCTGTTTTCTCTGTATTTATGTTAAAACTTATAATCAAACTCGTTTTTCAGGGTGTACTAAACAACTGTATAAGAAAACTGTGACAGTAACTCTAAATTAGTCCTATAGGAAATTGCTCATCGATGTTTATAGAGGACTTTATATTAATGGAGTTAATTTGCTTGAATTATGGAAGTTTTAAATTATAAGAAATTATAAGAAAACAAAAAGTGTAAGAGTTGCTAAGAAAAATATAACAGGTCGATATTAAGAGGTTACGTCGCTATGGTGATAAGAGGGGCTTCCGAAACAAATGGGAAAATAGTGGATAGATTGCATCTGGAGAGTGATACTAATGTATTTAAGGCACTAATAACACGTTTATTGTATGAATGTGAAGTATTTTAAACTAAATAATTATTAACAGTGTTAAAGTAGTAGTATTATTTTAATTAACCATAACGTAGAACATCGAACCGAGACCACGACTTCGGAACAAACACTCAACTGCTCCCCGACTGTAGCTGTACCAAGGAAAGAGCAGTAAGAAGGCTAACACACACAAAAATGCCATTAAATTTCCATCACAAATAGGGTCGAAGACTCGTCCACATAAGAAATCAGTGAAACAGCATTTTATATTTACTGAAAACGTTATTTTTCTCGACAGTTGCACACTGTCTCCTTTTTAAAGAGGTTAATTTGTGTGAGAAATCTTAGTTCTTTGGATATGTTAAGTGTTTCAACATCACATAAAATTTAAGTAATTTTTAGTTCATTAAATAACTATGGGACCAAAGGAACAGTACAAATATTTAACATTTAACATGCTGTAAGTATTTAATAAAAATATTCGATCGTTTGGACGATGATTCTTCCATCGCCAAAGACACCTGTAAGCCATACAGCATTTCCAGAGCTTGACAGACTGTCGAGGGGTGGGGAAATTAAGGAAGTCAGACGTTCTGCTGTAGTTTCACACTAATTTATACGTGCGAAATAACAATTATAAGGTATAAATGTGAAGAATTATATAAAAACCATTTAGTTCATTATATAATAATTTCATAAATAACAGGGAAGGTGGTTTTATAATATAAATGGTTTATATTTATGCATTCAAAGAACATTGACTAGCACCTTCTAACCTCGCAATGACAGTAGCAAATATCTTTGGCCATTTACTTTGATTTTATGTGAGCACATGAAAAATACTACTAAATTCAGATAAATACAGATCAATTACTTGTGTAATACATTTGTGCATATGTATAAATTAGTAATAATTGAAATTTTAAGTTAAAACTCAAGACAAACAGTCCTGTGCATTAAATATCATTTTGAGCAAAAACTAATACTGCATCTTGTTAAAGACGAATTCTGAAGGCATTGGCAAAATCTGATGATTTGGATATGATGTGCTCAAATTCAGCAAAGGAGAAGGCACCATCATCATCCAAGTCAGCTTCATCTAAAATATTCTGTATGAGAAGTTGCATATCTTGTTCGCTAAACCTTTGATGACCCGTAAGTCTATCGACGACTTGCCTGAGATCTGATACACCCAACATGTCATCTCCATCGAAATCACTTACCGAAGATGTTGAATGCATGTACTGCTTTGACAGCCTTTGGTGCTCCATCACTGAATACGGACATCATATCCAGAAAATTCTCAAATGTGCTGTCTCCATCATGGCTGGAGCTAAATATTCTGCAAATCCTGTCTCCAAAACGGGTTTACTCGTAGCTCTGGATACTGAAGTATTTTATACATTGGCAATTTGGCATTTTTATTATGGCCCACTTTTTCTGGTGCAAAAGCTTTAAACTTTTGATGAGCATATAATACTTCCTTTTTCGTAAAATACGTTAGATCCTGATAATTTTGCAGTTCTTCTTCAGTAAACTGACTCTTTCCTTGGCCCATTTTGGTTCAGCCGTGTTTACACATTTTATATTGACGTATACATCATATCACTTACCAGAAATTGTAAAATGTGCCTTGGGGCAGTTCACTACAAATCAGTGCATTGCACCGACTGCTCTAATTTCCTTTGTAATTCCATATTTGACTCCAACAGGGAAGGTAAAAAAACGAATTAATTTATCACTGTGGTTTAAAAAGCTGACCATGCGTCAGGTAAGCCAGCATTTGAACTACTTTGCCCACAGGGGATGGGTTAAATACCTAAATTAATTAAACAAAGCGAACAATAACAAAAATTTCAAAGGTCTGGCAAAATGCAATAGCCCTCTTTAATCCTTTATGAGAAAGTCTTGCGATTACAATGGTTTTAATAAGTTATGTTACATACAAAATTTTGACAAAATTAATATTTAAGAGCTTCTACCATTTTTCTTCGTACGGTTATTCGTGTAGAGACCAGGGGTTATACAATAGATCCTATCGTAATTAGCATAAGCAGGGAGCTGTTATACTTTTCGATTAATTTTAGTATATATTAAAATAACAAAAAAGTTTTGTTATATGTTCTCAAAACATAATATATCATGTATGTTGCATAGTGCGCAGAATGAGGGACAGGGTGACAGAAAGAGGAAGGAATAGAGAAGTGTATAGAAAGATATAGATGGGGGTGAGAATAAGAGAAAGGGGATGATAGAAAAGTGGGAGAAGGTAGGAAGATTGCAGTTAGCCAATAATACCAGCAGAGCAACTGCTTCTGCTATTTATGAATACTTTGCAAGGCACCTAAGGTAGAACATTTTTTGAAAGAATATCTGTAAACTACCTCTAATTTTGTCCTGGTTCAAATAAAGTTGAAAATCACTATGGTAATTTCTTCACGTTCTAAAACTGCAGCTCTATATGTTCGAACACCCCGCTACAAATGTCGAAAATTTAAAGAGTCTCGTCGCATAAATTACTCTTGAATATGTGGCAATTTAACAGAATTTGAAAGAGGCTAATTAGTTTTTTTCAACCTCTTTGATACACAATATAAATTTGTATGCACAAAAGTTCTTAAGATACTACATACCTACATATGCCTACTTCAGTGGTGTCGTTGAAGGTGAACCTCCTCCTCGGAGGAGGGGCCTTTGACGTTTTTCCCTTACTGGCATGGTGGTGGTTTTTAATGATATGACGGTGGGTGGATGGTGGTGGATATATCATAATGGTTGTTTGGTTTGTTGGTAGGGATTGAAATGTAATGAATATCTGGGGCATTGTATTGGCCTATGGTGGTGCTAGCACTAGTCTGGGTCGCTTGTAGATTTCACCGTGGTCGAGGTCATGTTCTCCTAGACTGCGGATTAGACTGTTGAAGCTAGAAGGGAGCTTGTTGTAAAAATTATGAGATCAGGTAAGGATGTAGTCTGTGATTTTTGGGAAGGAGAGGTCTGCATGGATATTATCGTTAGGAATGTACCAATCGGAAGCTGTTGCTATCCGAAGGTAGCGGTTCTGAAGGACTTGTAGTTTGTGGAGATGGGATTTTGCTGCAACTCCCTAGACTGTGCAAGCATAGGTTAGTGCAGGGCGGAGTGTCTGCTTGTATATGAGCAATTTGTTGTGCAGGCTCATATTTGATTTTCTATTAAACATAGGATATAGCATGGCCATCCTTCTGGACACTTTGTTAGCCACAGTGGTGATCTGTTGTTTCCACGTCAGACGCCAATCCAGGGTTATTCCGAGGTACTTAGCCTCCGTGGACCATTGTACTTCCTCTCCAGTACTCCACTTGGGGACATATCCTGATGTCTCTGATTTACTAAAGTTAGATATGAGTTGATTCCTACAGAATGGAAGCGAGATAGCAATGAACTCTATTCCAGCCAGTGAAAGACTTAAAATAAGACCTGAAGCTTTCCCGGCGACGAATACGCTCACTTTCTTCTCGGTCAGCCAGCCAGGTGAAAAGATGATTAGATATCAACGTTTCGGGAGTGTACATCTCTCCTATCATCAGGATATTTATAAAATGTTATAACCTCAAATGAAATACTGGATATAACACAAATATAAAAAAAGACAAAACACTATCAAAATTCGTATTACTGAACAAAAGACTGTTTTCAGTAAATTAAATGCCAGGTCAGGAGATGGCGTGAGTGTAGAAAATTGTCAAAGAAACGTAACTACTTAACTTGATTACCAAACTGTATTGATCTTTTATCAATATCTAATCATCTAAAAATATATATAATCATCTTTTCACCTGGCTGGCTGCCCGAGAAGAAAGTGAGGGTGAAAGATTAGTTTGAAGGCTCCTAAAACCTTCGACCGCATCCTTCATTAGCTGGAGTAGTGTGTGTTGTTATCTATTTTCAATCCATGGGAATCTATTCATAGATATCCAACTTAAGCCAATCAGAATATCTTCCCCATGTGGAGTAAATCACGGGAAAAGAGCTACTCCACTTTCTATGGTCAGCGCTTTAGTTGAGACGTGAGTATAAATAGTGTTGCGGAACGGGCATAAAGGTTTCGTTGCAATTAGAAAATAGACGGCGGATAATGTTTCATGAGCTTGCATAAGCAGTAACAATAGCGCGGCTAGTGTACACAGAAAGGCCGGCAAATGAAGATAACTAAGATAAAGGACTCGCCGGCACAGATAGGATTTCACGTTTGGAAGGTTCCAGAGATTTCTCGATTGACAGAGAACAGTTGTTTTTCCTATTTGCTCGAGAAGTCTCTTGAAGCATGAATGTGATACATAAGTGTTTGTGACACGCCAGCAGGACAGTTTTTGTGAGCACAGTAAGCATAGTACAGCTGAGAGTGTTGTTGTTGAAAAGACAGTTGTGTAACAAGAGTGCTGTTGTAACGAGAGCTAATGTAATCAGCTGTCACGGTTTGTTATTGTCATCGACCTTGGAAGATTGTGTTATTATATGATGTAATGCTGTTACGTGAGAATTTAACAGTGTACCTCTACGGAAATAAAGGATATTTTTAGTTTCTGCAACTCGACCTTTTAATTCTACGAACCCACAAAGTCACATTATAAAATAGTCCATGTAGCGAACAGCCTTAAATAGCCTATACGAGAATCTGTTATTACATTTTGTAATAAAATCTCAAGAAAACTGCCGGTATGTAAGGTACCTCAAGTCTGATAGAGAGGCCTCTGAGCAAAATTAAGCAGTCTTTGACGTCCAATATAGAATGGAACGCTGAGAACCACAATAGTTCAATAGCGTCCGTAAATATAACTGCAATTTCTCATTATTATGTGTTTATCTCGATTATTTCTTTGTTCTATATAAGTTTTATCATAATAGTTGTTCGGACGAATTCCATGTATGTCCGTCTTTGTGTAAGAAGTTACTCCACAACATTCTGACAATATCTTAGTAACATTTCACCTCCCGTCCTTGAACAAGGCCAAGTTAGATGCTAAAGTTTGCCATGAGGGTTTTTGTCGCAAGTTCATGTTTCTGCACCCATCTATACAACGTCTTCGTCTTCATGTATACGCTCCGTGACTTTGTACATGCAATTTAACGTCAAGCTGAACTTTTCACCGTCGTCGCCGAAAGCAGGGAGCGCTTATTCCAACATAAGGGAGATGTAAGTCTAAAATGATTAATGGAGTTTTCATTCATACGGAGATACTGGGGAAAGAAGCAAAGGCATGGGAAGGGGCAAGGGAGGAAACGAGGCAAGAGAAGAAGTAGGGGATGATATAAAAACAAACAGCTTCTGTATTATAATAACCCCTGCTAAAACTCCTCAAGATAAGGACAAATGCGACGCTTTTTTTTGATAGACCCGGTTATGGTTTATTCCATTTCAAAACGTTCGAAGCACAAAAGCTGACCCTATAATTGCAATTAAATTCAACAGATTTGTACAACAAATTCAAGGCAGTTCTTTATTTCTGTTTAATGTTCTTGTACAGCAGTCTCGTGTAGGTACTAATATTAAAAATTGAGTCAGGCTTGAGAAATCTGATGTGTTGTATTCACATTAATTTCTTTACTCATTCTTCTAAAACCTTCTCTCACAAAACCTTATTTTTTCTTGCTAATTGCAAGAAATTCTCAGCTTCTTGCTAGTTGCGCTGACTTTTATATTAAATGGAACTTACACAAGACGTTATGTAATATGCACAGATAAGCATCCTTGGGGTTCTTTTTCTGGAAACCAGAGGATATAAGAAAGCCAGATATCAAAGACGTTGTTTGTATAATCGCAACCATTTTTGTGTGTGTGTGTGTGGTTTTCTTTTTAATTTTTGTTACTCCAACCTTAATTGTTCGTTATTGCTTTTATTCATACCAGCAAATCTTGAATGTGAAAGAGAAATTTAGTAAATATAAATATTCTTTTTTTCACCCTTTTAAACTAAGACTTTCAGCCCGCCTCGGTAGCGTGGTGGTAGCGAGTCTGCCTCACGTTCAAGAGGTTCCGAGTTCGGGTCTCGATCAGGGTGAGTTGCCTGAATAAGGTTTTCTCCGTGTTTTCCCATATCCTGAAGGACGAATGTCGGGTGACTCTAAGCTCTATGGACCCCAGGCTCATTTGAGCATCATTTCACTCGTTCCATTCATCGTCCGATATGACTTAACGTTGGAGGACGTAACATTACAACAAAAAAGAAAAAGACTTCCATTTCCAGTTTTGTTTTTACTTTTTTATTTTTTAAAACAGAATTTTTTGTTATTTAAATTTTTTGAGGATTTCCTTACATTGGGCGAAAAGGAGAGTGTCTAGGGATAACGGAAGATTGGGAAGTGTCTTGGGTGTCTCAAAACAATAAATAATGTATTTTTCACTGCAATTACCAGTGTAAGGGAACTCAAATCGGGTGATGTAAAGCTCCATGGAACCACTGAGCCCAGAAGTGATTAGCCTCCAGCGTTCCTTTCGCAGGAAATCAAACCATTCCCTCTGTAATACCATATTTCCAGGATTTTTCTGAATTATCCAGTGTAATGTTCCCATTACCAACCAGATCGCACATCTTTGGAGCGACGTGTTTTTAAAACTAAATTCCAGTCGCTGTAGTCTCCGAAGACATGGTGGAATTTCCGGCGGGTACCATTTTCCAATTAAACCTCTGAGCACCATCCAGATATGATGCACTTGTTAGCAAGAGGCAGTCCTATGTTCCAAGGTATCTATCTATTTGTGAAGCAATTTGGTATCTGTTAGATGTTGCTCGGCCATGTCGTCATAATTTTTCCGCTGTTGGTATGGTCTCGTTAAATATTTCATATGCTGTCTCTTGCTAATCAGTATGAACAACTTTTTAGATCAGATTCTTCCATATCAGTTTCCATTCTCTATTATCTTTCTCTTCAATCCTGGGTGTACACTGAGATGTATTGAGTCGCTGATATTGTTTTCTCGTTGATTCGAAAACTGCGGGGTCATCACTGGTGTCCAGCAGATGTCTGAGATGGTAAACAATGGGTTTAAATCCTGGATATACCCTCTGAGGTTTCTGTATCTGAACCTACCAGAAACTCCCATCTATCGATGACCCATTACCACCCAGTGATCTGACAGCAGGTTTCCCTAATAAGGCCATGCATTTCTTTGCAATGTCCACCAGTCCACATCCACCTTTGGATTGCGGCAATCTCAACTGTGCTCTGCTCACCCTGTAAGCTTTACCCGTCCATAAGAAATAGCCAAGCAAATGCTCAAGTTTCTGTGGGTCACGTTTCGGAATTGGCAGTATCTGTGACCACTGAATTTGATAAAATATGAGATTAAGAGAGACAAAAGTGGTTCTGAAATAGACTACTCAGAATTGTATTATTATCATTATTATTTCTCGTTAGTAGAGAATGGCACAAATACACACATAAAATAAATAAATAAATAAATAAATAAATAAATAAATAAATAAATAAATAAATAAATAAATAAATAAATAAATAAATAAATAGATAGATAAATAGATAAATAAATAAATAAATAAATAAATAAATAAATAAATAAATAAATAAATAAATAAATAAATAAATAAATAAATAAATAAATAAATAAATAAATAAATAAATAAATAAATAAATAAATAAATAAATAAATAAATAAATAAATAAATAAATAAATAAATAAATAAATAAATAAATAAATAAATAAATAAATAAATAAATAAATAAATAAATAAATAAATAAATAAATAAATAAATAAATAAATAAATAAATAAATAAATAAATAAATAAATAAATAAATAAATAAATAAATAAATAAATAAATAAATAAATAAATAAATAAATAAATAAATAAATAAATAAATAAATAAATAAATAAATAAATAAATAAATAAATAAATAAATAAATAAATAAATAAATAAATAAATAAATAAATAAATAAATAAATAAATAAATAAATAAATAAATAAATAAATAAATAAATAAATAAATAAATAAATAAATAAATAAATAAATAAATAAATAAATAAATAAATAAATAAATAAATAAATAAATAAATAAATAAATAAATAAATAAATAAATAAATAAATAAATAAATAAATAAATAAATAAATAAATAAATAAATAAATAAATAAATAAATAAATAAATAAATAAATAAATAAATAAATAAATAAATAAATAAATAAATAAATAAATAAATAAATAAATAAATAAATAAATAAATAAATAAATAAATAAATAAATAAATAAATAAATAAATAAATAAATAAATAAATAAATAAATAAATAAATAAATAAATAAATAAATAAATAAATAAATAAATAAATAAATAAATAAATAAATAAATAAATAAATAAATAAATAAATAAATAAATAAATAAATAAATAAATAAATAAATAAATAAAAAAGATACGCTGTATGTGTAAGAACAACATACTAAGCTTAAGGCGAGTGCTAGATTTTTGAAAAGTGGGTCCTGTGTGATGACTTTGATTTATCACTTGAAAACAAGTGCAGGAAGTATTTGAAAATTTAAATCACTGAAAAGAGTACCTCAAAAATGATTAACGCCACAAAGTATCTCTCATTTAAGACAAATAAACTTTAAAAGAAAACAAATGATTCAAAATTGAACACTTAAAGACGAAGGTATGAACTTTTATCACGAGTTATCAAGAAGTACTCGTTTTGTGTAATAAGATTTTGTCTGTTTCTTAACATTCGCCGGTGATACAGTCGTTCAGGATGAACTGGACTTAAAACTCTATTCTCAAAAACTTCAAACTATACAATTTTTGTCATGCAAACAACTCAGATGTACAGCTTTTTAACAAAAATAGCTATAATCCTTTAAAGAAAGAAAAAAAAAAAAACGGAACATTTTTTCATATAAAGGTAGTTTGGGTACAGCTATTAAATTCTAATGATACATATGCCAAAAAGAAATACAAGATATGCGATTTTGGAACATATTTAAGCATAATAATGCTTGTTAACAAAGCTGTTATAAGTAAGGGGCGGATTTTATTACCTAAAAACTGGAAAATATGCAAGCATTTATGACCTAAAAACAGCTTAAATTAGACCCAAAAAGATAAAAATTACCTCTATAACTCAATGCATTTTGTAATTTTATAATATATAATTTTATTTATATAATTTACATAACTTAATGAATCATACTGTATTAATTGACAATTTAACTTGAATTTGAGACAGTCTGCAGGTCTCAGCAGCGTCCGCCAACTCACAGGGCGCGTTTTGAGGTCCTCCCTCAAAATGGCGGCTTCTGGCTTCTGCTTCTGCTGCTTTCTCCGACGTCATTCGATGGTTTTGGTGATATTGGGTATCTCGGCTGCGTCAGGACTCACGAAAGTGTAGGAGCAAGTACTTTATCTGTGCCTGACTGGCTACAGCTGTCGGAGATCCAGGGTTGAATGGACAGGTCGGAAGGCTCGAATTATACTTCGAAGAAACAGTCATTATTTTTGTTCCTACACGAACATGACCGCCAGATACTGTCAGATGTCAGTCGGCTAACGTCCTCGGCTTTCTGGCTCCACAGGAACGAATAATGCCTTTATCTGGCATTCCAAATGCCCTCGCAGCCGGGTTAAACTTGCACTTGTTCACCCGCGGGATCTACGGGCCATTTTAAGCGCGATAATCTAAGCGTGAGTAGCGCAGATTTTCCGTGTAACTGTATGTCTGCAAAATGGGGGTTGCTGTACGTTTTCCCAGAACTTTATACATAACTCAGCCTGCCCGTGGCGTCCGCTGACCTGAAACACCATTGGCCATGTTTTCGCGCTATATATACGGTGGGTGGCGTTCTGCCTTCTGATAGGCTGCCAAATATCTGCTGAGGCCTATTTGTTTTCCTGTTTATCAAAAGTTCTCCAAAAACAGACGCTTTCCTGGGACCTTTAATTCTAGCTTATAAAAAAGCCTGGCCCCCCTTGGGGTCGGTGCACAATGGTTAGAGGGAGCGCGCTGCGGCTACTGAGCGCACCTACCGACAGGTTTAAACAAACTGCCATTTGACTCTTTTCCTCGAACAAATTAGTAAGCGAACCACAGCTGCTGATGAAAGCACGTATACCATCTACTCACCACAAGAATTCAAGCGGGGCCTAAAGAGGAAGAGGGGACTGAACTGTTTATTTTAGTAGTGGATCTCTTTAGTGCGAAATGAGTGTATGAGAGTGCATATGAATCACTCATGCTGCCAAATCGAATGCTCATTTCAGTAACTGCAGTGATAGGTATTATGTATGGATGTACTTCAGATGAATCTAGCATCCTTGTCATATCGGAATGACGACCATAAACACCATGCGGTCTGCAAAAGTGATTACGTTAAACATTCCTCTGCCCTGTCTTCTTTTGTTGGGGAGAAGTACAGTCTGCTCGTCTGTATAATGAAGGCGCTTGAAGAACAACGTGTATGTGTGTGTGAGATTTTGCTACAAAACCTGGATGCCTTCCTCGCAAGGGGTCATCTAAAAAAAAAAAAAAAAAAAAAAAAAAAAACCCACGCATGATTTGATCAAAGATCAAGATGATTTTGGTTGTGCTTTTGACTACAAAGGCATTATCCATCATTTATCTGTGTCACGTGTTCAAATGGTAAACAAGGAGGTCTACCAGGTGATCCCAGTGCGCAGGAAGAGGCCTGAATTGCGAAAATATCGGAACTGGAGGTTGCATCATGACAATGAGCCAGCTTATCTCCTTGTCTGCAGGGAGCAAAACACCACATTCTCGTTGAAACCCATGTACTGTATTCTCCGCAGTTAGCCCCAGTAGACCTTTTTATGTTCCCCAAACTGAAAAACGCGTTGAAAGGACGTTGTTTCCGAATTATAGAGGAGGTTCAGGACAATGCGACGAGAGACCTGCGCGCCATCTGTTTCAGGAGCCGTTCCAAAAATGGAAGAAACGATGGGAACGGTGTACTGCCAGTACAGGAGACGATTTTGAAGAGGACAGTGCTTGAAATGATGTACAATAAGCAACAAAGCTGACAAAGCAAAAGTTCGGTTTCTTTTTTTAACCACCTCGTGTTCTCACACTTATGTATGAGCATCACACTTATGTATGAAGGAATTAGGCGACATCATTAGTTTTGTTTCGTTTAAAAGAAGAATAGACATAAAGGGCTACTCAAGCTAATCTACTGTTTAGAACTTAGGGTATAACTGAAAGGAAAGCAGTGATTAAGAGTTCATCAAAGACTATTGCAAAGAAATAATTTTTTCAACAATGCGTTTTTCTTATCCACGTTCCGTTTATGTTGTCTCAGTAGAAAGCTGAATTTCCTGTATTCAAATGAGATGACCTACTGCGTGTTTTGCCCATTTTACTACACATATTATGAACTGTATTAGATCGTCTAAATTTTTCTTACGAGGGGGCACCCAAAAGAAACCGGACTCCGAGGGCGCTGCCACTCGTAGACGTAGTGCACGGTTCTCACGCTAGATGGTGTTAGTAGAGACCCTCATAAAACAGTTGTGCAGACGGTGTCAGTGTAGAGCTGAACGTGCAAGTGTGGTACTGTGTTTCTCAGACTGTTGGCGGGTTACCTCTGCGAAGTCGTTATGGCAACTTTAAAAGAACAAAGAGTGTGTGTGAACTTTCGTTTCCTGCTTAAAAAAACTGCAACAGAGACACACCAAATGCTTCAGGAAGCTTTCCAGGAGGACGCTATGAGCCACACAGAGGTTTTCGAGGGGTTTGGGCGCTTTAAACGTGGTGAGACGTGTGTTGAAAGCCAAGTTCGTTTTGGACACTCTTCAACATCGTGAAATGAGGAAAAAATTGAAGAGGTCCGCCAAAAGATCAACGAGGATCGTCGCCAAACGATAGACTAAATATCAGCAGCGACAGCAATCAGTTGGAGCTCGTGCCAGCGGATTTTGAGGGAGGATTTGCACATGAGACGTGCTGCTGCTAAATTTGTTCCCCGCTTTCTCACACAGGAGTACGAAACCATCCGCATGAATGTGCGTCAGAACTTTAAAACACAGATTGCACGTGATCCGAACTTCTTGAACAAGTTCATTACAGGGGATCAGAGTTGGTGTTACAGGTATGACCCAGAAACCAAGCAAGCGTATAGCCAGCGGAGGACTCCCAACTCTTCCAGACCAAAAAAAGCAAGGCAAGTGAGGTCAAATATGAAGACGATGATCATTGTCTTTTTTGATGTTCGTGGTATTGTGCATTGAGAATTCGTACCCCCTTGCCAGACTGCTAACCAGCACTTTTACTTGGATGTTTTAAGGCGTCTGCGAGAGGATGTGAGGACGAAACGCCGGGAATTTGGCGATCAGGTGACTGGATTCTGCCTCACGACAACGCCCCAGCACACACGGCCTTACGAGTGACCCACCATTTGGCATCTCAGAGGTGGTCTGTCGTTCGCCACGCTTCGTATTCGCCGTATTCGTATTCGCCTAGCGAATTTTTCCTATTTCCACGAATGAAAAAAGTCGCTAAAAGGGAAGCGTTGTGACGATGTGGAGGCGGTAAAAACAGCTTCGGAAAGGGCTCTGGACAATATCAAACTTGAAGAGCTCCAAACATGCTTCCAACAGTGAGAAAAGAGACTTGACAAGTACATCGCATGTAACGGAGGGTATTTTGAAGGTGACTGAAGTAATTTTGTAAAAAGGTTCATCAATAATGTTTTTATGACAACAATCCGGTTTCTTTTGGGTCCCCCCTCATATCTGCTATTGCAGACATGGAGTATAATCATACTTAGCATTGAATTTTACTATTTAAGTTTTACCTGATTGTTTATTTCCATTTTATTTATTATTACTTACTTATGACCTAATTTATCTACAAGCTAGCTGAAGGTTATCGACATTTTAGATCAATAATCAGGTATGATTAATATACAGCCAGTTTACTAAGGTTAATTTTGATGATCTTGCTACAGGAACCACCATTTTTAACTCTCTTAGTAATTTTAGGTACCATTTATATTACTCAGTATTTTGGAAAAATAGTAAGGAATACACATGCATTAAGTGCATTGAAGAATCTCCACTTTGTTCCTTATTTTCGAACTTTTGTTCATTCCGTGCTCCAAAAGTGCACCTAACTAAACTAATATCACATTGTGTTATTATCAGAACGATGGTTAACTTAACATAGAGAGGGGAAATAAAAAGAGAGTTTATAATTGTAATTTTTCATTAAAATAAAATTCGAATAGCTGCGACCCTTTTCATAGGTGAAATTTTGAGAAAAGTGATATTATCACAGTTAAATTAGCACAATTTAAAAAATAATTATAGGTATACACCCCTCTTAGTTTACTTTAGTTAGACATAAAGCTTAAAATGTTTTCTATTACTTATTGCATTTTTAATAAATTTGCTGTTTTAAGAGTATACATTTCAAAATTCCCTAAGGGTTTAATAACTTTGATTGTTTCCATTGTCATACAATGTGCCTTATTTTAAGGACATACATTTGTGAAGAATAGTAGTAATAAAACGGCAAAAATTCATAAATATGGATTTTAATGTTATACTTACTGACGTTTCACCTCAGTAAAGCAACTTTATAGTACGGTGTTTTAAAGTATGTCATAAAATGATTTAAACGTCTGTTTGTTTAATGTAACTTGCTATCAAATTGTAGCAAAACGAAGTTAAAAATAAACCATTCAAGATATAGACCTCAAATACCAAATTAGATGTAGAGAAACACTAAAAATCGGAGGTAGACCTGTTATGCATTAAATGATATTTAAAGATAGTAAAATTATAACAAAAATGCCGCTTTAGAGTTACAAGTTTTAAACTCCCTTCGTGTGTTCATTTGTCTTTTCATTCTCATTTTCATATTCTTCCACATATTCTTACATTCTTCATACTGTATTTTCCGATATAAATTAACAATATGTCGAACATCTCCTTGTAAATAACAGGATAAATAATAATCAGATAAATATTTGTTAACATGCTTAGTTGGGGTGTGGTTAAACAATAAGTATGATCATTTTTTTGTTTCATTTATACCCCGCCTTTAACTGCAGTGGTCACATCGGCAGCCGTTCTCCTTTGAGACATATCGAAGGTGTTAACTCCTATTCGTTGTGTTTTAATCATTAGATCACGCCCACATTCGCACTGTCATTCATACTTCCAGACTCTGGGGAAGATGAGGAATTATCTTGGTTGGAGAAAAATCGCCACCCCCAGCGCCGGGATTCGAACCCGGGACCCTTAGCACGCAGGTAGGTAATAAAAATGATATTATTTACATTTGAAGCAAACATTTTAGTTTCATATTCAACATCTAGTTTCTTCGAAAGTAGCAGAAAATGATAAACTTCATATCTACAATTTGAATATAGTGTTAAAGAGTTTATTACAATACCGCGTGGAGACGCTCAGACAGTGGCGTCTTTGGCCACTGTTTGAAGTCGTGGGTTCCCGTAGCTAACATTCCTGAAATTTCACTTTGGCTTTCATTTGTTTGGTTCTTTCAGAGTTCTACATGTCGGCGAAATTTCGTTTGAGTAGCAAAGAATTTTTCTTCTGTAAAACCTCGTCTCCGGATCGGGGGAGGGGGGATCTCCGAATCTCTAGAATATGTGTGAGCCCGCAGGGGGTTAGAGGGGGGAAACAGTTATACGAGTCACACTGGGAAGTTTCAATCTGTAGCTGTTAGGGATCTGGCCCTGTGCACTCGTCTTTCCTCAGGTCCAAGCACCCTAAGTATCCTCTCACTTCACCCCTTCGTCCTGGGGGCGCCATATCAGCGGCATATACACAAAGGTTTTTACAAAGATCGAGGTGTTGGGCCACCCCCGGTATCTTGTCATAGCTTTTAGTCCAAGATTTTAATTATACGAAACATTTGCATCGTGGACCAAAATTTCAAAACAGTGAAAACAAGTATATTTTATAAACTTGATATCTATTCCTTGAAAGTATGCATGAAATTTGATGAGTATTGCAATATATGCAATGAATATTAATTTCTGTATTGACATTGCAAATCATTTGTACTGAAATTGCAAATTTTATAAATCTCATAGATGGGCACCCTTGGACCACCATAAATTGATAAATGCCATTTCTGTCTCGTCCTTTTAAGCATTTCTCTATCTTACAGATACTTTCTAGTGCTTGTTCTAGTATTTTCTTCTGGATTGTCTTTAAGCATTGTAACGCCTGCTGTCGGATGCAAAGAATGTATGAGGTTGTTCCTGTGACGACATATATTATTGCTAGCAGTCCCACAGGATTCTCCGCACCGTCTACATGTCAAGGCACTTGTATGAAATCCCAGAGGGTGTGATACAGAAATTGGTTGCCAGAATCTAGTGCTTGCAAACATCATACACTAGGGAGCCTCCCAGGAGTTTTCTTGGGAAGTTATGACATCAGTGAGAAACGCCATGTATATACAGATTCCTACTCTGGGTCAAATTTATGTATTTACTTCTCTAAACTATAAGAAGTTCTGCTCTTTTGGGTCATTAAATTCCTGCCATATGAAACCAATTATATAGATTTTCATGACATATTTAAGTCAAATGCTATAATGTACTAAACGGGCGTAATGGTGCAGTTTGAAAATAAAAAATCCGAAAATATTGAGGAAATTTCTGGTGACTAGATTAGATTAAATTGAGATTAGATTTTCTCAAAGTTTGCCTTGAAATTTACGCATTTATCTGCAGAACAAACCAATTTGTCTAAATAAAGCATTTAAAATATTTAAAATTTACATTTTTCTTTAACTTTTCTACAATTTGTACTTGTAATTACATTTTGTCAAAGTATTCCACCAACACCAAATCGTAACGGATAATTTTAATGAATAGCTATACAGTAAACATAGTGTTTAAGTATTACATCAGAAGCAAAGGAAAATACATACTTAATGATTCAAAATGTGAACAGTAATACCGAAATTATGGGGGAACGCAAACAAAGCATAATATAATAGGGAAAAGGTAAACGATAACAGTATATGATGAATTAATAAGGGATTGATTAAGAAACCAGGAATTATTAGAATCAATACAAATATTTAATATTATTTGAATTCTTTGTCGAAAGCTAAGTGAATAGGATTTATTTATCTAGACATGGGGATAATTCATGTCCCGTATTTATCCCGTAAAGCTCTAGGAAAATCGTTCGCCTCACGATGTGTGCATAATGCTGGTTAACCACAAGACAAGACGGAATGGAACCGCCTCCAAGAAGCAGAGAATTTGGAACTTACAGACCAATTCAATGAAGAATGGGAGCGTAAATTGTGTACTCTAGACACCACTGACGTCTCTCTCTGGAGAATGTCTAAGGCTATGCTTCGCATACCCACCTAAGACCCGCCACTTACCGATGGTAATCGAGTAGCACAATCCTCCAGAGAAAGGGTCAAACTCCTAGCCAAACACCTGGCTGCTACTTTCCATCCAGCAGAATCCCCTGATAATAAATCGGTCGCTGAAATTGAAGGAGTCGTCCAGAACTTTCTTGCCTCTCCCTACAACACAGAAGAGGAGCTCCTCACCAATACCGCTGAGGTCAGTGGTCTAATTGCTTCACTCCGACCCTACAAAGCTGCTGACTGTGACTTCATACCATACGCTGCTTTTAAGGCACTCCTGCAGAGCTGGATAGCCTTGGACATCTCAAAGGTCTTTGATTCTGTTTGGCATCAGGGCCTTCTTTACCGACTGATAATATTCAACTTTCCACCCTACGTAATTCATATTGTCAAGCATTACCTTACTCATAGCACCAGAGATGTCATTGCTTCCCAACGTATCTTATCAACGCGGGGCTGCCCCAGGGTAGTGTACTTGGCCCCCTGTCTTATTTAACTTACCCCAACACCCTTCCTACTATCTGAAGCTGCAACCTCTACCTGTTTACTGATGACACAGCAATTACCACGGCTTCTTGTCAACACTTCACGGCTGTAAAACGTCTTCAGCGCTAGGCTGACATGATTTCCACCTGGTACCTCACATGGCGACTACGCATAAACGCCACAAAGTCACAGGCAGTTACCTTCACCTGTCACCAAATCCAAGACGTTCCAGAACTACACCTAGCAGGAGAAGACATTCCCTGGAGCAATCAGGCCCAATATCTAGAAGGCCAACTTGACATACGTCTCACTTGGAAGGCACACAATCTATCTGTTGCCTCCAAAGTTACAAAAAGGAAGGCTATGCTATACCCTCTTTATAATAAAAAGTCTCCTACGAGTCTCAGGAATAAGATTCTCATATACCAACAAATATTGAGACCGGCTATAACTTACGCATGTCAAGTCTGTGGTGCTGCAGTACCCTCACATTTAAACTCTAGGTCCTGCATCTCTGAATTACTACAGGTGCTGAATAGTATATCTCCAACATCAACATACACAACGACCTCTCATTTCCCACTCTCACCAACTACATCCTAAATCTTTCACATACATTCTATTCTGACCCACCATCCAGTTTCAACTCTCTCATCAGGGGTCTCGGGGAATATGATATAGACTCTGGGGCTACCTACAAACACCCAAGAACTTCCCTAGGCTTACTATAAATCTTAATATCCCCATTACATACCATTTATATATTTCTATTTCTTCTCCTTCTAATTATACATAAAAGAAAAACAGAAAAAAAAACCATCTACCCACCGCCCGATAAATTAATCCCCACATAATGCCAGTAAAAGAGAGTGTCCCGGGATGGCAACAAGTCGAAGGCCTCTGTTCCATGGAGCAGGGTTCACCTACAACGACACCTCCGTGAAACCTATTGGAAAAGGAATTCAAATATCGGCAAAAAGCTTTCATGAGGAATACATACGGATGGACACATAAGTCACTTGCAAGAAATTATAAACGAAATTGTATTGTCACGTCCTAGGCATGGATGTATTTATTTTCAGGATTGCTAACAGGTGTCCAGGGCGGACCAGAGAAATAACGTAAGCTGAGATGATAATCAGGAACCGCATATTTGGCAGGAAAAGTTGAGATTCTGAGGTATTTCAGCAAACAGAATTTAAACCATGTTCAGCTAAATGTAATTTAAAAAATACAGCAAACAGAAACATTACTTTGGGCTCCTAATGGGCGGAGGCGAGCCACCTCACACAAAATGCTCTTAAGCTACACATACATACACATGTTCACTCTCCGATAACTAGGAGTCATCCTCAAATTCACAAGTCGCCAGAGGGTGATACCAAACGTGACGTCACGTACAATTTCGCTCAAGATACGAATAATAATAATAATAATAATAATAATAATAATAATAATAATAATAATAATAATAATAATAATAATAATAATAATAATAATAATAATAATAATAATAATAATAATAATAATAATAATAATAATAATAATAATAATAATAATAATAATAATAATAATAATAATAATAATAATAATAATAATAATAATAATAATAATAATAATAATAATAATAATAATAATAATAATAATAATAATAATAATAATAATAATAATAATAATAATAATAATAATAATAATAATAATAATAATAATAATAATAATAATAATAATAATAATAATAATAATAATAATAATAATAATAATAATAATAATAATAATAATAATAATAATAATAATAATAATAATAATAATAATAATAATAATAATAATAATAATAATAATAATAATAATAATAATAATAATAATAATAATAATAATAATAATAATAATAATAATAATAATAATAATAATAATAATAATAATAATAATAATAATAATAATAATAATAATAATAATAATAATAATAATAATAATAATAATAATAATAATAATAATAATAACAATAATAATAATAATGATAATAATAGGATAATGTAAGTAACAAACGTTGGTGGTGAAGATTGGTCAAGGGAGTAAGATAAGGTTTTGGTATAGTTCGCAGGATAATAAAGAAGCTGCGCAGAGCGTTGTGGGCGCAGCTATTGCCAGTTACTCGTTTTCCCTTTCTCCTGCGTGTCCATGAGACATAAGAGTGTATGCGCATCGATATGTTTTTGTCAGTGGCGGGAGAGGAGAGCGCATCCAAGGAAGAGGGGAAGCAGTTGAAGCGGTAAGTTACAGTAAACAAAATTGTTTAACATTTCTTATTATTATCGTGCTGCTCAAACGGTTAACCTGGCTTTATCTTTGTTAATACAGGAACTGATTATTCTCGGAAGAGTAAGAGGGCTACTGGCGCGCTTCTCGGACATGTGCTAAGCACCACTGAACGCATCACTTTAGCCAATGGAATGCGCAAGGAGTCACAAATGGTATGTTATGTCCACGTTTCCGTAGGGAGGGGATCCATCCCCTTCAGCTGCCGAGGTGCGGGCGCTGCGGACCCTTAGCACTCGTGGTACCTCTGACGTTACTAGAGGAACCTCGGACCGAACTGCCGAGCCCCTCCCGTAGGGGAGTTGTTTGGTTTGGGTTGGACTCGAGGGGGCAGTTTGTTCCCGACACCCACGGGGAATCGGGTACCTCAGGCCAAGCTACGGCCGTCCGGAGGGGGTAGAGGGTTACGTCATAAGTCCCGAATACTAGCCTGCAGAGCCAGTAGAAGGTGTGCTAGATCACCAGGCGGCCCCACCTAGGTTTTCGGTAGTCTTCCCTGTGGAGTTGACGCGCGTAAGTGGCGTATCCACTTCCATTCCGTCTTGACGTTGTTGTCAACGGAGGGCTTTTTAAGAAATCAGGTATTTCCCTATGGAAAGAGCCCCGGAGTATTCAGCGCTCCCGGGTAGAAGGAGGCCCGGGTCCTTGGTCCTATGGGTTTAGGATCAATGGGAGTAGAACCTCTGTGCTTAACTAACTGTTATGTCCACGTGGAGTAAGCGGTGCGTTAACTGAGAGGTTTCTAGTAACAAAGAAAAAGCCACGGTAACCTTTTGAGCAGCGTGATAATACCTTGTCATACAAAGAGGTGGGCGATTATTAGAGCGAAATGGAGAAATTAGTAGTCAGCAACAATACTATCCCCAGTTCTTACATGACTTTCTGTGGTGAAATACCGTATAACCGGATTTCCCAGAGAAGCCACAGGGAAGAATCAACAAGGTCAACTTACTAGCTAGAGACTGACTTCTTTAACGATATCTTTATATTTTGCGAAATTGATCAAATACATTAACCTACAAAATTAGTTACGCTCTTTATCATGAAATCTCTTAATTGCGCTGTAATTAAATGTTTCTGGGATACTAAAATGTTCCATCAATGACCGTTACACTTGCGCTTTAAAGACGGAAGAAGTAGCAGTTTAAGGTGGTAATAATAGTCTTTATCCACATATAATATAGCATGTCTCCACTACACTTACGCGTGAGAGATTGCACCCAAAAGGCACACAATTTAACAGCAGGGTACACGGTCAACAAGTTAATTGCCATGAACCTGAAAATACGAAAGAAAATTCTTATTTAAATTTGACTGGATAACAATAACAAAGTACCAATATATCGTTCTGGGTGGCTCAATTAGTCAGGCGCTGACCTACTATCCCAAGCTGGTGGGTTCAGCCCCGGCATAGACCGATGACTTTTAAGTGTGTTTAAAGGAGACAGTCCTATGTCAGTAGATTTACTGGCATGCAAAATAAAGAAAAACTTCTATGAGACGAAATTCCGGCAGCCCAGTGGAATGATATAATCTTGGTAACTGGCAGCATCGTGGCAAAATACGAGGGTTGTTCAATAAAGAATGATCACAATCTTTTTTTGAGAACGTACCTTTACTCATCCTCATAATTTTGATGCTCCTTCTCAAAATAGTCTCCCCTGAATGCGATGCACTTTTCCCATCGTTTCTGTCATTCTTCAAAAACATGCTGGAAACAATTTTTTGAGAGATCCTTCAAAATCGCCTCCGCAGCCTTCACCACTGCTTCTGATGATGGATAATGCCTCCTACGAAGGCGTTTCTTCAAGTTAGCGAATAGAAAAAAAGTCACATGGGGCTAAATCCGGACTATAGGGAGGGTGAGAGATGTACTTCACGTTGCTTTTTGCAAGATATTCAGCAACAACATTGGCAATATGCAGTCGCGCATTATCGGGGTGCAGCATATATCCTGCTTCTTGGAAATGTGATCTTTTGCACCTGATATGGACTTGCAATGTTTTCAGGACATCCCTGTAGTATTGTCCAGTTACTGATATGTGTGGAGGTACAATATGTTGATAAATCATTTCATGGATATCAAAGAAATAGATGACTAGAACTTTCCCAGTAGAAGCAACCACTTTTAATTTTTTGGGGGTTTGTGATGAAGGAGATTTCCACACTGAGATTTCCTGTTTGTTCTCAGGATCAAAGTGATCTATCCAAGTTTCATCAGCATTGATTACGTTTGAAAGAAACTCCGGATCTTCCTCTAACATCATCTTCAATTGCATGTTAACTCCATTGTAGCGGTAGTTGATACTAAACATGTCTGAACTTGCCTGGTCCGCACAAGCGGGAACCAGGAGTACCAACAATGAAAGTACTACGGCGTGTTTGTTTCACATTAAGCTAACAGAATATAATACGATTGAAAATTAGTGCGCAAATTTATGACCGTAAAAGATTATGATCATTCTTTATGGAACCGCACTCGTATATTCTTTTTTCTAATGTAAATTGTATTTTTCGTTCGTGTTGAATAAGATAAAAGTATTAAAGAACATATAGAGGCGAACTCTGAAAAGGTACACGATCAGAAACTCACCAAGAATACAGTTATTGTCCATGGAAACGGCTATGTACATATTACATACAAGCCACCGTGTTTATGCTGCAAACGCTCGCACAGGGGAAGAGCTGAAGAATAGCTGTCTAATCTCTGTTTCATATAACCTTGCTCCACTGACATGCAACATTCCTCGTGCAAATGCCTTCCTCCCACCCTAATTGGGTAATACTTTTGCGCCATAGGCCATAGGCAGTGCTTTCCCGTCACATTTAAACCTGCAGCAAACGTCATAATAATTTCCGGAAAGATAGATAAAATCATACAAATAAGGATATGAGGGCATGTAAAACTACAAGATTATAATGAAACTGAGCAAGTTAAAACTGAATGAATGAGCAATGAAACTGAAACAAATTTATGATGAAAGGCCTTCTGTCTTTTCCACTGGGATTTTTTAAACCAGCACACATATCTTGCAAAACTGCTTGTCTTTCAGTCTTAAAAGTCGTGTCACGCCATACTTTACTTTCAGTGTATTCTTCATTCACCCAAGACTCGTCAAGGTAGTATATTTTGCGATTTGTATCCCGGTACAGTCTGATTGTCCTTAAAGAACGTCTTCGCCACTCAGCAATATCGTCTCTGTCTTATGGCACATTTTTCTTGCCCCTTTTTTCATTCACAAACCCCAGCTGTATAAGCAATCTATACAAACTAGATCTGCTGAAATTTGGTAAATCTGCATCCTCATTTACAGCAGACTAAATGTTATTTATGTTAAGGAGTTCGTTTCTAAAGAAAAAGCTATGCGCATGACGACGTAAAGCATATTTTTTGAACTTATCACATTCTCCGAGCACGCGCTTTTGTATACTCCTGCTTTTGCCTGGAGTAGCAGCTTTTACTGTTGTCTCAATTTCATGTCGCGATGGTCCTACGGACCCAACACTCACACCTGTAAGCTCAGAGCACAGCTGTTCAACTTCTCTCACTGAAAAGACGGATTCTTCTCTGTGAATGCATTAAACTCATGCACCACAAATCTTTTTTCGCTGCTTTGTAAAGGTTTTACCCTTGCGATGCTTCAGCGAAAAACTGGTGGTAGACTCTGCCATTATTCATATAAGTACACGCGCAATAAACGATCAATAAAATAATTTAGCTGTGGCACTCGGCACAACACACCTTCGAATGACGATATATGACTAATCCAGTTCAAAACAAGGTATGTGATAAAAGTTATATAAACAAATATGTCATCACTACCGCTAAAGCACATTCTATCGTGTCATATGAAACACGGGGTTGAGTACAAAGGAACCTCCTCTTTACTTCGTTTAAGAATTAACATGCATTCCAGATAAATCAACTCAGTTGCGTAATATATTTAATTAAAACTGTTACGAAAATATAAATGTCATAATTCCCTTCCAACATATAAAGATATATCACCATGTTAAATAACGAACTTATTTTTACCGCACAAGTCTATACTACAGCAGCAGCCAATGAGAGGTGATAAAGTCCCGTGAACGTTAAGAGACACAGGCCAAGCTTATGTGAAACAAGGATTAGTATAGTAAGGCAGCTCAACCAGCTAGCAAACCTCTGCACGCGACAGAGACGCTTCCTGTCCTCGAAAAGTAGAACAACTAACGCTCAGGTCTCTCACAATCCCGCACAAATGATGGGTGCAGCCTGTTAGTTGAATGTTAGTTTTACTCTTCGTTTCAGGGATACAACATCTTCCATTAACCTTCCTTTACTAATCATAGCAACAAGAACCTGTGGAAAGTTGTTGCCTTTACCACAAGACTGTTCCTCTCTGACTCCCTCTGTTTTGGAGTCTCTCAATTCTAATGGTTAGGAAAAGCCAAAAGCTAAAGGATCGGCTTGTTTGTTGCTTCCTTCCTAAATTAACCAGATGCCAATTATATGTATGACCTCATTATGGGCAATTTTTCTAGCTAAGTAGGGGCGGCAAACCCGCATACCAGTGTTAAATCGATTGGGTTCTAATTGGAGTTCTCTTATCCTCAGGTGAACGGTTGTAGGAAATGGATTTTGGTGGTTGTTGGCTACTCAGTCGTCTTAATAAGACTTTGTTTGTTGCAGAATTATTTGGGTTAATTCCCACTAAGTTTGCTTATCGAGTTGAATCGGTGACCATCTTTTAGTAAAATTCCTAACATAAATTCAGTTTTACTTGAAACCCTGGATTACTTATTTAAAGTTACTTCGGCGCGGTATCTATTTCTTCTTTATACTGCGACTACTTTGCTCTAATAAACTTGTAATGCTGCTTCCACTTACACTGGTTGCGCTATTGTTAACTTCCCTACATTTGGGACCTATAAATCTTCGCTTCTCTTCTTAATGCTCATGAACACGTCCTTCCTGTCGTAGTATCACTTTTAAGTAAATTTTTTTTTACTTCGCGATTCAGTTCGGACCTTATTCTGAGCCCCCTCTCTAACTTCATCACATGACCAAACTAGCTCACCCTTCTCAAATGTTACATTAATATTGATTTGTCATTTATTTCGAATTCTCGCAATGGTTTGCAAAACTCATTTAACTCCTTGACGTTCAGCCCACCCTGAGTTGGGGCACGCGTAATCTGAGATGTTTGTACCGGTATACATGGTTATCAAATCAGCGACATAAATCTCTTTAGTGTTCATGCTCAACTGCATTTTGAAAGCCCTTTGTCCCAGCACATTCCTGGCTGAAAGTATACTATAGTTCTCAGACGTTGAACTTGTCCTAGCACAAAGAAGGTAACGGTCCTTCCTTCCTGTCCCTCCGACGTGTACAGATTTTTTACAAGAATACTTTCTCCTTCTTGCCTGGATGCTAGTATATATATATATTATATTAAATTATATTCTTCCCTTCTTATTCTTTAAGTCAACCACTATTTTAATCATTACTCTATTCATTCTAATTTCATATTATTATAACAAGATTTTTATATTAGTTTAGCAAATCATTTTTATTAATTTATCTTCTTTTTAAATTGTTTAATCTGATTTCGATTAAATATTTAATCTGGTTTCGATTAAATCGCCGCCTCCTAGTCGCTGCCTGATACTGCGGTTACATGGGAAAAAATACATGAGTCGAAACAGTCTGATCTAGGCGCTTTCCATGACAAAGAACCGGAGCATTATGGTTCAAATCCTTTCACTACGATGCTGGACTTTATCTAAATTAGTTCTTCAAAACAAAAGGCAATACAGATACAAATGATTTCAGGCTCAGGTTGACGTATCAGTATCCCATGTTGAGCAAACATGGCCTAAATGACTAAGCGTACATTTAACGTTGCTGACAATGCGCTTAAGGCACCTTTCCTGTTTTTGTCTAGACACACGCATCAGAGCAATGTTTGAAGCACATCTATTCTGAGTGTTTGTTGTTGGCCGGCACACGCAGCGTGATAATTGCCTGCTCTACAAGCAGTGGAAAGAGGGCGTCCATTAGTGGTACTGTATTCGCTGTGATGTATCACTCCGCCTTTATGTTAGGCTCAGGTACATAAGCTGGCTAACAACCATGGTCGTAAAAACAAGAATAATGTCATGAGATCCGTTAACGTTTCCGTAAAGTTTGCCCCAGTTTTTAAATCATTTCTACAAGCTGGGCAAACAGATTGAACAAAAGCTTATTCCATTTAAATTTACTCTGACTTGGATATGTGCTTTAAATAAATATACACTGAAGCATGATCATAGACTGTGACGATAAAATTGTTGTAATGCTAATACTGAGGTCATTTATAGCCCATTTTATAATTATATTAACATCGCAACTAAGTTATCCACAGCAGCAAAGTGAAACCAGCTCCTAGTACGTGATTTACTCCACTAAAGAGGAGCTAGTTTTGTGTTACTACTGTGGACATTTTAGTTGCAATGTCAGCCTTATTATAAATAGGACTATAGTATATCTGAATTTTTGAATTCATGTTGTGATGATTTATCTAAAAAAAAGTTTTTTCTCTAAAATTACTTGGAGCACAGAGATGCGGTTTATATTAAACACAACTCGTAGCTTTATTTGCAATTCTGTGTAAAATGTGGAGATTACATTCCCTCTCCCTCCCATCTTTCCCTTCACTGGAACGTCTTTCTTCCTCTCGCATGTCATGCGATGCTTTGAAAATCGCTAACAACATTATTTTTTCATAATGCTAGCAATAATTAGCACAGAAGTAAAATATAGACATAATTCTGTTTTACTTGTGCTCCCAATTCGATCAGAACTGTACTGTTTCTGGCGGTAACCTATATACACAAAATAGCAATAATTTTTTAATGTATCAACATTTTGTAAACAATAAATCATGTTATAAACGGTACTTTAAAACGTTTCCTATGCAGTAAGTTTTAAAAAGAAACAAATTCCTTTATCCAACGGGTTCAGGACAGACTGAAGAAAAACATTCCAGTAACACCAAGGAAAAGCACAAAAAGAAGAAGAAAAAGAAGAAGAAGAAGAAGAAGAAGAAGAAGAAGAAGAAGAAAAAGAAGAGGAACAGGTATACGTGTAACACGCGGGCTGTGCTTAAGCTGTGCTTAAGTTTAGTGATCCATATGTCCAAAGTTGCATACTTCTTGTTCACTCTGTATACTCTTGGCCATTATGTGATTGAACGAAACTGTCCTTGTAATTACGAGTAAAAATTGTGCTTGTGAAATGCCCGTTTCGAATATTAGCTGAAAATTTTTACTTTATGGAAACAAATACATTTAACTTCAATTAACGAATGCACAGATGATTTCATATCATGTGTGCGGCTTGACACTGTAATTTCATAACTGCTCCATTCATGTATTCAGTCTGCATTTGGGTCTGGAAAAAAAGAGAAATTAAAAAGCCATATCGCGGCAGCATTGATTTTGCTAAATTTATGAACCATTATGTCAGAAACTATTTTAAGATTAAAGATTAAACCTTTTGCAGAGTGTAGGTGAATGCTTTATAAATATTTATTATGGACGCTACGTTTTCTTTTCCTGATTATGTATATATATGAAAGGCATGTTTTTAAGTCAGTACTGTTTTGCGATTCCGCTGCCGCAGCGCTACGGTCGACGTTCCGCGCATGCGCGCTGGTTACCTACATCTCTTGTCTACTCACTGACGCCATGACAGTCTGATTCTTCATTGTATACGTTAGTTACTGAGTGTTTAAGATGCCTCCGACAATCGTGAGTCCCGCCGATTGTGAAGTACGGACTGTTATACGATTTCTTACTGTTAAAGGCAAAAAACCGATCGATATTCATCGTGAGATCTGTGAAGTTTACGGACAAAACATTATGGGTGATGGAATGATAAGGAAATGGGTGAAAGCATTTAAAGATGGCCGCACAAATATGCATGATGAAGAACGGAGTGGGCGTCCTTCGGTCGTTACTGAATATTTAGTGCAGAAAGTGGACGAAACTGTGAGAGCAAACAGACGGTTTACAATTTAATCATTGTGCGACTATTTTCCTCAATATTCTCGTAGTGTTTTGTATCGCATTGTGACAGAGAACTTGAAGTACCGGAAATTGTGTTCACTTTGGTTTCCGAAAATATTGACGGATTTGCACAAAACCCAACGTTTAGGCGGTGCATTTACTTTCCTTGAGCGGTAGCGCAATGAAGATGAAGATTTTTAGACCAAATTGTTACTGATGACGAAACATGGGTGGCCTACGTCACACCAGAATCGAAACAACAATTCATGGAATGGCGACATTCATCATCACCCACAAAAGTGAAGTTTAAGCAAACAATTTCTGCCCGGAAAATCATGTGCACAGTTTTTTGGGACAGAAAAGGAGTATTGCTAGTGGAGTTTCTGCCTCGTAATGAGACAATCAATGCAGCGTCTTATTGTGAGACATTGAACAATCTGCGCTGTGCAATCCAGAACAAAAGACGTGGCAAGTTGAGTAACGGTATCGTTTTGCTGCATGACAATGCCCGTCCAGATGTGGCTAATCGGACCAAAGATCTCATAAAATCTTTTCAATGGGAAACTCTAGACCATCCTCCATACCACCCTGATCTGGCGCCCAGCGAATACCATTTGTTCCTGCACTTGAAGAAACATCTGGGCTATCAGCGTTTTCAAGACAATAACGAAGTCAAAACCGTGTGATAAAGTGGTTAACACGTCAGGCGGCAGAATTTTATGAGGAGGGTATTAAAAATCACGTGCCACGTTATGACAAGTGCCGCAGTATTCACGGAAATTATGTAGAAAAGTAGGTTAAAGTACAGGCTTTCATGTAAACATAAAATGATTGCGATATCTATGCACGTCCTTTTTTAATTCCAAAACGGTACTGACTTAAAAAAACATGCCTCGTATATACATGTATATTGTCGCGGCGAAAAGCACAGCTATTTCGGTGCCGAGAGATAAGCGCGGCTGAGTACACAAAGAGCCTGCAGATAAAGATAACGGGCGGACAACTGCTTGCATAAGCAGATAAACATAGCGCTTGAGATATGTGACTTGCCGACCCAGATAGGGTTTCACGTAAGGTAGGTTCTAGTGATATCTCGATTGACAGAAGATAGTTGTTTTTCTTATTTGCTCGAGAAGTCTCTCGAATTTATCAATGAGGTATTTAAGAGAGTGGCGACTCGCCAAGGGGCAGTCGTGAGTAAGCAGAAAACATTTGTTGTAAAGACCTGTAACAAGAGTGTTGTAAACAGTGGAAGTTGAGTAAGCTGTTTGTTATTGTCACCGACCTTGGTGTTGTACATTGTGATATGTGATGTAATTCTGCTGCTACGCAGAGTGTTTCTACGCAAATAAAGAACATTTACAATTTCGGCAAATTGGACTTTTGATTCTACGAACCCACTAAGTCACAATATATATGTATTGGCTCATATTTATAAATTCTTAAAAATAATAACTCTTAACTAATATCTCTTATAACTGTTATATTATACTATTAATAAACACCTTAAAATAACACTTGTGCTAAAATTTTATTCGGCTATCTTCAATGGTTTGTAAGAAAATAGGTCATTTGAGGCAGAAAAGGCCATTCACATAAGAAAAATAAACTGTTAAAGGCAAACATAGAGAAAATAACTTGCATATATTTGCAAAGAAGGAACTGGTATAGCATGAGTACACAGAATATGCATATTTAACAGTTGTAACAAATTCTTAGAGCAAAACGTCCCTTAAATTTTGGTGTGCATGATCTATTAATTTTTGTGAGAAGTGGTGCAAAATTCGCAGAACAAAATAACTGGTACAGTAGAATTCTTAGGAATATATTTTAAATGTATTTTGGATATAATTATAAAATATGTGCCAAATTAAAAAGAAAATTCTCTTCTTAAGCAACATCGGTTCAACCATAATGCAAAGTGTTAAGTGAAATGGTTGACATCAAAATTTGTTTCTTCTGGACGATAACTAATTTTTTTTTATTTACTGGAATAGGATATTTGTAGCATAAAATTGGAAGGGACCCTCGTTACTGTTTTCTTATTCCCTTCCTTTCGAAAGACAGAAACATACATATTCAGAGAATAATAAAATACCTCATTTTCAAGGTTCAAATGACGCCTGGACCGTTTCACTGCCAAAAAAGCAAAGTGAAAACACAAAATACGGCAGTTTTAGCGTACACTAATGAGCAAAAAATGCAACATTTTCTGTTTTGAAAATGTATCAAGAAATTACAGGACAAGTTGCACTCTCGCTAATGTGGAGAAAGTTTAAATGCCGCGGAAGTAATTTGTATAATATCCGCTCCACAAAAAGAAAGGCGCATTTCCAAGGTTTTTTACGCATTTTCCATTATGGGGTGAGTGAATCGTGCGGTTATGCAGAGCCGTCACGGCGTCAACATATGCAAATCTCCGTGACAAATCGCTAATGACATCCGGACAGTTTGTCGTTCCACTGAACTACTTGCGACACAGAGTTGTCGCATTTTCTTTTGTTTTGGATTGAGATCATTTCTTGTTTCAGCACATCGTTAACGTGTGCTCATTGCAGCACTTAATTACTGTTTAATGAATAACCACAATCAAATCCTTTAAACTCGGAGCAAGCTGATTTCATTTAACTTACAAAGCGCCAAAATTAAGCTATTTGATTTATATAACAAACATTAATTCTGTACAAATAGGTTAAACGTATGGAAAATTCTCTGTTACGTTCACATGACTTATTCTATCCTCGAAAAGTTATACTTATATAGCCTCTACATATATTCTTTCAAGATTACCTTTCTGTCTACTTCATGTTATCGAGATCAACGTTTGCAGAGTCATTGTTTACTATTTATATTGTTTCAGGTCGAAGGGGATGCACGAAACCAAAGTGATAGTCACATTTTAACTGTGGATGCTCTTTTCATAACACTGCGGATAACAACTGAATGACTATTAGACTCGAAAAACCCCTCTAGTGTTTTACGTTCACGTGATTTTCCCCGCCCATTCTTCAACAAACTTGCTTAAAAACCTTGTTCTCCTACCTACTTCATATTGGTGAAATTTAAAATATATATAAATTCTTTTATTACACATATCTTAGTAAATACAACGTAAATAAGGAAATTCTATAGACTTAAGTGATAATCAAGTATTTCAAGAGCTGTTCGCTATGAGATGGCTGTAAAATACCGTTCTCTTTGCATGAACCCGTGGGATGAGGATGAATAAGACCTTGCTATCTGAGAAAAGTAAAGGTATTTCAAAATTCAAGCTAATAATAAGAAAGATCTTGGATGTATCTAACCCTACCCTCCCTCCCAAAAAAATTACAGAGTATGCTTTAACCAGATATACATTTATTGTGGAGTCTGTCTATCCCATACGTCTTATCAGTTTATACAAAAGTGATAAGAATGAAGAGGATTTCAAAGTCATTCCCTAGAAATTCAAGATATATCTTTCAGTAGTCATGAACATATGTAAAACATAAGGTGCCTTAATCAAAATTATTCGAACAATTTGAGATAATTCTATATTGGTATTGTATATTTGATACGACACGAACAGGTGCAGTTGGTTGAATTGTTTAACAAAAGACACGGGAGAAAAAGGGTTTTCTTAGTAAGAATCCTGAATGAATAGCACTTGACTTTGTTTGAAAAGGATATTCTTTGGACCCTTAATAATGGTATGAACGAGACTAATAATTACAATGGGCAAAATAGTCACCAAGGGAATATTTGTGTGAAAAGTGGGCTTCCAGAAGTGAAAGTTACAAACAACGCGTAGCTGTGAGGACACTCAGTCCTCGGCGGGAAGCCGATTAGGGCAGTCCTCTTCTGTCAACTTCGAGTTTGATGTAATGATAAAAAGAAGCAGCCATTAAACCAGTTTGAAACGGGCATACACACCCACGCATACCCTGAGAGAAACCTCATTGCTTTATCCTGCCCTAAACACTATTTGTTTCAAACTGTAGCGTCTACATGGATCTGTACGCCACCCATTTTATTTATTGCTTCAGAATAATCAGAATTTTGGAAGCATTTCCCATTGAAGGATTACTATGGGCTGGAAGATGTTCTTGTCCATCTTTGGAGAATGCTCAACTTATATACCAGTTTAGTATATAACCGCATTTTCGTTTTTGAGTTAACATGTTCACTGACACGCGGACACACACACACACACACACACACACACACACACACACACACACACACACACACACACACACACATACACAGTGGAATTTTTGTACTGGAATGCAATGCCTTCTCTATATACCTTGTACGTGACAGAAAAAGTAAAAATGAAATTCTTTAAATTGCTGATGCCACAATCAAATTTGTATGAAATAAATTACATGCTTTGAAATACTGTTCTGTGTAGTACATTTCAATCCATCTCTTATATATTACCGAATTTATCATTTGCTGTACAAAATTATAAAATATTCCTCCTGAGTAAAGGCCGGAGGTGTGTGCAGTTTTCCATAGGTATACTGCATATGAACTGTACTGTTATCGGTGGCGCAAGTAAAAAACTGCAGGCAGAAATAGCCTGACCATGACTACTGCCACACTGCCAGACGAAACAAAACAGTCGCGTTATATTACATCTTGAGGTCACGTCTGCATACACTTGCTAGGCAATGCTTCATTAGTTGGCAAAGTACTACGTTACGTTGTTTTCGACCTTTGCACATTTGATGACCGTGCTGTACAATTGATGTCGTTTATACCCTGTGTCCAGTTAACTTGTACCATATACCAGCGCACATGTCTCCGGCATGTACTTCTGAGTAAAATTCAAGATGTACATTTTATTGATCATGTAAAGATGTTAAATATGTGATACTGTAAATCCTTACAGCCATTTTAAAGCTAATAATCAATTTTATAATTTTTAACATGTAAGAGATAGTTTGCATTTTGTAAATTTTTTGAACGCCCTAGTTTTGCACCTTTAGAAGACTTGTATACCAAGTTTGGCTGTTTATTGAACCTTTTATTTTAGAGTTACTCTGTATAATAAAATTGTATGCCGCGTGTTATAAAATTTGACGTGCCATGTTCGCGTCGAGAATTTATGATAACTAATTTTGTATTTTATTTTTGTTTGATGATAATTTGCTGTTGTTATTACTTTTTAATTTCTATAACGGATTAATAAAGCAGTTAACTTTCTTTTCCCAGCTTCCGTTTAGTCGTTGAACAAGAAATCTTATCTCCGCCTCGCGGTCTCGGATCGATGCATTATTTTATTTGCAAATTACTTGAATAATAACACTGGTGCTTCTTTTCAGATGATTATATAATTATAAAGCGCAAATTAAAATGAAAAAAACACAGTCATTCACAATAACTTTTTTAGCACAGCGACTTTTCGCAGATATTCATCTCTCTTTACCAAGAGTCTAACGGAAGTTGACCCAGTATTCTTAGTAACCCTTCTTTTTATGCACATTTATATATGTACATACAGTAGAGTCTCGATTATCCGACCTAAACTGGCCCTGGACATGATGGGATAACCGAAAATGTCTGATAATACAAAATAAGTTGAAAATGAAGTAAAACATGGTAGGGATTCTGTACATGCAACATTGAAGAAATATAATCTCTAAATATCTTAAGAAAAGATGCTTATCAATGCTTATCTTTGCAAATCCCCTGTCATTCGTCTCAAATTCTGCCGATATTGATTTGTTAACATATATAATCTTATACCGTGAAGGATTTCCAAAGTTGTAGTGACTGAACAGTTGCCTATCGCTTAGTCATTCTTTCAAATCCTTCGTCATTCGTCTATATTTCTGCCAATATTCATTTGTTTCTAATATATAATCTTATGCCGTGAAGTATTTCCAGAGCAGCAGTTATTGAACAGTAACTGTTCTTGCAGCACTGCGAGATTTCACCATCGACGAAACATCAATACCTCAGTTGCACTTGCCTCCGGCTGTTGCTTCACGTAGCTTAATGTCATCTCTAAACCACTTAAACCTTCAGCGTGACTCATCTTCTTCTTGTTTTGATCTTTATTTTCCCGTTTTGCTTCATCCGCATTGCCATTACCATTCACGAATCCAACAATATCAGAGTCTGAGGGTTCTGTTAATCTTCTGCACACCAGCTACTCGCATCTTGAGCGGTAGCGTACTCACAGCCAGGAATGAAGTTAAGTAATGGAACAATGTCACCCATGTCTTCGTATACTATCTCTTCTTTATTTCCATTATCACCCAACAGTATGTCCCAAGACTTTGCTAATGTCGTTTCGATTTCTTCCCAATCCTGAGCCAACCAGTAAGCAACGTTTTTCATGATAACAGATCTTAACTTTTCCATTATGTCCTTGCCATTGTCCATTTCCTCTATCAGGGATAAAAGGAATTGTCGCCGATATTTTCTTTCCAATGTTTCCTCCACATGGGATACCGCAGTGATTTCTTTCGTGACTGTCGTACTGAGGGTCCGAGCTCTGGGGTGTTGGCCCCATCCGTGCCTTCATCTCTGCCTAGCTCATGTGAAGTGTCCCCTATGCCCAACTTGGTTCGCAGTCCACGGTATAAACTGTGGGTCCACTTCCCTCACCATCATCTTCGCTATCACCCGTCCATCGGAGGTAATTGACATCGCCCTCTGGCTGCCTCCACCTGAGAAATGGGTCCGGCCATCACGTGCTGGGGCGAAGTTACCCACCATATAGTTACTATATGTGGAGTGTTGGTATACCTACTTATGCATACATGTTCCCTCCATGGAAACAACCACTTTCTTCCTTTTACTTGCCATATTGTACTCACAGGAAATGAAAACAACATCGTCCGCACCCAAGCTATACCTGCACACTCACTGAAGGCTCGAGGATGCACATCCTGCTGACCAAGCACTGGTGAGAGTATATCTGATAATACGGAATGTCGGATAACCGGGACTGTACTGTATATATACATTTTTCCTTTCGTTGTTTATTCCTCAACAACACTAAAAAGCCCGCCTTGGTAGCGTGGTGGTAGCGTGTCTGCCTCACGTTCAAGAGGTCCCAAGTTCGAATCTCGGTCAGCGTGAGTTACCTGAATAAGGTTTTTCCGGGGGTTTCCCTTATCCCGAAAGACGATTGTTGGGTAACTCTAAGCTCTATGGACCCTGGGCTCATTTGAGCATCATTTAACCCATTCCATTCATCGTCCTATATGACTTAACGTTGGAGGACGTAAATTACAACAACAACAACAACAACAACAACAAAAAAACACTACAAGATCTATAAACTATTTGTCTTAGGGACATACACACACACTCACCCACAGACACACATAGACACAACACACACGTGTACACACGGATTTTTTGTAAGAAAGCTTTTTTTAATTCAATGTGCCTCAGAAATTTGACATGTTTTTTCTTTTTTGTAATTTTTGTAATTTTTTACGTCCTCCAACGTTATGTCATATCGGACGATGAATGGTATGGGTGAAATAATGCTCAAATGAGCCCAGGGTCCACAGAGCTTAGAGTTACCCGACATTCGTCTTTCAGGATAAGGGAAAACTCCGGAAAAACCTTATCCAGGTAAGACCCTGACCGAGATTCGAAATCAGGACCTCTTGAACGTGACGCAGACTCGCTACCACCACGCTATCGAGGCGGGCTTTAACATCGTGATTACATATGCGATGAAATCAAGATGTGGAATTTTACAATTAAGTAAATAAAATAACGCAAACGTCATTTTATTGGGATTCCAAAAATCAATCTAACATTAACGTTACATGATTCGTGTGTTTTAATAATCAGTTGGAAAAAGTAACGCTGTGGTCACCGAGTGAGATGGCTCAGACGGTTTCGTCTGTGGCCCGCATTTGTGAGTCCTGGGTTCGATTCCCGTGGCCTACCTATCTTACCCATGGGCTTTTTCGGGGATTTTGCAGGGTTGCCAGGTGAATGCTGTCTAGGTTAATTACACCCTCCGAATTTCCTGTCTCTCCATTTCATCTCCATTATCATTTCACATCATCTCTCATCAACCCACCATGACCGAGACATTTTTAAGACTCTCCATATAAGAGGCAAAAGAAGAAAAACTTCTTAAGCGCGTGGTATGCATGTATGTATGTATGTATGTATGTATGTATGTATGTATGTATGTATGTATGTATGTATGTATGTATGTATGTATGTATGTATGTATGTATGTATGTATGTATGTATGTATGTATGTGTGTGTGTGTGTGTGTGTGTGTGTGTGTGTGTGTGTGTGTGTGTGTGTGTAATAGCAATCTCTAAAACGAATTCTCACCTAACTTGATACCCGGTTTCAATATCTGTGAAAGATGCGCCCAGAGATATTAAAAAAGTCCTCCATCACAAACAACCTCTTAATTGGAAGTTGTTTAGAAATTTTGAAGTACGTCAAAAATCGCTTTAATATGTGATTAAAATGATATATTACTTTCAAGATATTTACATTGCCAATAAAATCATGTCTTACATTTTAGGGAAATAGCCATGAAGCCAATTTATTAGAAGGAATGTTGTGTACTGGACAACAGCATATGACATAGACAATCTCACTAGGTAAAAATATACGCATCTCTAAAACACAACTTATTTCATAGAGCTCTTTGTGTATCTTAGATATCCATTAATATTGGTTCGAATCACTCATTAATTTTTTTTAATATGATGTTGCTATTCGGTTATTTTTCACCATGTTTTGGCACTTGGGGCGGTCCCCTCATTGTGGGTTAGATTTATATCACACGATGCGGTGACATATCTGAAGAAGAATTCGCCCCGTCGCGAGATTTACGCCCCACACGCGCAAAAGTTTCGCGCTCCCTCGGTGTGGCGACGCCTGTAGAAGCCAAACCTTACCTTGATGTAGAAGCGATGAACCTTTCGTCTAAAAGCCATAAAGATGATGTTCTCGAAGATTTCTATAAATCCTCTCTCCGGCAGCTGCGGCGAGCGATGATATGTGAAACTTCTCAGGCGCGGTATCGATACAAAAGTGATTTCACTTTTAGGTAACTATGGAATAAAATAATTAATACAGTTTCACTTTACTTGGAATTATATTTTTGGACATAATTTTCTTCTTTATATGCGCCTTTTTCCACTGATGTATATATCCCTTTACTATATATTTTTTTTATAAATGATGCAACGGTTTTTTTACATAAATTATTTATCGTAGCGTCGCGTCTTCGATGTATATTTTAAATGTTTACAGCAAACAAAGGCATTGCAACGTACAAAGATATTCCACTTCTTGCCAAAGAATTCAAGGATATTTAACTCATCGCCGACATCCTCGGAGAAAATTTGCGATCTACAGATATTGTGTTTAATCATCAGAAAAATGAATTGAAATGTGTGTCTGAAACGCACATGAGTTGACGCCTTACAATATCCATTTATTTTCTGTCACGGGGAAGACAGGTGCTATTTACGTATCCAAATGGTTCATCAAGTAACACGTAACTAGATTAAATGATATTTTATAATATATATTTAATTCGATATATCTGTGCAACCGTTTATCAGTTATACTTGCAGGCGCTGAAACCAACCAAAAAGTTAATGCTAAACATTTTTATTCATACGGCCTCCTGATACGTGAAGGTGAAGTAAATCACATTTTGACATATCGACGGCTTTTTCATCAGGTTGCAGTTGACATGTACGAGGACTGTTCAATAAAGAATGATCACATTTTTTTTGACAACGTACCTTTAGTCGTCCTCATAATTTTGATGGTCCTTCTCAAAATAGTCTCCCCTGAATGCGATGCACTTGTCCCAGGGTTTCTGCTAGTCTTCAAAGACATGCTGGAAACCATTTTTGAGAGATCCTTCAAAATCGCCTCCGCAGCCTTCACCACTGCTTCTGATAATGCATAATGCCTCCCACGAAGATATTTCTTCAAGTTAGGGAATAGAAAAAGGTCACATGGGGCTAAAGCCGGACTGTAGGGTGGGTGAGGGATGCACTTCACCTTGATTTTTGCAAGATATTCAGCAACAACATTGGCAATATGCGGCCGCGCATTATCGTAGTGCAGCATCCAGCCTGCTTCACGGAACTGTGGTATTTTCCGCCTGATATGGACTTGCAATGTTTTCAGGACATCCCTGTAGTATTGTCCAGTTATTGATGTGTGTGCAGGTACAACATGCTGATAAACCATTCAATGACAATCAAATAATGACATGACCATAGCTTTCCCAGCAGAAGCAACCACTTTTGCTTTTTGGGGGGTTTGTGATGAAGGAGATTTCCACACTGAGCTTTGCTGTTTGCTCTTAGGATCAAAATGATGTAACCAAATTCAATAAAGAATAATCATAATTTTTTCGGACATTATTTTTCGCACTAAAATTCAAGCTCATTATATTGTTAGCTTAATGTGAAACAAACACGCCGTAATAGTTTCATTATTGGTACTCCTGGTTGCCGCCTGTGAGATCCAAGTAAATTCAGACATGTTATGTATCGCCCACCGCCGAAATGTAGATAACATGCAGTTAAAGTTGATGTTAGAGGATGATCCGGAGTTTCTTTCAAACGTAATCACTGCTGATGAAATTTGACTACATCATTTTGATTCTGAGAGCAAACAGCAAAGCTCAGTGTGGAAATTGCCTTCATCACCAACCCCCGAAAAAGCAAAAGTGGTTGCTTCTGCCGGGAAAGCTATGGTCATCTAATTCTTTGATATTCATGGAATGGTTTATCAGCATGTTGTACCTGCACAAACATCAGTAACTGGACAATAATACAGGGATGTCCTGAAAACATTGCAAGTCCATATCAGGCGGAAAATACCACATTTCCATGAAGCAGGCTGGATGCTGCACCACGATAATGCTCGGCCGCATATTGCCAAAGTTGTTGCTGAATATCTTGCAAAAATCAAAGTGTAGGGCACCTTTCATCCTCCTTATAGTCCGGAGTTAGAACCATGTGACCTTTTTCTATTCCCTAACTTGAGGCCGTGCCGTGGCTCAGTGGTTAGATTGCTTGGCTCTCACCAAGGTGGCCTGGGTTCGATCCCAGGCGACCGCAAATTCAGATTCGTGGTGGACAACACGGCACTGGGGCGGGTTTCCTCCGGGACCTCCGGTTTCCCCTGCCATCTCATTCCACCGCCATCTCATTCCACCGCCATCTCATGTATCATCAGTGTTACCACCTGCGGTGCCGTATGTAGTGAAGCGGGCGTTAAACACTACACATTTTTCCCTAACTTGAAAAACGCCTTCGTAGGAGGCATTATCCATTATCAGAAGCAGTGATGAAGGCTGCGGAAGCGATTTTGAAGGATCTCTCAAAAAATGGTTATCAGCATGTCTTTGAAGACTGGCAGAAACGCTGGGACAAGTGCATCGCATTCAGGGGAGACTATTTTGAGAATGACCATCAAAATTATGAGGATGAGTAAAGGTACTTTGTCAAAAAAATTGTGATCATTCTTTATTGAACAGCCCTTTATATATAAATGAACTGACGTTAATTTCATTGTTATTGGCGAGGACCAGATCGCAATAGCCCAGCGTTGGTGTCATCTGGAAAAGCTGCAAATTTATTAGAAGGCGAACGAACTGTACATTTGGCCTTGAAATTGCCACTGGACATGCACATCAATGAAATACCAACTTGCAACGTAGCCAAAAAACAGCGAAATGGTGAAGATTTTAGAGGTATGCCAACTGATTATTTGGGACGAAAGCACGATGGCCCTCAAGAGATAACTGGAAGCACTGGATAGAATTTTGACGGATATTCGTAACAATAAAAACATCTTTGGTAGTGCCATGATTCTGTTGTCAAGTGATTTTCGTCAGGTTCTTCCACTGATTACCCGATTAAGTGATGCGGACGAATAAAAAGCATGCCTAAAATTCTCAAATTTGTGGCGGAACGTAAATCCACTCTAATTGACAACTAATACGCCAGTATTTCTGCAACAAGGTCAAACTGGAAATGTGTTTTCGAAGCAGTGGTTAGACATTGGAAATGGTGAAGTCGCCCTTGACACCTCGACCGGATTAATTACATTACCCACAGATTTAAGTCACTTCACAGACTTGAAAGAGGAGCATATTCAGCGTGTTTTTCCGGACATAACGCAACAGTACACTAACCGTAATTAGCTGACTGAACGAGCAATATAGGTGGCAAAAATAATAATGTCAATGATTTTAATGCGACCATACAAAATTTTCTTCCGGGGAGTTGTTTTCGTACAAATCAGTTGACACAGTTATGAACCAGGATGAGTAGTCAGCTATCCTACATAGTTTTTAAATTCATTAGAATTACTTGGACTTCAACCTCAGAATTTAAAATTAAAAGTAGGCTCAGTTGTGATCGTGCTGCATAACATTAACCAACCACGACTGTGCAATGGAAAGAGAAACTGTGAAACAGCTAATGAATAACGTCATCGAGGCAAAAATCATCAATGGAAAGTACAAAGGGGAGCATAGCTTGATCTATACATTCCGATGATTCCAACGAAATTATCTTCTGATTTTAAGCGTCTACAATTTCCCGTGCGTTTGGTCTTTGAGGTAGACCATAAATAAATCGCAAGAGTACTCGTTGGACGTTTGCGGAATCAACTTGGAATTTTCCTGTTTCTCTCATGATAATTATATGTCGCGTGTTTGCACGAAGGAAATCATCGTCATTTTATATTTACGCTCCACAGAAAGACAAAAAATATTGTTCAATAGAAAGCCATAAATTTATTAACTTAAGCATAATTATGTCCTATTTTAACTTCACCCCCAATTGCAGAATAAATAATTAACTAATCCAAATTTGTTTTATTTACGAGGGCTGTTCAATAAAGAATGAGCACAATTTTTTTGGACAACGTACTTTCAGTCATCCTCATAGTTTTGATGGTCGTTCTCAAAATAGTCTCCCCTGAATACGATGCACTTGTCCCAGCTTTTCTGTCAGTCTTCAAAGACATGCTGGAAACCATTTTTGAGAAACTCTTCAAAATCGCCTCCGCAGCTTTCCCCATTGCTTCTGATGATGGATAATGCCTCCCACGAAGGCGTTTCTTCAACTTAGTGAATATAAAACGGTCACATGGGGCTAAATCCGGACTATAGGGAGGGCGAGGGATGTACTTCACGTTGATTTTTGCAAGATATTCAGCAACAACATTGGCAATATGCGGCCGCGCATCCAGCGTGCTTCATGTAAATGTGGTATTTGCAATGTTTTCAGGACATCCCTGTAGTATTGTCAAATTACTGATGTGTGTGCAGGTACAACATGCTAATAAACCATTCCATGAATATCAAAGAATGAGATGACCGTAACTTTCCCAACAGAAGCAACCACTTTCGCTTTTTTGGGGGTTGGTAATAAAGGAGATTTCCACACTGAGCTTTGCCGTTTACTCTCAGGATCAAAATGATGTAGCCAAGTTTCATCAGCAGTGATTACGTTTGAAAAAAACTCCAGATCTTCCTCTAACATCAACTTTAACTGCATGTTACCTCCATTGCAGTGGTAGGCGATACTGAACATGTCTGAACTTGCCTGGTTCTCACAGGAGGGAACAAGGAGTACCAACAAGGAAACTACTACGGCGTGTTTGTTTCACATTAAACTAACAGAATATAATAACATTGAATTTTAGTGCGAAAAATTATGACCGTAAAAATATTATGATCATACTTTATTGAACAGCCCTCGTGTATAGTTAAGTTCAGATAACTTTTATTGGCGGTAGGAAGTTCGCCGGGTCAGCTAGTTTCCAATAAAGAACTCTATATTGAAGATTTTTGTGGGATGTATTTATTCTACCTTTTATGTGTAGGGGAAGTACAAATACTAATACATTGTTAAATATCGAGCTTTTAGTGTTTAAGATGAAAAATAGCTTAATAAGTAGATCAATTCTGGAGGGTTTTATGACCTATAAAATTTCGATTGATGAATAATGAACTATAGTAATGTTATTTTGAATTTATGGCAGTAACTACAGAAAACTGTAGTAGCCACATTTAAGAAACGATTTATATGTAGATCTTATACACGTGTTTACTCCTTGTTTTAAGTGTTGTCAACAATCGGAAAATGTAATTGTATGAGTAGCTTTTGGAATATTATACGTCTACTTGTTGCATATTGAGGGGCAAAAAGAGTGAAGGGAGCATATGTGCAACTAAAATAAAACTCCAACCATTAAGATATATAGAAATTTTTTAGTTTGAATGAACAAGTGATAGGCTACCTGAATCCTTAAAACTGTAGAATTAATTGGGGAAAACGAGGCACAGAAAAAAAATGACCTCACACAAGCGTGTGAAAAAATGACTGTCATTTCCAGATTATTCTACTCATGAGTGAGTGAGTGAGTGAGTGAGTGAGTGAGTGAGTGAGTGAGTGTGTGGTGTTTTAGGGCCCGTCGGCAGCAAGGTCATTTGGGCCCGAACTTCTACTCATGATGTCAAGAAATGAATAGAAACTAAGCAACAAGTGCAAATCAGAAGATAATAGTTACTACCCACTAGAGCGTTGAGGCGTATTGACCATCAGTGATCAGCGCCACGATCGTGTCTTATCGCGCAGATCAGAAAAGTGAAATATTAGTAGGTAAGTTGGCATAGAGTAACGGAAGAAACACGAATGGAATACCTTCTTGCGAGCTGCGTGTCTGATATTTAAGTTTAGCCAATTATTATACGCAACGTGGGTGCATAATCATAAAATATTACCTTAAAGATTATAGATGAATTTAAATATTCACCCCTGTAATATTTTATTATATTATTTTTTCAAATAATGAAAATAAGGTTAAACAGCCCTATCTTCTGCAATTTTCATACGGAAAAAAAATCAGAGAAAACCAAATAAATGAGTAACTACGTTTATATTATTAAATGACTATTGCGACCATAGGAAGTGCACGGTGCCACAGCTAATTTTTTAGTGTGATCTGCCTGTACAACGGAAATAATTTCTTAAAAGTTGATTTATACAACTGGTATGGCGTAATATCAAATTTATTATCAGCAATATTCCTTCACAAAAAGATATCTCACTATCATTGTCGCCATTGTCATAGATAATATCACGAGTGGTTTTGAATTTATCTAGGGAAGTGCAAAACCACGAGTTGCATTTGTAGAGACTATTTTATGAATAAAACAAATTGTTAAACGCAATAAAACTAGTTATTTGTTCCCAAATCACATAGGCCTGCATTAGCACATGAATGAAACTTAACCTGACAAGTCAGCCATTTTGACAATTGAAAGTCGCGCTAACAATCAATGATCCGTGAGATGTATAATCCTTTGTCTGTTCGAAAGTGTTTTTTTTTTGGTTCCCTTTATACCCCGCCTTTAACTTCAGTTGTCTGGCTTAGGCTGGCTTAGGCTAGGAAGAAACTTCCGGTTGGGAGAAGGGAAAATTCAAATACAAATACAGTGTAGTTCGCGATAATATTTAGTGATATCTTGGTCATCAAATATAAGTTAAGTAACCCTTGTGTTTTTTTATAAAGTAGTCATGTTATAGAGCAAATTGATCTAAAAAGCTACATAGGGCAATTTTTCTATATAGGTTAAATTAAAAATATAATACCACCCATTAGGAGGTACCCTCTCATAATGGACAGACTTGTAATCCCATAATTCAGGAGGTAGAATTTGTTTAAGAGAGCAATGCAAAGTTGGATGATAACGCTAATACTATTACAAGGATGAACAATATACATAAAATGAAAGCAATTAGATAAATTACAAAGATTCAGGACCTTATGTGGTAATCATAAATGGTAACCAGGGTAATGTGAACCCAATCCATCCAATGAAATTTGGTAGGATGATCTATGAAAGTGGTTTCAAGGCTAAAAAGATAATCCCATTTGGGAGAAATAGGTTGGATTTTTTTTTCGAGTGGAAGAAAAATAAATTTACGGAGCCCCTGTGTTGGAGGGCACATTTGGGACTGTGGGGCTCACCTGTTCTTGGTAATACCCACTAAAATGCTCCACCGGATAATGAAAGGACAATGATTTGTGAATATCGTGGCTTAGTGCGGTCCCGCATAGCACCGCGTTAGTATGTGAGAGATAGGATGCTGGCAGCCAATGGGTGCGAGCGCGTGGAAAGTGTTACTAGGCTACAGACATGACACCTCACTGCAGCCTAGGGGTTAAAGGTGGTAATGGGTAAGGACAGGTACCGGATTATTGGTGTCTTGCTTTCCGGCGAACGTGGCGAGACTTGATGTCCTCCACGTTCAACTGTGTTGTGCTGGTTCTCTGATGGTGGTTCACGCGGATGGAGGGTTGAGCTCACAGAGTTCTTGAGAAGCCCCCTGACGCTCGTAGTGCGCTCGTCCAGCTTCCGGTGTATGGATTGGTGCTCTGCTGTGATGTGAGTTGTCTGCGTAGTCTGGAGCTCTCTTAGGAGGTCCTCCAGGGCGGTCAGCTTGGCCGCTATGACCAGGAGCTCGGAATGAAATCCTGAACGGCCTCCCCTAGGTCTTGGACATACTCCCTGAGCTGCACCTGGCTGGTGCTGTAATCTGGTGTTGCCGGCTTTTGATGATGAATTTGATGAGGCTGAGCGCTCAGCTGCTGCTGAGTGGTTGGCAGCGCTGGAGTGACAGGCGATGCCTTCCTGCATGGATGGAGGGGGCATACCGCCTGTCCGGTGAAGTGGCTATACCCTCCACAGGAGGCACAGTAGCGGCGGCGTCGGCGGAGGTCGTGTTCTGTGCAGACCGATGTGAGGCATGCCCGAAGGCGCAGCAACGGCGGCATGGAGCTTCACGGTCCTGTCGGCTGACTTCAGTGCGCAGCACCCGCCCTAATAACCTTTGGTTGGGAATTCATTTTAATACTTATAATGAAGAAAACGAATTCTTAGAATCCAATTTTGATGAAAAATGCCATACTAAAAAGTTACATACTGTGACTTTGTGGGTTCGTGAAATAAAAAGTCCAATTACACCACTCAACAATGTTCTTTATTTCCACCAACTTACAGTTTAACACTTGCCAATTACACAAAATTAGTTGCTGCACACAATTACAATTTACCAGTTCGTCCGTTACAACTTCACTTGTACTCGCGATTACATAAACTCCGGTACACCTTCACAGTTACGTACAGTCTTCCGTTGCACAATCTTCTCGTACATTAACACGTCACTGACTAACATTGCCTTCTTACACCAAGAACTGTCCTCACTCACACACACTAACCAACTGATTGACCCACTCACTGACTAGCTGCAGCCCTTTTTATAAGCATCTCGCCGTCTTCTAGACGTTTCCAGATGATGAAAGATCCCGTAATTTCTGGAACCAGGTGGAAGAGAAACAGACCGCACAATTATGTTTCTTTCCCCAGTCGTCCCTGTCACCACTATAAGACAAACGAGGGGAGGGCGTAGCTAACATTGACCTCCCCCGTCTTCCGCTCCCAGCTGCTTTACAGGGTGTTCCAACGGTCGCGTTACACTGCTCCCTCCTCAAAGCTGTTCGCCCCGAACAGCCCCAACGTAGCGTGCGAGGCGGTCCAGGTGTACCACCAGCATCTGCTCGGAGTCTCAGCCAGAAGTAGCGCTGCCGTAGTTTGTGAATCATTCGGTTCGCTCCCAGGTGTCCTCCTGAAGTACCGGCGTGCACTTCCTCCAAGACTTCCGGGACCTTGCTCCGGGGAAGTACCAACTGTCCTCTCTGCGCCTTCCAATCGGGTGACTCCCATACCCGGAACAGCACGCCCTCTCTGGTCTTCAACGAGTCCCATTGGGCCCAGTGCGACTTATAGGTGGCGCTCCTCGGTGCGATGTCCTCCCAGGTTGGTCTCGTCCCTGCGCCCAATTCCCTCAAGAGTGGCCCCAAGTCTGCGTCCGCCAGCTGCTCCCTCCTCAGGCCTGCGCTATCCCAGCCTTCAGCAGGCACTGCCACAACTACTCGGACTGCTGCGGCACGCTCCTCCTCTTCCACTCTTGTGCGCTCGTGGCCGTCCTGGATCTGCGATAGGACACCTCCAATGCAATGGTTGCTGGCGTCGGTGTCCACAATGAAGGCGCCACCCGGTTGTGGGAAACCCAAAATTGAAGCACTGCACAGGGTCCCCTTCGGGTGCTGGAAAGCGTCTTCGGCGTCCTCCGTCCACACATAAGGCCGGTTTTCCTCCGTCAGGCGGGTGAGGGGTTTTGCGATGTTGTCGGCCTTTTCCTCTGAATCATTAAGGGGGTCGTCTACTTGACCCTTCCGTTTGCCCAGGTTCGCGACGTCATCCCTCACGCCGGCCAAACGTTCCTCAAACTTTGCGGCGAGAGCCTCGTTCGCCGCCTTCATTTCCGTGGCCAGACTGCCGTTCGCTGCCCTCATTTCTGTGGTCAGTTCGGCCATCTTTGAGGTCATTGTCGTGGCCAAGTTGCTGTTAGCCGTTTCCGTCTTCGCTGTTAATTCGGCCTTCATTTCTTCCATCTTCCCGGTGATGCTGTCGTTTGCCGCTTCTGTTTTTGCAGCGAGGTTTTCATTTGCCGTCTTCATTTCTGTCAGTTCCGCCTTCATTTCCATAATCTTCTCCAAAATTTTCTCCAATGCCGCGTCCATGGTTGTAATGCTCGGTGATGTTATCTTCCCGCTTCCTGACACAAGTGTGACTTTGTGGGTTCGTGAAATAAAAAGTCCAATTACACCACTCAACAATGTTCTTTATTTCCACCGACTTACAGTTTAACACTTGCCAATTACACAAAATTACTTGCTGCACACAATTACAATTTACCAGTTCGTCCGTTACAACTTCACTTGTACTCGCGATTACATAAACTCCGGTACACCTTCACAGTTACGTACAGTCTTCCGTTGCACAATCTTCTCGTACATTAACACGTCACTGACTAACATTGCCTTCTTACACCAAGAACTGTCCTCACTCACACACACTAACCAACTGATTGACCCACTCACTGACTAGCTGCAGCCCTTTTTATAAGCATCTCGCCGTCTTCCTGACGTTTCCAGATGATGAAAGATCCCGTAATTTCTGGAACCAGGTGGAAGAGAAACAGACTGCACAATTATGTTTCTTTCCCCAGTCGTCCCTGTCACCACTATAAGACAAACGAGGGGAGGGCGTAGCTAACATTGACCTCCCCCGTCTTCCGCTCCCAGCTGCTTTACAGGGTGTTCCAACGGTCGCGTTACAATACCTTACAATTGTGTCACCAAAGGATTAATTAAAGGAGTTGATATTCATATTACGGAAGAGGAACTGACCAAAAATTCTGTAAAAGCTGGTATTTATGAAATTGTAAAAGCTTGTAGGTTTTCAAGGAAAATGGTTGATGATGAGGGTAAAGTTACAATGCTACCTACTGAAACAGTATTGCTTACCTTTAGATCCCAGATATTACCTGCAAGAGTATTAATGTATGGTATTGCTTGCCCAGTATCGGAATATAAAGAAAAGCCCTTTCAATGTAGAAAGAGTTTCAGATTTCGTCACTCAATGAAATGGTGTAGAAATAATCAGGTACGCAAAATGCAGTAGGGAACATCATGTGAATCATTGTTCCTCGGATAAAGTTTGTTGTATTAACTGTGAAGTTGAATATAATGCTGAATCTCGTGAATGTCCATCATTTCAATTAGAAACACAAATTTTGGATACTATACATAAAATGAGAGTGTGGAGATTTGAAGCTATCAATATGGTAAAAACAAGCCTTCATATGCAGATAAAGCAAATATAGGAAAAAATGATACTGGCATCAGTTTCCACAGTTTACGTGAAATAGAAAGCTCAGAGTTACAAAACTTCAATGATAAGGGCAAAAATAGAGTAAGGAATAGACAAAGTATTCCTAAACAAACAGGTTCGCATTTCACAGCTCCTGAAAGGAACAAGGTGACTGCAGAGGTAGAGATGGTTAATCAGAGAAAGTAATGGGGATAGATGAAGACTTGTTTTTCTCAAATGGCAGAGCTTCTAAAGTAGAGGAAAAGGTAAATAGGATTATTCATAAAGATATGGAAACGGTACCAATAAGGACTAATAATAACATGGAGGTTGCACCTTATAGGAATAACAAAACAACAGGAAAGTAAGTCCATGATACATCTGTAATAGCTGTTCCTAATAATTTGACCAATCCGAAAGAGGTGGATCAAAAGAAAATCAATAAACATAGGTACACAATCCCCACATCAAATAGTGGATGTAGCTTAATTGTACTTTATGATTTGGAATGCTAGAAGCTTAAACACTAAAAAACAGGATTCAATCAGTTTTATTTCGCAGCATAATATTGACATATTCACTTTTACAGAAACTTGGTTCAAAGCAGGACACAAATTTAAATTTAATCATCACAAAATTATAAGGATTGATAAAAAATTAAGGTGGTGGAGAGATGATAGTATACAAAGAACATCTAACTATAAACGACTATTCAATTACAGAAAATACTGACAATAACATACAGGGAATCAGGATTCAAGTTGGCGAATTAAAAATATTCAATATATATGCCCATGTTACCAATACATTTTGGAACAACATTTTCTAACTTCAGAATAATGATAGGAAATTAATATGTGGTGATTTCAATTTCAATTCAATCCAGAAGCATGGAACCATTAATATTTTAAATATAGCTTTTGTTAAATTGATGGCTAAGTTTAATCTATTTGTGTTAAATGATGGAACACCTACCCGCTTGGGGGCGGGAAACCATGTTGATACTTCTCCAGATTTAAGTTTTGTTTCAAAAGATATGGTAAAAAATGTACATTGGATGGTACATAAAGACACTATGGGAAGCGATCATTTCCCAATATTAATAAGATTTGGAACGCAAAATATTAAGGTCATAGCTAACTTTCTTAAAATAAGAAACAAAATCATCAACTGGAATCTGTTCGACTCTCAAGTCAATGAGAATTTGAAGAACAGACAGGACATCAATGAGAATCAAATATTTAATCAGTTATAAAATGTGTTATATAATTTTTAGATACAAATAATCCTTCAGTCGGGGTTCGAGGAGGTCATGACAGGAATTATTGGTTGCGTGTTGATAGCTCCGTAGATTTTCCATCATTTCAGTGTTTTAAGCAAAACTTATTTAAAAGTGTCATCCACTTAATACTCAAGGGTTCCTGCTTCCAAGTGTACATTATTCCAAGGTAAGCAGCTGCAGAACTCTCAAATTAGGATTAATATCCGCGAGCATACCTCGCATTGCAGGAAAATAATAAAATGGAGACTGCTGAGTACTAGTCGACCACGATATGAATGCACTCGGCGAAAAGCGTTAATAAACAGTTACGTCACAAGTGGGCGGAGTACCGCAGTTACAATGCGGATAACGCAAACATCAACAATACCGAGATACTTCCAATGTGACGTGCAGATGTAGTGCAGTTCAACACAGTGCTTCTTCAAACCTTTTCTTATGCAGTTAAAATTCGAATAGTATAGTGCTCGTTGCGATAAAATTGCCGTGTGCTTGTGAAGAGTTTAATTACGGAAACACCTGCAAAGATAAAAACAAGAAAAGTATCCAATTCTGATGAAAAGCATATCATATATCAAGTTATGCAGTTCTGTAGACAAAAAAGCAAGAGAAAAGGTTACTCGTACCCCTTGAAAAAGCAGCAGTTAGGGCAGCCAAAATAGTGGGAAGGTCTGGAAGAACCATCATGAACATAAAATGCTTCATCAACGCGGGTTAAGTGGTAGAGGTTACAACTTCGAGGAAAAATCGAAAATCACGCACAACCATATCTCTCGATGAGTTTGATAAGTGCGTTTTGCGTAGAAAATTTTTGGAGTACTATGAACTGAAAAAGGAAATTCCAACTTTGAAGAAACTCCTGAACTTCACTAAATAATAAATAAAATTTTAGGGTGGCAAAGAAACATTTAGAAAAATATTGAGAGAAATGGGATTTCAATTTAAGAAATGCAAAAAAAAAAAAAAAAAAAAAAAAAAAAAAAAAAAAAAAAATCTGTGCTAATGGAGTAACCACACATTGGTGCAAAGCTTGCAGAGCTACTTAAAGGCTATTATTGAAAATAAAAAAGGACCACATAAACCAGTAGTTTATACAGACGAGGTTTGGGTCCATACTCACTATACCGTCAAGAAGTGCTGGCAATATGAGACAGTACGAGGTGTTTTGACTAATACTAGTTCTGGTCAAAGATCAATTGTTGTACGTAGAGGGGATCCATGGGATTTATTTAGGGAACTCAACTGGTTTACGATTCAAAATCCAAATCAGTAGATAACCATGATGAAATTAACAGTCAAAATTATAAAATGTGGGTAGAAGAGAAATTAATATCAAATATTCCACCCAAAGCATTATTGTGCCATACCGTACAGGAAATAAAGCCTCTAACACCTCATCTCGAAACGCACAGGCTATTCATTGTCTAACACAAAAGAAAATTAAACATGATCCGCAACTAACAAAAATGAGCTTCTAGAGCTAGTGAAAATTAATATAAAAGGCCTGTTTATTGACTTGATTGAATAATGGAACAAAGGGATTTTACAGTCTTACGCCTTCCTCCGTAGCACTGTGACCTTAACCCTATAGAGCTATTTGGAATTAAAGATTGCAGCAAAGAAGTATCATCGATTACTTTGAGTAATGTGAAAGCTATGACAAGCTGCTTAGCTCAAATTACACAAACTGATTGGATAGCAGCATGCAAACAGGGGAAAAAACTCAGCAAAATTTTAAGCGCCGAGATGGGTGAATGGAGGAAACAATTGAAGATATAATTATAAACGTGGGTCTAGAGAGCATGGATGATGGCGATAAAGATTGCAATCGTGATTAATATTATTTTGAGAGTATGAATATTTTCAGCAAAAGGACGCAGTGACATTGATACAGCTGATGAAGGGAACAGTGACACGGATATAGCAGATGAAGGACCTGAAACAAAGATTCCCATTCAACAAACATTCTGCTGCATCCGAGAACTAACGTGAAGACATCAGCAGACTTGTACTGTTTTAATTGTGAGACTGTACATTCCCAGTATCACCGTTCCCCTCGCTTCCCCTCGCTCCGCGCGGTTCCCTAAGCTTCATGTAGTAAACAAAAACAGTGGCGCCCTCCTTAAAGTGCATTCATATCTTGGCCGACTAGTACTGGAGTTCTCAAACAACTAACTCAATTGAAACTAATGTTAGCAGTAATGAACGGCAAAGCTATGCATCTGTGACTCAGTCTACCCCAATAAAGAACAGGCTATCCTAATAGATGCTCGTGATGACTTAACCTTAAAATATTACATCTTAGCTGGTGGCAATCTAAAGCCACCAGCTAACCTTCAATTTGCATCACGAATCTTGAACAATCGAATATACATCCTTTTATGTAACAAGAAAGCAGCTGAAGAGCTAACTAGCAAACACGAGCAAATAAACATCAATGGTATTACTCTTTATTTACCCATTAATAACTGAATTAACTGAAAACAAACGAATAAATACTTTCTAACGTTTGTCCTATAATACCCAAACAAGTAATTGCAGACAAACTAAAACAGTTGGGTATCAAAATCACGTCGTCAATAACACACATACGTGGAGGAATTTCAGAACCTGGGTTCTCCCATGTTTCAAGCTTTAGAAGGCAGTTTGTATGTGTCTCCTCAAGATGCTGAAAACGTACCTGAGAATATTAAGATCAATTAAGAAGGTACAAATTATTGGGTGTATATTACATCCGATGACCCGAAACGATTTATTTATAGACAAGAGGGTCACCTTGCTAGGCAGTTCAAAGCATCAACAGAGGCAGCTAAGGTAGGCAATCCTAATACGGACATCTCTATAGAGAATTTCCCTGAACTGAAATTGCCACGAGCTATCCCTGACAGTCAACAGCTACCAGTAATCTGTGGTATGTATGTTAGGGATATTCCTCCCTCAAAAGCTAACCACCCACCTCTAGGCACTACCAACATCACAATGGAGGTAAAACAGTCTGCAGTTCATGCTAAGCTTCCTCTTTCAACTGCGAGTAGCAGTATGAATGAACAGCACAATGAAAACTACATCTCTGATGCGTCATCAGAACGCTACGAGACATACTTGGAAAATGAACGTGATTCTCGGGAGCAACCTCCAAACAGCCGCAAACGTTTATCTAAACAGGCTAAGACTAGTGAGACCAATAAGTCAAAAGCAGAATCAATAGCATCTGTAAAACAAATGATGGAGGAAACCCCTGAACACTATGAGCTTAGTTTCATAGCACTTGTGAGTTTATCTGAAAACACAGTAGTGAATGTATATTCTGTTCAGATATAATCATGTCTTCTGGACAGCAATGTGTAATACATCGGCAGGAGCGAGAAAACATATCAGATAGACACATGCAGCTTCCAACCCCTCTATTTGTGTTTCGTAACTTACTTTACATCAACTTACTAATATTTTAATCTTCTAATCGACCAGATAAAACCCGATAAGAGCTGATGGCAGCGCTGGTCACCTGAAGGTCGATACGCCTCAACACTGTCGAGTAATATACCTGTTGTGTGTGATATGAATCTGGTTTGTCACTTCACGGTCATTATAAGATGTCGTACACATATCATCAACCTCGAGCTTCTTGTTATAGTATTCCAATGCTTTTACTAATAATTATTAATTCATGAGTATTCCAAAGCTTTCACGGCCGGAGTCAGAGTTAACACAAATATATTCCGTGATTGGAAGCCGTGGTCTGCTTCTAAGATCGAAAGAATCTTGTGTTAATTATCAATTCTTTGGTTCTGTGGTTACACACAAGAAAGAAACCGTTTTGGCACTAACAGAGAGTTTTTCCTGTTAAATAATTTATTTAATTATATTTAGTATATGGAAATAAAACTGATTTTCTTAAGTGTGATCAGTTTGTCCATATGGGCGATCGGTATAATATACACATCGTTTAGGCCATGCCGTGGCTCAGTGTTTAGACCGCTTGGCTCTCACCAAGGCGGCCCGGGTTCGATCCCAGGCGACCGCAAAGTGAGATTTGTGGTGGACAACACGGCGTTGGGGCGGGTTTTCTCCGGGACCTCCGGTTTCCCCCGCCATCTCATTCCACCGGTGCTCCATCTTCATCTCATGTATCATCAGTGTCACCGCCTGCGGTGCCGTATGTAGTAAAAGCGGGCGTTAAACACTACGCATTTCACATTACACATCGTGATATTATTGGATCATAATTTTGAGCTATATGAAATTGTATGTATGTAATTTTGAGGTCTATTGTTGCATTTAGTAATAAAACACAATCTCATGTTAGTTTACGAAAGATGATATTAATTGAAAATAATAAAAATGCCGACATATTTGTAGTTTTCGTTTACATCACATTATTTAAAATACATGCCCCCTCTTACTTAGCTACTGAAGATACGCGTGATGTAAAACATGCCACGGAAAAGAAAGATAAATAACAGTATTACTGACTTGATTCAATATACCTGGAGGATTAAAGTGCTCTACGTACACAATTCCAGACAACTCATCAGCAGTTTATATGGAGGAAATAAAAAGAGGTTTTGATTTCCTTTTCTTTCTCCTTATCACAATATTTAATCACGTTATATATGATTTCTCGTGCCTGCCGATGTATGGCAGGTTGCTGTCCAGAAGACAAGATTATATCTCAACAGAGTATACATACACTGGGCTTATCGTGTATTATGTGCTATAACTTCACGTCAACATCTCTGGGTTGGAATATTTTCCGCTATCGCAATTTGTTATTTAGTATTTATGAGACCTGAGAGGTTAGATTATGTTTATTAGCGATTGGAACATTTTAACGCCACAAGCGTTAGCGCCGAGGGCTTAAATTTAAAGAGCATGATAAACATTAAACCTTGCTGGTCTCATACCTAATTTTATTCATTACCTAAGAAAAAATCGATTTAAGTTATGAATTATAAAAGTATTAAAAGTTGTTTCACAAATGTTATGGTATCGATGTTTTTGCTACTCTCTGTTTCATATAACCTTGCCCCGCTGACATGTATCACTCCGCGTGCAACCACCTTCCCCCTCACCCTACTTGGCTAATGCTTTCGTGCCATAGACCATAGGCGGTGCCTTCCCGTCACATTTAATCCTGCAGTAAACGTCATAATAATTTCCAAGAAGATAGATAAAATCATACAAATAAGAATATGAAGGCATGCAAAAATAATGAAGCTTATAATGAAATTGACCAAGTTGAAACTGAATGAATGAGCAATAACACAGAAACAAGTTTATAATGAAAGGCCTTCGGCCTTTTATACTGCTCTTTTTTTAAAAAACAGCACATACACCTTGCAAAAATGCTTGTCTTTCAGTCTTAAAAGTCATGTCACAACATACTTGTCTATCCTTCATTCAGCCAAGTCTCGTCAAGGTAGTATATTTTGGGATTTGTGTCCCGGTACAGTCTGATTGTCCTTAAATAACGTCTTCACCACACAGCAGTATCGCCCCTGGAGTGGTAAGTTTTCCTGTTGTCTCAATTTCACGCCGCGATATTCCTACGGACCTAATACTCACACCTGTAAGTTCAGAGCACAGCTGTTCAAACTTCTCTCACTGACAAAGAAAGATTCCTCTCTGTGAGTGCATTAAACACATGCACCACAATTCCTTTTCCGCCGCTTTGTTAAGGTTTTCCCTTGCGATGCTTCAGCGAAAAACTGGCGGTAGACTCTGCCATTATACATATAATAAGTACACGCGCAATAAACGATCAATAAAATAATTTAGCTCTCGCACTCGGCACAACACTCCTTCGAAAGTCGAATATGACTAATCCAGTTCAAAACAAGGTCAGTGATAAAAGTCATATAAACAAATATGTCATCACTACCGCTAAATCTGTGCTATCGTGCCATGTGCTTGAGAGCAAAGGAACCTCCTCCATACTTCGTTTAAGAATTAACATTCATTTCAGATAAATCAACTCTGTTGCGTAATATATTTAATTCTAACAGCTACGAAAATATAAATTTGACAATTCTCTTCCAACATATAAATATATCACCACAGTAAATAACGAACTAATTTTTACCGCACAACAGTCTATACTGCAATAGCAGCCAATGAGAGATGATAAAGTCACGTGACCGTTTAGAGATGCGGGGCAAGCCTATGTAAAACAAGGTATAAGTTGATATTGTGGGCTTGAAATAGTGAAGAATCGTAACTATCAATGGTAACTTGTCAGTTCATCTTCACTTTACGTTAGTGGACCTGTAATCAATTTTAGCAATTGTACCGTTAATATTAATTATGCAATGACTTCAGAATAGTAACATATATTTGTGTACATTGTAGATGCCGTATGCTTGATATTGTTTTGGAGATAACTAAAGAAAAATTGATAATTGGGCTGAGCCATCTACGAGATAATCGACAGTCATAAGATTAGAACATAATGCCTTTGACATTATATTAACACACCATTGATGCAGGCGGTCCTGAAAAGTAATGTGCTTTCGTCTCGCAAATGTTTACGCGCCATCGTTACTTTAATGAAATAGTCATTGGGTAAGAAAAACATTTTGCTCGTTATATATCTATATCTATGGATTCTTTTTTTTTTTTTTTTTTTTTTTTTTGGTAGTGTAGGTCCTCCAACGTTAAGTTATATCGGACGATGAATGAAAGGGGTGAAATGATGTTCAAATGTGTCCAGGGTCCATGGAGCTTAGAGTTAACCGACATTCATCTTTCAGGATAAGGGAAAGCCCCGGTAAAACCTTATCCAAGTAACTCACCCTGACCGAGATTCGAACTCGGGAACTCTTGAACGTGAGGCAGACATGCTACAATCTGCGCTACCGAGGCGGGCTAACTATGGATAGTTTATCAAAATCGATAGTGTAAGATATCCAAAAATGACCCCTCAGCTGACATACAGGTGCAAAAACTTATGTATTTCAAAACTTTTGTGTAATTTCCAAAACTTTTATGAAATGTAATTCCTGAAAAATTAAATGCGCCTTGGTATAGCCTGATAAACTTAAGTTACTGCAAGTTTAAGTTGACAAAGCCATTTGTTGTAAATATTAGAGAAGTAGGTTTCGGGCACTGATGATGGTAGATTCAGCAACTAAATTCTCAACAGCGGTGGGTCACAGGCACAGTTCCACAGACCTAAGCAGATTCAACAATATGCTGACCTGCTCACATCCTGGTTCAAAAGTTGGCGCCTACGCATCCACCCACAGAAGAGCCAGGCCTTCACCTTCTCTCGAAGACGAATAGCGGATCTTCCACCAATTCGTCTAGCTGGTGAGGACGTCCATTGGAAAACTTACGTTAAGTATCTTGGTGTTCTACTCGACATCAAATTGACGTTGAGAGGCCACATTACATATGTGGCTAATAAAGTTACCAAAATAATTAGTATGCTATACTCTCTCTATAACCGACGATTGGTGATGTCTCTGCCTAAAAAACTGCTCCTATATAAGCAAGTACTGCGGCCAGCCATCACATTCGCCAGTGAAATATGGGGAGTTGCAGCCAAGTCTCACCTACACAGCCTTGAAATTCTACAATCCCGATTTTTCCTCATTGCCACCGACTCCCCTTGGTACATCCCCAATCTAGTTATCCGACGGGACCTAAGTCCTTTCACGTTCCTTCTATCAAAACCGCTCCCACAACTTCAACTCCCTCATCCGCGGTCTAGGTGAGTACGACATCGATCTTGGAGAGCGCTACAAACGTCCGAGGTTGCTTCTAGGCACATAAAATAACACATCGGATGGCTTATATATAACTCCAACCTCATCTTCTGCCGTATATTATTCTTCCTTATAAAACACTTCACTGCCAGTAGAGGGCCTAGCCCTGATCTGGCTTGAAACCGAAGGTATGACATTCAGATCTTCCATGTCCAGTTGTGTGTGTATCTGATGTTATGTTATTGTAACTAGTGAGAGAGATTATGGTGAGTTAAGGTTCATTGCCCGTGCGCGCGCGTGTTTGTGTGTGTGTTTTATTTACGCTCCTGGTATAACTACCACTTTCCACCTCCACTCCAACAACTCCTAAAATACTAAATAAAGCAGAAAGCCATAAATTCATAAAATGCTCAATTAATTTGAATAAACTATCAATACTTCAGTGGACACCAACACATTGCGGAATGCATGGTAATGAAACAGCTGACTTTCTAGCCAGAAGGGGCAGTACAATAAGGTGAGATACATTTGAGCCACCGTGCTATTACTCAATTAAAAGAGTAATTACATACATCAACATACAGGTAATCAAAAATAAAAGAAGATCAAATATTAAAAATACTGGGACAATTTAATTAACAGTACAACTAGAATCAATACACGACCAAGAAAATCCTGTGTAGGAGCCTTTAAACTTCTAAAAAGCCATGACTGTCTTAAACATTTATTCCGGATTGACATAGTGAGATCTCCCCTATGTCCTTTCCATATACTTAAGAAGAAATGAATGGAAACTACGTACTTCGCTGCCCAACATTTAGTCAACTTACCAACATAGCATCAAAACACTGGAGTGCAAGAGAGAGAATGACTTCATTACCAACTGCTTAACATTTGATACCCAACAACCACTTTTTCCTACAAGAGAAAAGGTATAGGGTGTGCCTTGGTAAATATGGAATATCAGGTCCCAGTACTTTGGGACATTCATTTAGATAGTTCTATTTTAGGTTACACAATAGCCTAATAAAACTTGTTGATAAAAAGAACTACTTATTATTGTTTATGTACCTCTTTTTCAATAGTCATTAGATTTTAAAATATTTTAAGTATAAAGTACTTGGAATGGAAACTCTCTGCCTCATTTCTGGATTAACTAGGATAAAGACAGAATGAGAGGACACCGCACAGTTTAATACAAAATTGAAATTAGTGCGCATCACCGTCTGAAAGAATGGTTGAGGTGAAGGAATCACACGAAAGTTAGTTACAGTTTTAAACTTGACTGCTTGGGCATACTGTTGAGGGAAGGCTTCCCTCTGACAGAAATGAGCAGAGTTTGACAAAAGTGAGAGCTGGCAGGTTCAACAACAGTTTTCCATTAAACAAGTATCTGCGAACTCCAAATGATTCTGCACAATCCCTAAACCCATCTGAAAAGGGCAGATCTTGTGCCAAAAGGCGAAAAAGTACTCTTAAACAAAAACTGCTTCGTTTGTCACTAAATCCTTAGCTCAATACTGACGAACGACCAGCCTTCCTTTTACACAAATATAACGTGTGTCACTTCCTCACGGCAAACTCTCGCGATTGAGAAGCGTCTCTCGGCCGTTTAGGTGCTGGCATACTATTTCAAACACTGTTATCCAACCCATCCCAATGATTTTAAGTTGTTTACTTTTAACTTTTTAAGTTATATCGAATGATGAATGCAATGGGTAAAATGATGCTCAAATGGCCCCAGGGTTAATGGAGTTTAGAGTTACCCGACATTCGTCTTTAAGGGTAAGGGAAAACCCCGGAAAAACCTTATCCAGGTATCTCACCCTGACCGAGATTGGAACTCGGGTCCTCTTGAACGTGAGGCAGACTTGCTACCACCACGCTGCCGAGGCGGGTTGCCACCTAGGTGTGTCAGGACGAGGAGTGCTGTGAATCAATGTTAGCGGATAATAATCGACCTAAATTAATAGGCCGATTCCGCTTCAAAAATTAATTTGGCAAAAGAGAAGCAGAAAGCGTGTAAAGTACTAATGACAGGCTGACTTATACATAAACCCGTCGCTCTTTGATAAGCTATACATCTACCTGACTTGTCATAATTTTGAAAATAGAGACAATGTTAACTATTTTATTCCACTCCTCTCTTGAGAAAGGGAATCTAAAGCATTAAATGAATAAACTGAAAGACATTTCTTAGTACGCATTGTATTTCTGCTTCTATTTTGCAGACAGCTTAAATAACTACTGTACCGCCATCTCTGTGGACTGCCTTCAAATAGTTCAGGGCTTTCCGCACAGATGTCGGAGCAGTAACATTGCATGCTGGCTCTGCGTAACTATGTGTGGTAGTGAACGGTAGTGGAAACATGAGGGGAAGGGGGAAACACTGCCATACCTTTTGTTACTAAGTTGTTTACGGAAGATTTATAAATGCTGTAAGGTAAAGTCTGTTTAGTTAACATTAAACACCAGTGCTATGGCTTAGTTAGAAACAGTCAGTGCTTTGTTTGCAAAAGTTGGTGTTTATTACTCAGTTCCAACAAAATCAACTAATGCCAACAATAGAACTGACACAAAATCCATGCTATATGGAGCAAAAATGTACGCATTGTACAAGGCTTGCTTACTCACAGTCGATATTTCTTTGATCGCATCTCTCTCATTTTACACCACAGGCACTGTTTGTTTGCCATCAATAGATACCATGTATATTTAATCTGTATTCCGCAAACCTAATAAACCTTAGTCACAACAATTTGTAAGTAATTGCAAATATTCTTTAGGGTTTAGATATGTATATTGTACGCAGAGCTATCTCTAGAGAGCGCAACACCTAATTTTAAGTGTTGATGTGCAGCGCTGCAAAACTGACGGTTGTTACGAGAAGTTTAATGTGGCATCGGAATCGCCTTTCCGACCACCCTAACATCCCTACCACGCTGCTCGCTGTATCTCTTTGCTGACGATACAGCTGTCACCTCCACATCATCAGAGCTCAACCTGTGTGCTCGAAGGATTCAACAATATGCTGACCTGCTTACATCCTGGTTCAAACGCTGGCGCCTACGCGTCCACCCTCAGAAGAGCCAGGCCATCACCTTCTCTCGAAGACGAATAGCAGATCTTCCAACAATTCGTCTAGCTGGTGAGGACGTCCATTGAAAAACTTACGTTAAGTATCTTGGTGTTCTACTCGACATCAAATTGACGTTGGGAGGCCACATTACATATGTGGCTAATAAAGTTAGCAAAATAATGAGTATTCTATACCCTCTCTATAACCGACGATCGGTGATGTCTCTGCCTACAAAACTGCTCCTGTATAAGCAAGTACTCCGGCCAGCCGTCACATTCGCCAGTGAAATATGGGGAGTTGCAGCCAAGTCTCACCTACACAGCCTTGAAATTCTACAATCCCAAATTTTCCCCATTGCCACCGACTCCCCTTGGAACATCCCCAATCTAGTTATCCGACGGGATTTGAAGCAGCAGCATGGTATTGACATTTCGTTGATGATGTATGATTATTCTTATATGTTTCTATTTATATTATTTTTATTTATTCTTACAATTGGATTATACCATGAATGAAATCAAGGTTCTTTAGAATGAGCATCATAATAGTAATTTCACGTTCCTTCTATCAAAACCGCTCCCACAACTTCAACTCCCTCATCCGCGGTCTAGGTGATTATGGCATCGATCCTGGAGAGCACTACAAAGGTCCGAGGCTACTTCTAGGCACATAAAATAATACATCCGATGGCTTATATATAACTCCAACCTCATCTTCTGCCGTATATTGTGGCAACCCTGTATGGGTTGTCAGACCTGGCGCCACTGGCTTAACTTTGTTCGTTGGTTGCGCTGGGGGGGGGGGTTTGGCATATCCTCTTCCCCCAGACGACCGGCCGCCACCAGAGTGTGAGGATGTGTTTGTAGCAACCCTCCGGAACACAAACCTCATTGAATGTAAGTTGTCTGGAATTATTAAACCTCTTTTTAAAATGCATTTGTGAGTTTTCCTTCGCTGGACCTTCCACCTTTCACCACCATGCAGGTAAGCTAGTTATCAGTAAAAATAACATGTCCACCCTACCGCGTGGTGTAACTAGTGTTTGTTGAGATGGTTTAGCTCTACCGCTACGGATCCCCCCCCCCCCAAAGCTAATAAATATTAAATCTATTCTAATGTAGGGTGTGACATATTGGTGGAGACGCGGGTAAGATCTCAAAATTTTTTTTTCTCCTTGCTTTAGTCCGGTTTTTATGAAAAAAAATTTGAATGTATACGGTGGTGAAAGATGGAGGAAACATGGCCGACCGCGTGGTGTTCAATTAGTTAGAAATTCTAATCTGGTCATCGTCTCGTAATCCTTTAACTTTTGGTCTGTTTTTTATTTGATTTCTTCAATAGTAAACTTATTTCATAATATTGTGCTAAAATTTTTTTTATAACTACATGGAAATTGATAATGGACACCACGTGGTCACGTGTTGATTTTCAAGGGACGCTGTGTGAGTTTTGGCAGTAAAATTCAAAGTAAATAGTTTCTTTTTTTGGTGTTTTTGTGAAGTATGCACTTCATTTTTGTGTTCATTCCAGTTGGTAATTCTGCTTATTTTATTCTGGTGTCCAGTGTTACTTAAAAGTAAGTCAAAATGCCTAAGAAAACGCGGCAATCATCCAATGTGCCAGTTACAATGGATTCACATGATGTAATAGCTTCGACTTCTGCTTTAGCTAATCAAAGTGCACATGTACCTAGTAATTTAGAAGTATCCATGGCACCTAATGTTAATCAGACTCAGACAATGCAAGTTTCTCGGCCTTTTATTGATCCACCCTGTTTTGACAGGATAGCACTGATATCTCCTTCAGAATTTTTGAGAAAATTTAACTTAGTTTCTACAGCAAATGGTTGGTCAGATGTACAAAAGTTGAAGTTTTTCCCATGTTACTTGCGAGACACAGCAGCACTGTGGTACCGAACTTTTTGCCATAGACACCCTGAGCATGATTGGCATTTTCTAACTCAACAGTTTTTGGCAGCTTTGAAATGTCCAATCAAGATGAATTGTTGGAAATTAAACTTAGGCAGAGGGTACAATTAGAAAATGAACCTGTATAGATTACATTTATGATGTATTATCCTTGTGTGACCAAGTTAACGCTGCAATGACACAAATGGAGCAGGTAAAAAACTTATTGAAAGGATTGAAACCTCAGTATGTGCAAGCTTTGCTCCCATTAAATCCACAAACAGTTGAGGAGGTTTTACAAATTATTAAAAGCGTTGATAAAGCTAATTTTTATGTGCAACATAGACAACATTTAGTACAAGCACAAACATCAACTTACACTTCTCCTCCTGTGTCATCTGCACCTGTTTTATCACGGTTTGAAAGTGTAAATCACTCTGAACCAGTTATTAATGTTGTTTCCACATTGAGTGAACAGGTCACTAAACTTGCTACCCAAATGCAACAGCTTCAGTCTCAATTCACTGCTGCTGCATCTACTGTGCAGCCACCTCCACTTAAGCCTCCAAGACATCATGAAAAGAGACAGCAGGCACCTATTGTGTGTTACAATTGCAACAAGCGTGGTCATATGGCACGTAATTGCTGGAGTTCACCATCTGGTTCAAAAAACTCGAGAGGCCCAGCCTCCACCGACATAACCTAGAGGTACCCAAAGTAAGTTCACCTGTGTCTAATGTTGTTTCTCTTCCAGGTCAAATTTTGCAAATTTTGGGGTCCATTGGGGAGTCAAAACTTCCAATTTTGTTGGATACAGGAAGTGCAGTTAGCATTGTGAATGCAGCTCATATCAATGACATTTCTAAAATGAAACCTGTCGAGATTTTGCTTAAAACAGCTGGTAACAAGTTATTAGATGCGCCTTATCAAACAAATTTGAAATTTCAAATTAATGACTTTGTTTTTTCAGGAAGATGTGTTAGTGGTAAAAGACTTGGCACATAATCTCATTTTGGGTAATGACTTTCTAACTTCACATAAAGTTACCATTGATTATTCTTGTGCAGAAGTTAAGATTCAAACTCATGAGGGAGAAATGGTACACATTCCTTTTGAAACAACATGTGGTGGTCCCTTTACAGATATTGCTGTGATTCCATTGAACGATGAGGTACAGATAGTTAATAAAGTTTCTGTTGTAAAAGATGTTAAATTGCCACCGCTTACTACTTGTTTTGTGGCAGTGCAGCCTTCAGCTGATATTACAAATGAGGTTATGTTCGAGCCTTCTACCAGTATTATGCATAAGAAGAATATTTCTATTCCACCTGTAGTTTGCAAATCTTCAAAGGACTTTGTGATACCAGTACATAATAATTCAGCTGTTCCTCAAACACTTTTTGCTAAAACTGTATTAGCTAATGCTCATGAAGTTGCATTTGTTCAAAGTAACTCAGTTTCACCTAAGGATGTTACTCCATTGAACGCACCAAAGTTTGAATTTAATGTTAATACCAACTTAACTGAAGCTCAAAAGTCAGATCTTCATAATCTGTTGTTAAAATATGAACATGTTTTTGCCACTTCATTGCAAGATTTAGGCTCAACTAATGTAGCTGAATTTAAAATAGAGGTAAAGGATGAAAAACCTATTAAGCAACGACCCTATAGGGTAGCTCATAAGCAGAAAGAGATTATTTCCCAACAAGTAGAGGAAATGAAAAATGCTGGTATTATTAGAGATTCTCAGTCACCTTGGTCATCACCTGTTGTGTTGGTAAAGAAAAAAGATGGCTCTATGCGGTTTTGTGTAGATTATCGTCAACTGAATAAGGTTACAATAAACTCAGCCTTTCCCTTGCCTCTTATTGATGACCTCCTTAGTTACCTTGGAGAAGCTAAATGGTTTGCTTCCTTAGATTTGTTGTCAGCATACTTTCAAATTCCTTTAGAGGAGAATAGTAAAAAGTATACCTCATTTGTTACTCATGAAGGGCAGTATGAATTTGAACGTTTGTCTTTTGGGCTTGCTAATGCACCAAGATTTTTCAGTTTTGTTGCTGAGAAATTGTTAGGAGACTTGAAATTTAAGAAAGCTTTAGCATATTTGGACGATATTGTTGTTTTTGCCAAAACTTTTGAAGAATTATTAGAAAACTTAGAAGCTGTTTTTCAACGTTTGGAAATGCATAATTTTAAACTGAAACCTGGGAAATGTTTCTTTGCTATGGAAAAGATAAAGTTATTGGGTTTTGAAGTATCTAAAGATGGAATTTCCCCAGATTCTGAGAAAGTTACAGTGATCAAAGAACTACCATGCCCAAAGAGTGTTAGAGACGTGAGAAAAGTTTTGGGTTTGTTCAATTTCTACAGGAAATTTATTAAGAATTACTCTTACATTGCCCATCCATTGATTCAGCTGACCAAGAAAAGTCAAAGTTTTATTTGCAGCCCGGATCAGCAAACAGCATTCCAGAGGTTAAAGAACTCTCTTGTTTCTGCCCCTGTGTTGGCTCATTATAATCCTGGAGCCTATACAGAATTACACACTGATGCTAGTGGTCTAGGAATAGGATGTGTTTTACTACAGAAAGTAAATGATAATCTTAGACCTATTGCATATGCTTCTAGAACTTTGTCAAAATGCGAAAGAAATTACAGTGTACCAGAGTTAGAGCTTTTGGCAATCGTTTTTGGTTTAACACATTTCAGGACTTTTGTGTATGGCTATAAAGTGCATGTTATTTCAGACCATCACTCCCTTTGTTATCTGAACAATTTAAAGGATTTGACAGGCCGGTTGGCTCGATGGAGTCTAAAGTTACAGGAATTTGATTATGATATATGTTATAAATCTGGTAAGAAACATAATGATGCAGATGTTTTGTCAAGGTTCCCTGTGTTACAGCCTGAAGAGCATCAAATTGAACAACTTGATGAGCTAATTACCTGTTTGCTATCACCAGTTGAGGTTGCTCAGAAACAAAATGATGATCCAGTTCTGACTCCAATTATTAATGCCCTTAAGGATCCTGAATCTGCTCCTGCTAAGGTTCAACGTCAAGCTTCTACCTATATTTTGAAAAGTGATGTCTTGTACAGGAAAAATTCGGGTTCTACTGGTCCCTTGCATTTACTAGTCATTCCTGAGGTGTTAAAGCATGAAATTTTGTCCTCATGTCATGATGATCCACTATCTGGTCATTTAGGTTTTTCTAAAACTTTTAGTAAGATTAATTCAAGATACTACTGGATAGGTATGAAAAAAGATATTGAGCATTTTGTGAAAACTTGTCCAAGTTGTCAGTCTAGGAAGGCACCTAAGAATCAAAAACCTGCTGGTCTTTTGCAGCCTATTCCAGTTAACTTTATTGGAGAACGTTGGGGAATAGATTTGTTAGGCCCTTTGCCTCGTTCTACGTCGGGTCATAAGTATATCATAGTTGCTACAGAATATGCTTCTAGGTGGGTTGAAGCTGCCCCTCTCTCTTTGGCTACCATTCCCCAGGTTACTAAGTTCATCTTACATCAGATTATTTGCAGGCATGGGGCCCCTGCCATGTTACTGTCTGATCGTGGTAGTGTCTTTCTGAGTGAAGTAACCCAGGAACTCTTGAAAGCTTTGTCAGTTTCCCCTCATTTTACTAGTTCATACCACCCTGCATGCAACGGCCTTACTGAACGATTTAACCAGACTTTACTAAATTGTCTTAGTCATTTTGTGGATTAAAATCAGCGCAATTGGTCTAATGTTTTACCATATGTGATTTTTTCATAAATTATTCTGTTCAGGAAACTACAAAATTTTCACCATTCTATTTGATATATGGTCGTGAAACTTCCTTACCAAATCAGGTGCAACTTCAGGCCACTTCAAATGATTTATTTGTTCGGCAAACTTTGGAAGAGATTCAGAAAGCTCGTGAAGTAGCCATCCATAATATTAATCAGCAACAGATTAAACAGAAAGAAAGATATGATGCTAAGCATAGAGATACTCATTTTGCAGTAGGTCAGCTTGTTAAAATTTTTACTCCAATTAGGAAAAAGGGAAAATGTACCAAATTGCTTCATAGATATTTTGGGCCTTTTGAAATTGTTCGACAAATTACTCCTGTTACTTATGTGGTTCGTCGACCAAATGCTCCTAGAGTTAAGGAACAATCAGTACATGTTTCTAGGATATTCCCATATTTTGATCCTGTGGGACCATATAGACTGTAAATACATTTTGCTTTCCTTTTGTGTCACATCAAATGTAAAAAGGTTGTATGTAAAGTATATTGCCCCTTGATTTCTGAGTGTGAATTTTGAGATTTAGTGTATAGTGTGCTAAGCTATTTTGTTTTGGAATATGATGTATATTATTGGCAAATGGCAATACTTGGATAGATGTTTGATGAATTAGATGTCAAAAGTTGAACATACAATTGTTATTATTGAAAGTCACAATTAAGTGATATTAAAAGTATATGTTCCCTAATAACTGTTTTGAGTTGAATAACCTCATTTTATGATAAATTTTGCAATGATTAGAAAATTGAAATTTTGTTTATTAATTTTAAGTTTACATTCTGGAATAGTGCTGTGCTACCTCGATAAGAAGGATGAATGAAATTATGTGTGATTATGTGAAAGATGTAGAGGTAAAGTTTATCTGGTTAATGGGGTTGCTGTAATGTGCCCGTTAATCCAGTGTTTTAGGCTCGATAAAATGGCTGAAATGTGCTTATCGATGCAAGTAATTAAGTGTATTTTTGAGTTTTGTTTAGCATTGGTGCTGAAATGTGCATGCTAAGATGATGAGGAAAACCTGAATCACAGAGAGGTTTGTGAATGACTGTTATGAAGCTGAGACCTGGGGATGTTCTGTTTGTCATCCTCGCCATAGTTACCAGGTATTTGTGAGATAGCACATTACTAGTACAGATGTTTACTTTGTCTCTTTATTGCAGGATGCTAATAGTTTGAACATTTTGATAAAATTGTTTTGGATTAAGAGTGATATATATTTTGGAGTTGTGTGATTACCAGTATGCTTTAATGGTTTATTGAATTCTAAGTTTTATGTTGAAAAGCAAAAGTACCCTTCAATGTATACAAAAGTTTTTAGAATAGGCTAAGACATGATACTATATTTTCTCTTTTGTGTATCTAGGATGTGAAATTTTGAGGCCCCAGAACTTAATTTTTCTTTCAGTTTTGTTCTATGTATTGTGTTGTAGAACGATTTTTTTTTGTTGGCGTAGTAATGTGACAGTAGTTTTGTTGGCATGTAAAATGTTGATGTTAGTAGATTGTAAGTAGTTTTGTTGATTTGAAAGGTAGTAGTACTGATGATATTAAGTAGTGCGCGCACATAATAAATATGATTGAAATTATAATGGTAAAAACAAAGAGAAAAACTGAGCTCATTTTTGTTTAAGTGTACACGTCAGTTTTTGTTAAAAAGTTTATGGCCACGTGTAATATTTTGGGGTACCCCTCTAATTGTAAGTTTTGGTATTTTGATAATTTGTAATATTTTTATTCAATGTTTTGGAAGGTCAAATTATTTTGTGCTATGTGTGTGTATTGTATTATTTCTACCCTAAGGGGTTTTTGTAAAGTCTTGATTGTGACATTCCTACGTTTTATGTATTCTTTTGTGAAGATTATTTTGTGAAGATTATTTGATTTATCTTGTCAAAATTTGTAAGCTCTATATATTGCCGAGTGATGGAAATTATCTTAGTTTTATCATGTATCTTGCTACCCAGATGGGGTGTACCTAATTTTTTTTTATTATTATTTATTATTGTTCAGAAGTGAAGTTTGTTTTAATGATGTAGTTGTCTTCTGTAATTGACGTACACTTATATTTTTGAAAATAATGTTGTAGTATGATGATACGTATCAAGCCAGCCCTATTTATCTGCGTTCCTGCTGCACCACACTGTTCCTACCGAACTGTTTGCACCATGGGAGTGCTAAACCTGCCACACTGCCTTGTGTCATCGGGCTCTGGTCCGCCCTTTATGACCACTGTTCGTCAGAGCTTTGGCAGCTATTAGTGCTGTCACTTCGTACCTGTGTTGGGGGCAGAAGAACTATTAATGCCCCACATTGTTATTCAGTGTAGAGCAAGTACAATTGTGCTCAATTCAGTGGTCTTTATTCATCAGTGACTGCAGTGCAAGCTTCAAGTTTTTTTACATTTGTGAGACCAGTGGGAATGGAATGTACTGTTCAGGCAGGTTGTGAAACTTATTTTTTTTTTTTTTGCTTGGTGCAGTAGTGGTGAAAAGTGCTGAGCTTTATTTATTTTTCTTTTAGGGCTTTTTAATTAAAGTTATAGACAGACACTGGAGTAAAGAAACGAATGTGTAACGTCAAGAGACAAGATTTATGTGTGTAATACTGTTTGTGATGTTTGTATGCTAATTTTTTTTTGTTCCATCACTCGAGCGAGTTTCTTTTCATTTGTTATTAATTGTTCTGTTGACCCTGGGTCAACAGCTTGTGGTCCGGGGGGAGGTGTGGCAACCCTGTATGGGTTGTCAGACCTGGCGCCACTGGCTTAACTTTGTTCGTTGGTTGCGCTGGGGGGGGGGGGGGGTTGGCATATCCTCTTCCCCCAGACGACCGGCCGCCACCAGAGTGTGAGGATGTGTTTGTAGCAACCCTCCGGAACACAAACCTCATTGAATGTAAGTTGTCTGGAATTATTAAACCTCTTTTTAAAATGCATTTGTGAGTTTTCCTTCGCTGGACCTTCCACCTTTCACCACCATGCAGGTAAGCTAGTTATCAGTAAAAATAACATGTCCACCCTACCGCGTGGTGTAACTAGTGTTTGTTGAGATGGTTTAGCTCTACCGCTACGGACCCCCCCCCCAAAGCTAATAAATATTAAATCTATTCTAATGTAGGGTGTGACAATATTATCTTTGCTTATAAAACCTACTCTGGCAGTAGAGGGCCTAGCGTGATCTAGCTTGAGAATGATGGTCTGACATTAAGATCTTCCATGTCCAGTCGTGTGTGTGTGTATCTGATGTTATGTTATTGTAACCAGGGAGAGAGATTAAAGTGAGTTAAGATTCATTGCAAGCGCGCGTGTGTGTTTGTGTGTGTGTGTGTGTGTGTGTGTGTATTTACGCTCCTGGTATAACTACCACTTTCCACGTTCACTCCAACAACTCCTAAAAGCATACATATTGCCGAACGCCATAAATTCATTAAATGCTCATTTAATTTAAATAAACTATCAATACTTCAGTGGACACTAACACATTGCGGAATGCATGGTAATGAAACAGCTGACCTTCTAGCCAAAAGGGCAGTACAATTAGGTGAGATACATTTGAGACACCGTGCTATTACTCTATTAAACGAGTCATTACATACATCAACATACAGGTAATCAAAAATAAAAGAAGATAAAATATTAAAAACACTGGGGCAATTTAATTAACAGTACAACTAGAATCAATACACGACCAGGAAAATCATGTGTAGGAGCCTTTAAACTTCTAACAAGCAATGACTGTCTTAAACATTTATTCCGGATTGACATAGTGAGATCTCCCCTATGTCCTTTCCATATACTTAAGAAGAAATGAATGGAAACTACGTACTTCGCTGCCCAACATTTAGTCAACTTACCAACATAGCATCAAAACACTGGAGTGCAAGAGAGAGAATGACTTCATTACCAACTGCTTAACATTTGATACCCAACAACCACGTTTTCCTTCAAGAGAAAAAGTATAGGGTGTGCCTTGGTAAATATGGAATATCAGGTCCCAAGTACTTTGGGACATTCATTTAGATAGTTCTATTTTAGGTTACACAATAGCCAAATAAAGCTTATTGATAAAAAGAACTACTTATTATTGTTTATGTACTTCTTTTTCAATAGTCATTAGATTTTAAGATATTTTAAGTATAAACTACTTGGAACGGAAACTTTCTGCCTCATTTTTGGATTAACTAGGATAAAGACAGAATGAGAGGACACCGCACACTTTAATACAAAATTGAAATTAGTGCGCATCACCGTCTGAAAGAATGGTTGAGGTGAAGGAATCACAAGAAGGTTAGTTACAGTTTTAAACTTGACTACTTGGGCTTACTGTTGAGGTAAGGCTTCGCTCTGACAGAAATGAGCAGAGTTTGACAAAACTGAGAGCTGGCAGGTTCAACAACAGTTTTCCATTAAACAAGTATCTGCGAACTCCAAATGATTCTGCACAATCCCTAAACCCATCTGAAAAGGGCAGATCTTGTGCCAAAAGGCGAAAAAGTACTCTTAAACAAAAACTTCTTCGTTTGTCACTAAATCCTTAGCTCAATACTGACGAACGACCAGCCTTCCTTTTACACAAATATAACGTGTGTCACTTCCTCACGGCAAACTCTCGCGATTGAGAAGCGTCTCTCGGTCGTTTAGGTAGTGGCATACTATTTCAAACACTGTTATCCAACCCATCCCAATTATTTTAAGTTATTTATTTTTAACTTTTTAAGTTATATCGGATGATGAATGCAATGGGTAAAATGATGTTCAAATGGCTCCAGGTACCACCACGCTGCCGAGGCGGGCTGCCACCTAGGTGGGTCAGGCCCAGGAGTGCTGTGAATCAATGTTAGCGGATAATAATCGACCTAAGTTAATAGGCCGATTTGACAGGCTGACTTATACATAAACCCGTCGCTCTTTGATAAGTTATACATCTACCTGACTTGTCATAATTTTGAAAATAGAGACAATGTTAACTATTTTATTCCACTCCTCTCTTGAGAAAGGGAATCTAAAGCATTAAATGAATAAACTGAAAGACATTTCTTAGTACGCATTGTATTTCTGCTTCTATTTTGCAGACAGCTTAAATAACTACTGTACCGCCATCTCTGTGAAATGCCTTCAAATAGTTCAGGGCTTTCCGCACAGATGTCGGCGCAGTAACATTGCATCTAGGCTGGCTCTGCGTAACTATGTGCGGTAGTTGTCGGTAGTGGCGACATGAGGGGAAGGGGAAACACTGCCATACCTTTTGTTACTTAGTTGTTTACGGAAGATTTATAAATGCTGTAAGGTAAAGTCTGTTTAGTTAACTCATGTGCAGTCGGCCGCTGCCTTTGACGAACCCTTATAATCGTTTTACAACCCCGAACCTCCTCCTCGCAGACCTTTCTGCAAGGTTGCCACCTTTCTGGATACGTCATGGGTATCGTACGAGGTTTCATCTAATTAAATTATCATATGTCCATTACTGCAAAACTTTCTTAGTTTTGACGATATATATATAGCCAAACTACAATTCTACTGGATTCCATAGGAACCCTTATCTTATTCGAAGTGCGGTATTTGAAACCCAGCTCCTTTAGGAGGCCGCGCAACGTGCAGTGCCCATAAGGAAAATCACAAATTTCTTGCATATGTGCCACCAATTCGTCAATGGTGGGCGCTCTCCCTTTTGCGTAGAATCTATAAATTTCTGGACGAATTAAATCGCATGTGAAATTATCTACTTTAGAGAAACGTTTCCTTTTGTTTTCACACTTGATCGGCGTCTTTGTTATTCCTTTCGTCACAATATTTCTTAATGTATTTCTGTGACTACCCAGAATTAATCATCATTGCATGACTCCTTACCAAGATTATTTCTCAGCACATATTTATATGTGTTCAAAACAAGCGCTTGAATTTGCTTAGAAACAGTTCCGGTTGAAACTTTGTTTTTTGAGGCTTTTCCAGTGATATAACTCGGCCCAGTTATTCACACTATTGCTTTCACTTTGATTATTTTCACGTGACTGAAATTTATCTACTACTTCATTTGCATTTACCACTGCATTTCCCTCCCACGGTCTCCACATCGTGACACACAACGAATTGCTGCACATAATGAAACAGATCAACTGGAAGTTGGAACTTTGGCAACTGAGACTCCACGTGGAGTAGACATGCGGCTGTCACTTCGAGAAAACCAGGGTTGCTATTGGTCCTCAACGATAGTGCTCCATTTCTGAAGTGCGGAGATAGATTTATGACGGTCATTAATGGGCGGGAGGCTCAGGTTCCTTTGACTCCGAACTGCACGCGCGTTAACTAAACAGACTTTACTTAAAGTGAAACCTTTTCAGTTGTGACCAGCAGAGTTGTCAATAAACAAATAATTGTTTATGTACTCAGAAAAATAGACAGTTTAATATATAATATCTGATAGATATAAACCAATATTGCTAGTTATTTACTTTCTAAGCAGAGGCATTTCCAACTTTTGAACCCATGGAAAAAATGGCTTGAACAAAAGACACATTTTGCAAAAGTTAAAGTTTAGAATGAGCGGGAAAGAATCAAAATTGGTGAAACTTAACCTGATGCTTATATTTTAAATCTCTGGATTCAGCAACTCTAGATATCAAATATTGTTTGTATTTAGTTTTTGGAGTGGAAAATTGCATTTCGTACTTGATTGGGATAAAGGTGAAAAGTGGATGGTAAGTTTCAGTATGCGCCAAAATATTTATGCCAGGTGATTTGTTACTATCATTTACTCACTGTAGATAAATAATTCGAGTGCATGACAAAGAATATTCAGAAGTTTTGATTATTAAATACGGGATTACAGTGGTTGTAGCTTAGTAAAGAAGACCTTCCAAAATATTACATCTATTACAATTCAGCAGCCAAAATGTAATTCTGTTCCTCAATAATCAGTAACCGTGTTAGTTATTATTTTGTATTTAATAAAATAATGCAACGGAAGGTTAATTCGTTACAATGAAGTGACAATACGAGGGCTGCTCAATAAAAAACGATCATAATTTTTTACGGTCATACTTTTCGCACTAACATTCAATCTTATTATATTCTGTTAGCCTAATGTGAAACAAACACGCCGTAGTAGTTTCATTGTTGGTACTCCTGGTTCCCGCCTGTGAGAACCAGGCAAGTTTAGACATGTTCAGTATCGCCTACCGCTGCAGTAGAAGTAACATACAAGGAACAATATGCGGCTTTGAAATTCTCCTTTCGTCTCAACAAATCTTCAGCTGAGGCCTATAAAATGTTACAGGGGCCTATGGAGAGTCTGTTCTTCCCTACAGCACAGCTCGAAGGTGGTTTAAAATGTTTAAAAGAGGGGAGACAATCAATTTCAAAGAAAGGTGGAGCCGGTGCTTCAGTTACTGCTCTTACGGAAGAAAACATCAACACTGCTGCTGCCATTGTGAGAGAGAATCGGCGAATTACCTTAAGACCACTTTCTGAAATACAGAACACTTCATTGGGTGCCATCCACACTTTGGAGACAGAAACATCACACATGAGACGTGTTTGTGGGTGAATGGTTCCAAGACTCTTGATTCCCAAACAAAAGGACATTCTCATGCAGTTAAAGTTGATGTTAGATCCGTAGTTTTTTTCAAACGAAATCACTGCTAATGAAACTTGGCTATATCATTTTGATCCTGATAGCAGCCTAGCTCAGTGTAGAAATATCCTTCATCACCAACCCCCCGAAAAGAAAAAGTGGTTGCTTCTGCTAGAAAAGTTATGGTCATCTCATTCTTTGATATTCATGGAATGTTTTATCAGCATGTTGTACCTGCACACACATCAGTAACTGCACAATACTACAGGGAAGTCCTGAAAACATTGCAAGTCCATATCTGGCGCAAAAGACCACATTTTCGTGAAGCAGGCTGGATGCTGCACCACGATAATGCGCGGCTGCATATTGCCAATATTGAGGCTGAATACCTTGCAAAAATCTACGTCAAGTGCATCCCTCACCCGCCCTATAGTCTGAATTTAGCCCCATGGGACTTCATGGGAGGCGTTATCCATCATCAGAAGCAGTGGTGAAGGCTGCGGAGGCGATAATGAAGGATCTCTCGACAAAAGGTTTGAAGCGTATATTTGAAGCCTAGCAGAAACGCTGGGACAAGTGCATCGCATTCAGGGGAGACTATTTTGAGAAGAACCATCAAAATTATGAGGATGAGTAACGGTACGTTGTCAAAAGAATGTGATCATTCTTTATTGAACAGCCCTCGTATTATTTCAGTCATCCGTACAATTAAGATAAAGTTGTGATTCTTTCATTTTTAATCCTCTCTGTTTTTATGTAATAATTTTCTTTCTAATGTCTATGCCGTAACATAATAGCGCTTCCGTGTAGGTATATCTTTCTTATGACAGATATTAATAAATAAAATAAATATATTTCAATGATATTATAATTTGTTTGCTCATTTTATTTTGGGTCATTTCCATGTGAGTGGAGAATGTGTTACTAATACGAGATTGTAAGAGATCTTTATGTTATCAATTTCTGGTATGTTCTTGACAGAATGTATATCCATAGTATACTCGTATCATATGGGCCCGGATTTTGATAACGTGTTATTTTTTTCCTTATAAGGTATACATGAGTGTTAAAATGTTGAACACGAAAATCTGGTCATAGATATATTAATTTTATTGGGCATTTGTTCGTCATATTTTCTGTTTTATAATTTTTAAGTCATTTTTTTCAAGTTTCATATCACTATCACTCTTTATGCCTTTTATCTTCTTTTCTGGTCCTTCTTCGCTTTTTCTAGAAGTTGCAACGTACAATTGTTGAATTATTTTACTTTTATTTTTAATCCAAGAAAATAAGTGAATATTTGTTCATGTTTAAAGCTGGTCTCTTTCCTACCAGTACGGTACACAGGACAATGTGCAGTTCAAAGGCAAAAGTTTATCCTTTTTCACTGTTAAAGATTTGGTTACTCACATAACTTCTGAGAGGGAAGCTTGGTTTTCAGTTCTGTTCACGTACTTACATTTAACTATGTCTAAAATAAAGTAATAAAAATGTTGCAAATTAAGACTTAGGTAAAGGTGGGTCTAAGTGAATAATTTCAAATTTAGGACCCAAAATGTGTGTAACAAATTGTATTGCACAGCTCAATCTGTAATGGTGAGATTATAGCTATAAGTTTTGTATGATAGTTGCACATATCTTAAAATTTATTCTTCTTCCTGGTAAACAGCAAAAATTAAAATGTTGAAAAATGGTATTGCTAAAAATTTGTCGGGCTATTTGAATCTTATATGAACCTTTGTGAATCACTATAAACTATCATATAATTACGCACAACATGAAAGAGAACACTTTTTTAATTATCTTAATTGGCATACTTTGTGTTTTACTTTACTTAATTCAATCAGAAGTATACATGTGTTTTATTTTTATTTTATTCCTGCATACGTTATGAGGTTCCGGGTTCTATTTTTAGTAAGGAGGGCATTTTTTGTCTAGTTTGCAAGATTCAAAGGGGGCTCGTCATGAATTCCGTGCTAACTACGTGGTTGGCCCTTTTAAAGGCCTGAATTTCATGCGTTGTTACCTGAATAGAAACTTGTCTCTCTGCTAATTACGTCAACCGATTCAGTACAGTATTTGGTATTGTTTTAATCACACATGTGAATCGTCATCAGAGTCAAGCAGTTTCAAGGATTTTCCAGCAACGGAATGGAAATGATATAGGGGGGGGGGGGGGGAACTGATTTGTGTAATACACGATCATAAATTTATCAGGATTATAAATTTTGTTTCCAAAATAGGCAGAAGATTTCAAATTGCTTGAAACGGCGAGCAGCTGAAAAAAAGACCACGAATAAAAAGAAATTAATTAATAGAAATAACCGAGTGGGATGGTTCAGGCGGATTCATCTGTAGCCCGCATTCGGGAGGCCCAGGTTCGATTCCCGTGGCCGACCTGCCCGATGGGTTTTTTCGGCGTTTCCCGGGTCACTGGGCCTAGCCCTGATCTGGCTTAAGCCCGAAGGTGTGACAATCAGATCTTCAATGTCCAGTCGTGTGTGTGTCGTGTGTGTTTGCCTATCCCACTGGGCAACCCCTGCACAGGACTATCTAGAATACGACACTGACATTCGAGATTGGGAAAATTGGCACGGGTATTGGTGGTGATAACTGATGTTCTGTCATTACACCTCATTTGTATTTTACGGCGTCAAAATCGTAATTTTTACAAAAGAGTTCTTGATGAGTATCTCTCCCCCCCCCCCCAGAACTATCATTTTGAACGCCAGTGTCATTTCCGTATTCTAGATCGTCCTGATCGAACACAGCTAGCCCGCATTGGTAGCGTAGAGGGTAGCATGTCTGCCTAACGTTCAAGAGGTCCCGAGTTCGAATATCGGCCAGCTTGAGTTACCTGGATAAGGTATTTTCGGGGTTTTCCCTTACCCTAAAAACGACGAATGGCAAATAACACTAAGTTCCATGGACTCCGTTCTCATTTGAACATCATTTCACCCATTTCATTCATCGTCCGATATGACTTAAGGTTGGAGGACGTAAATTACAAAAAAAGAACACAGCTAATCCCGTGATGTAAAAAAGGGAGCGCGCTAGTGTGCCAACAAGATGACATGCGAAATATTTCAGCCATAAGCGCAGCTCGTTTGGAAACTGGTAAACACGACAAGTGACGTGAGTTTATTTCTTAGCGACACTAGGAGCATCGACATCATATAAAAACAAGAGGTTCAAGGAGGCCGTGACTTCGTCATGTTTGCGTATGATAATGCTGAGTACAATTATTGTATTTCTATAATTCTAAGCTTCAATTTTAACACTGAGTCATCAAGACAAAGTATAAAAGAAACTCTTAACGAGTGAGGGTAATTTTTAAGTGTATAGTGTGATGATTTTCATTAGTGGAAGAAGGAATTCACAGCTAACCTCTACATTACGGATTTTTATCCGTGGGAGTTGAGTGCATGTATACGACGCGGACGGACGTATTTTTTTTTTTGTGCGCACTTCCGTGTGTTTCAAGTTACACTGTGTTTAACTGTGGAATTAAATTTCTTCTTGTGACCCGTATTTTCACAATCAGTGCAGGAAGTTTGTTGGCAGGTTGTCTCTGAATGCTCTGGTTACAAATCGCTTGTTTTTGTAGTTAGCTGTGTCAGCTAGCTTTTGTGTATTGTTCATTGCTATATATCATATATCTACATGGCTCTACAAACGGATGATATCGGCAGAATATTATTTTCAGCGCTAAATGTATTAAATAACGACACGAACTTCCGGGAAAGCTCCAATTCTACGCAACAACTGACGTCATCTAATCAGCACTACCAATCTCAATTGACTTCTGCTAGAGGGGATAATACAGTAAGTAAACCAATACTAGGACCATCTCAACTTCACTCAATTCAGCCCCTTAATACACTAAATATCTCCGTGCAGCATGACGATGATACAATGGCAGATTGTGCCCCATCTGAATGTTTCGAGCGCAGCCAACGCTCACAGCCCTCTCTCACCCAGGGCTCACAACAAAACAAACGCCGATGCACTGCCTCTGTTTCTGAACAACCTACTCTCTCACGCTATGCATACCCAATTCCTACATCTAATCGCTTCAATCCCTTAAGTGAAGCACCAAACCACGATTATTCTGACACAGCCTCCATCTCTCAGAAAGAGAAAATTGCTCCTATATGTGTCCGCAATGTGCACAATTATCAATTGCTACTGCAAGATGTAAAAAAATGTGTCTTATCTGACTTTCACACTGAGCTACGGGGAGCCACTCCAAAGGTCTACACTTCGACGTCCACAGACTACCGCAACCTTACCTCGTACTTGACATCAATTAAACAAGAATACCACACATTTCACAACCCTTCAGACAAACATTTTTCAGTCGTCATACGCAACCTACCGTGCTCCTTCAGTGACCAAGATATTTATGATGAACTTTGTGCTCAGAACTTCCTTGTTCGTAAAGTTACACGTTTACTACGTAAGAACAAGGAACCGATGCCTATCTGTGTGGTTGACCTCCTTAACAACGACCAAGGTAAACATATTCTTAATCTATCCCGACTACTCTACAGCGTAGTCAAAGTAGAACATCGCCGACACAATACGGAACTGCCTCAGTTTACTAACTGCCAAAACTATGGACACACCAAAAATTACTGCCACCTAGAGCCCCGCTGTGTTCGTTGCACAGGCAACCATCACTTTTCTCAGTGCACGTAGCCCTCTACTACTCCAGCTCAGTGTGTTAATTGCCTAAAAGATCATCCGGCAAACTATCGCGGTTGTTCTCATTGCTTACAGCTGAAGGAACGACAGTCTCAGCGCTTTCAGCAGCAGGCAATACCATCCCGTCACAATTCACAGCAACCAACCTCAGCTTCTCAACAACAACAACAACCACTGGTTCAGCAACAACAAGCACAGCGTCCGCAACAGCAACAACAAACACAACATGGTCTTTCCGCAACTGTTCCTTCTCCCCCATCACGGACTTATTCACAGGTACTGACTGGGCGTTCACCTGCCTCTCAAGGACGTTCTTCAATTCCTTCACCAGAGGATTCTGCATCTGCACCCCCGTCTTGGACTTCCTTGAAGGAAATGTTTGCACCGCTATGTACTTTTCTGTGCAATCTGTTTTCTCCAGTTCTCCCGCAACTGCTGCAGCTTCTTCGTTCCCTTCTTTCTCCAATCTTCCACAGTGGCCACCCGTAATTTGTCGTCTCTACGTCAGCTCACACTCTTGAATTGGAACTCTAATGGTCTTCGGGCTAAACGTTCCTCCTTCATAGCATTTCTTACGCATCACAATATTGATATAGCTTGTGTAACAGAGACTCATTTTCTTCCCAATGAGAATTTCACTGTTCCTGGTTACGTCATTTACCGGCAGGACCGTGACACAGATAAAGCATCTGGTGGAGTGACTTTTCTCATCCGACGTTCTCTGAGTCACAGCGACATATTTCTCCCCCATGTGCCCAATTTGGAAGTGGTGGGTATTAAAATCTATTGTGCAGACGGTGGTGACCTTGTCATTCTTAGCGCATACAAACCACCGAATCGCAGGCTGAATACTACATATCTCTCACTTCTCTTCCCTGCGGGAAACAGCACTCTTCTTCTAGGTGATCTCAACTGTAAGCATTCCTCCTGGGAATGCCGAACGACAAATCCAAATGGCAGACTTCTGTTTACAGCCCTTGCTACTTATGGCCTATCGATATTGGCACCCGAAGATCCTACTCATTTTCCTACCAATCCCTTATTTGCCCCTGATATTCTAGATATCGGTATTCACCGTAATCTAAACCTGCCCACTTTTGTTTCTTCCAAACCAGAGCTTGATTCTGATCATTGCCCGGTGATTGTCACCTTTTCTATTCCACCTGCCTTCCACCAACTAGCTCCTAGGCTGCTCAACGGTTACATTCATTGGGAAACATTCCAGTCTCATCTGGATGCAACACTCACCAGTTCGTACCGACTTGCCACTAATCACGATGTGGATCCCGCGATACAGCACTTCACTGACACCACTTGCAGCCGCGCCCAACTTTCCACTTCTCCACATAGACGACATCATTCTTCACCCTTCTTACCCCTCTCCATTTTAAGTCTCATCCGATAAAAGCACCATGTTCGACGACAGTGGCAACGGGACCGACAACCCTGGCTCCTTCGAAAGCTCAACGGACTCATTCGACGGGTGAAACTGGAGTTGCAGCGACATCGTCTAGAGTCCTATGAGCGTTATCTTGCGTCACTCTCTCCTTCTGACCACACGCTGTGGGAGGCCACCAAACGTGTTCTTCGTGAGCCACCTGTTGTGCCGGCGCTGTCTGCAGGTGATAAACTGGTTACAGATATTCCCAATAAGTGTGAAATTTTGGCCGATCACTTTGAGCGTGTGTTTGCACTATTCATATCAGTCGATGTTGAGACTATTGCAGACGTGGAAAAGTGTCTACATACCTATCGCAATCGACCCACAGTCTCACAAAGGATTTTATTTACAAGCCCACGGGAACTATCTTCCCTGATTCGAGCCCTTCCCCTTAAGAAATCTCCCGAGCACGACTTGGTTCCTAACATTGTTATCAAGAAGCTTAACAAAAAAGCAGTTGCATACTTGACATCCATCCTCAATGCCTGTCTACGCCTCAGCTATTTTCCTCGCACCTGGAAGTTTGCCCATATAGCTGTCTTCCATAAGCCCAATAAACCCAAGCACCTCCCCGAAAGCTATCGTCCTATAAGTCTGTTGTCGACCCTTTCCAAGCTGTCTGAAAAAGTAATTCATCACCGTCTTCTGTCTAACCTTAATCATAACCATGTTCTTCCGCCTTATCAATTTGGATTTCGTCACAAACATTCCACTACCCATCAGCTTTTACGATTAACTCAGTCAATTGTTCACGGCTTCAAGGGCCATCAGTATACCACGGCTGTCTTCCTTGATGTGGCACAGGCATTCGACAGGGTTCGGCATGATGGTTTGCTCCTTAAGCTCTACCGCATCGGTCTTCCTAATTACTTATCATATCTAATCCACAGTTTCCTCTACGACCGCAGCTTTTCAGTACGCATTGGTGGAAAGCTTTCATCCCCATGTAATATTACCGCAGGTGTCCCACAGGGTTCTATCTTGGCTCCGACTCTATTTAATATATACATTTCTGATATTCCTGACTTAGCTCCGACTTCTTTAGCTCTTTACGCTGATGACACATTATTCTCATGTTAATCTCCAGCAGGCACAGCAAGTAGTACAGCTCTCTTTAGATCGCCTAACTCGTTGGTTCAGCAATTGGCGGATCTCTTTGAACCCTCAGAAAACCGAAGCTAAAATCTCCACTCTTCGCCGATGTACTCCGCTTACTCCGTTGTGTCTCTACAGGAACAATGTCCCTTGGCTCCCCACTACAACTCCCATTAAATACCTTGGAGTGCTTTTGGACAGTTGAGTCCAGAGGTTCTACTCCCATTAGCCTTGAACCCGTAGGAACAAGACCCGGGCCTCTTTCAACCAGGGAGTATCCGAGCTGTCCCAAAGGGCGCTCGGCATCCTCCGTGGGGCTTTCCGTAGGGCAAGACCTAGTTACCTAACAAGCCCCCCCATCTGGTCCTAGGGACACAAGACGGGATGGAAGTGGATACGCCACTTACGCGCGTCAACACTCAAGGTGAAGACTACCGATATGACCTCGGTGGGGCCGCCTGGTGATCTAGCACACCTTCTACTAGCTGAGCAGGCTAGTACCCGGAAACTTAATGGCTTCCCTCAACCCCGTCCGAAGACGTACCCAATCTCCCACGGGTATCGGGAACACACTGCCACCTCGAAGCCATCCCAATCCGAACAACTCCCGAAGGAGGGGCTTGGCTGTTCGGCCCGAGGTTCCTCTAGTAACGTCAGAGGTACCACGAGCGCTAGGGGTCCGCAGCGCCCGCACTTTGGCAGCTGAAAGGGACGGATCCCTTCCCCTACGGGAAGTGCTTTTGGACACTCGACTGACCTGGCGCGCTCATATCGATCGTCTTATATCACTGGCCTCCAGACAACTTTCAAAACTCTCACCTCTGTTGCATCGCCGTTCCAGCCTCGGCCTACAGTCTTCATTGTTACTCTACAAATCACTCGTTCGTCCGCTTATTACATATGCCTGCCAAGTGTGGAGGGCTGCACACAAATGTCATCTGAGTCGTCTTCAGGTCATACAGAATCGTTTCATGCGCATCGCTAACAACGCTCCATGGTTCATCCGTAATCAGCAGCTCCATCACGAACTAGGAATGTTACCTCTTCACGACTATATTCGCAGGATCGCTCGTCGTTTCTTTTCCACACTGCAAGAAGTTCCAGGAGCTGTGCATTATAACATCGGCGTCCGCATGCACCTGCCCTCACGCTTGAAGAGGAGACTACCACCGGACCTGCTTTTAAGTGATACCTCTGACTCGAGTGATTCTAGTGATTGATGTCTGTCTTACATCTTCAATATTGACATAAATTCTCAGAGAGTATTATTGGAGTTTTAACTTAATGTAGTTAGGGGGCGGCCTGCTAGCCTACCCCTGAGTGTTATTGTTCTTATTGTACTGTTACCTTCTTTTCTTTCTGCTCTGTAAAGCACTGTACTGCTGATCGATCAATAAAAAATTATAAAAAAGTATAAAAACAAAACCGTCTCAAATATTTACTCTAAAAGTTTTGAAATATTCCTTTTTGCAGAGCTTTACGTTGGCACACATAAGGATGAAATTGAGACTAACCACATATTTCTGTTAGATACGTATACCTAGCTTTGAATATATGATTCACTAAACATGTGAGTTATTTGTGGACCCTACAACAACTATACTCAACGCTTTTTTTAAAACTCAAAATAAAAGAATCTTATTTTTGTACAGTAACTGGTATGTCAGTTCACATGCACTTGGTCTGCCCTAGTAAATAAACAGACTGACAAACGGCAAAATTATAATTGAACATACTATACAAAATAATATAAAATTCTTAAAACAGTCATAAAAGCAACTATTGATGAATGCTACAGTAAAATTTGAACAGATTGGTGCAAATTAAAAGTGAATCAGGCAAAAGTAATTAAAGCTTTAATATATCTGACTATGTGGGTTCGTAGTTTAAAAAAATTCAAAATACTCTTTATTTCAGTAAAGGCGTTTTGCACACCCCTTGTAGGGTCTAAAATGGCGCTTCATAAAAATAGTCTGCAAGGTCGTCTGCCACACATCCACACAGCTGCATACTTAACAATTAACAGTTCTCAATTTGCAACTCACACCTGCAAAACTGCCCAGTCCCACTACACACGGCGCTTTTATATCTCCACTCATTGCTCTAGAATTCACTGGATCACTCGAAAGCTGCCGAAGTTTCACGGAGTTTCACGACACAGCGAGAAATACCAGATTATCTCCGTCACTTTCTCTCTCGGCAAGCGCTCAGCACTAGCGCGTGGGCGTGGCTTCGGGCACGTTCTGTCCCGTTTTCCCCGCTTCTCTCTCTCTCTCTCGGCGTTCACCTTCGCACGGGCCGGCAGCAGCAAAACAATGTCTGACGACATTGCTCCCTCCCCAAGGCTGGTTGTCCCGAACCGCACCATCGCAGCGGGCCAGACGATCCAGTTGTATCACCAACATCTTTCCTCGGGGCACTTTCTGGATGCGGTAGACCACGTCGTTAATCCTCTTCACCACCCGCTACGGTCATTGCCACGGTTGCTGGAGTTTCGGGCAGCGTCCCTTGGTCCGGCTAGGGTGGTACAACCAGATCAGATCACCTTGCTAGAACCCTTTGCTGTTGGCCGGCCGGTCGTTTCGGGTCTTCATGCGGTCGCTCGCCTTCTGGATGTTCTGACGAGCATATCGTGGAAATGGACCACGAGGTTCTCCACATACTCGGATGCTGGCTGTTTTGCTTCCGGGGGTTCCCAAAAGGCAGGTCTTCGACATGCTCGTCCATTTGGTGCATCCGCTTGCCCAGCTCTGTAACGTCATCTCTCACGCAGGCCAACTGCTCTTCAAATTTGACGGCAAGGGCCTCGTTCCAACCGTCATTTCGGTTGTCACGCTGTCGTTCGCCGCTTTCATTTCCATGGTTGATTCGGCCTTCATTTGAGTCATCGTGGTGGTCAGGTTGCTAATTGCGGTATTCATTTCCGCGGCCAGGTTGTTATTTCCTGCCTTCGTTTGCGCAGCGAGGGTGTCATTCGCTGTTCTCATTTCTCTAGGCTCGGCGTTGATGTCGTCGTTAGCCGTCTTCATTTATTTCATCTTCTCTAAAATCTTTGCCAATGCAGCTTCTATCGCCGTGTTCCACTCCTGGCACCAAACGTGACTCTGTGGGGTGATAGAATTAAAAGTCTAGTTTGCAGAAATTAAAAATGCTCTTTATTTCAGTAGAAAGACGATTTGTACAACCCCTTACAGGCTCTAAAATGACGTGGCATACACGTCCACACAGCTGCACACTAACAATTAACAGTTCTCAACTCACAACTCACACCTGCACGACTGTACTGTCCGTAGAGCCGCGGCGCTGTTATACCTCCACTCGTTGCTCTAGAATTCACTGGATCACTCGAAAGCTGCCAAAGTTTCACGGCCTTTCAAGACCGAGTGAGAAATTCCAGATTATATCCGTCTCTTTCTCTTTCGGCAAGCGTTCAGCGCTAGCGCGCGTAGGCGTGGCTTGGGGCACTTTCTGTCTCTTTCCCCGCTTCTCTCTCTCTCTGCATCTCTCTCTCTCTCTCTCTCTCTCTCTCTCTCTCTCTCTCTCTCTCTCTCTCTCTCTCTGTCGGCGTTCCCTACGCACGGGCCGACAAGAAGCAAAACAATGCCTAGCGATAATATTGATCAATTAAAAGAAAGGTCGCTATTTACGTGCAACAGCTAATGCCTTTAACGTCTATCTGTTCAATGCAGCACAGGCAAAACAAATTGTATAACCTAAATTCAACTACATTTAAAATTATGAAAGAACTCGCAGACGATTTATAACATTATTATAAATAGTGGTTTAAAGGTGAGTGGATCGTCTGACTCCTGGCATTATCCTGATTTTGAACTGACAAACACATGTTTGCTGACTAACTTTTTTAGCATCTACCAAATTTCGCCAGAACACTAACTCGTCAATTACAAATGAACAAAAATAAGAATGTTGAAAGGTTTTATTCATAGCCTAGTTAGAGGTCAAATCCATTCATCAAATACAGAACTCAATTCAGATAAGATATATTCATTATCGTTGTTCCAATGTTAAGGCCTGGGTGTATTAAATTCTCCCCTTTTTCTATTTCCTTCCCTTTGTATTCTATTATTTTCTCTAGGAGGACTTTATCGCTTATATAAAAATTAATTCAGTTACCATTTCCAAAATTATATGAATTTTGTTCCTTTAAATCATTGTGCTTATTATGCTGAATTGTGTTATATTGGGTGAATATTTGAGGTGACTGATTTCTTATTTTTTAATCAAATACATATTTCCTTCCTTCCCAAAGACTGGCTTAGCATTTGACCTTTTTTCATGAATCTGATTGGTCGACTTTAACACGGTCATTATAGGATGACTTTATATGAGATAAATGTTCGTACACAAATATACCTCGAGCGTTTCGTTACAGTATTCCATTATTTCATTTCATTCGTAAACTTTCACTTTATTCTTCAGCTTGACTTGCTCTATGGACTCTGTAAGAGATAATTCGACTCCTTCCACATGGTATAGATGTCTAACATTAAAAAGACCTACTTTTCAGCAATAAAAGCATCGCGCATTATTTTTTTCCTTACCATTGTGGATAAAAGAATATTGCTATAGAAGCCTGTGAACTGCATACGGAGTGTAACTTAAAAATTAGTTTCAAGTATTGAGTAGTATTTTCCCTGAATACAGGCAGTAACTGAGGATTTAATCACAAATGGAAGTAGTACTATTACCCAACTTAGCTCTATGAGTTAATATAGCTATTTCCATTAATTATATTACTTCTTAAAGGCAATTTTATTGATTTATAATTACGGCATAACCAAGAAAAGCTACGCATCGCTGATATTTCAGCAGTCAACTGTTTCGGCCACAGTATGGCTAACATGGAAAATCAGGTCTGCCACCCAACTTCTGAAAACCGAAACAAAATAAACAAAAGCAACACTCCTACCACACGCAGTTATTCTTCAATTGTTCAATCTATGCCAAATAAAGAACAAGCTTTAATTATTGAAGCGAATGACAGTGTATCACTCAAAGAATATGTATTATCTCTAGGCAAATTACTTAATCCCACACGTATTAGATTTGTATCACGAGTTTATAACAACAGAGTTTGCATCTATTTGTCCAACAAAACCTTGGGGGAAGACATAACCTCAAGATTTTCAAAGATCAAAATTAATGACATATCCTTGAAAATCAGACCTCTCCAATGTTATATTTATCGTTATATATTAAGCCAATGTTATATTCATATAACATTTTGAACATTGTATCAGGATGTATTATTGTGTTAACATAGATATTATGTAATTACTTTGCGTACGGTGGCAATATGACCATCTAGTTAAGGACTATAAACAATGTTGAAATAAAAAAAAGTATTGCGATACAACATACTCCATATAAATGAAATAAAACGACTTTGTACTACATCACGAGAAACAAAACACATTCCACCTTCTTTAGTTATAATTTTGGACATTGAATCTTTTCTGAAAAGTGCCCAAATATTCTGTCAAGAAAGAGATAGTGAATTTCTCGCAAAATCGTGGCGCTAATTCAAATGAAGAAATGAGGAGAGGAAACTTATTTCTCTTCTGGAAGTCCATCGCCCAAGAAAAAAGTGAGAAAGCCAAGGAAACAGAAGCTGAAAATTGAAGAAGAAAAAAAAAAAAAAAAGACGCACGGACGGAATCTTGTCGGGTGTTATACATTACATCATTGTGAATACGCCAACATGGTCCTCCAGAGTGACAAACATTTTCACTAGCACGACCGCTGTAATGTCAAAATGAATACATAACAATGGCTATGAAGATCCGCATGTTTCATCTTAATTTTTGCCAATATTAGGCGTTTTGAATTAAGCTATATTTAAATGTGCACTATGGTAAAACGGTCACCCTTAAACAGCGGCATACTACATGACACTAATAGCGTCAGTTACTATGGTTTAGACATTTATTTGCACTGTTTAGTTTTATGCATTCATTGAAAGAACTGAAATGCCACTGTCCAACTAGCCGTTAGCACTCCTCTCCACTCTCTAGTGCCATTCTTATTCAAAGTAAACTTGAGCGCATTCCTTACAACTACACAGAGCTGGGATCCTTGCAGTACATAATATTATACTTTATATGAAATGTGTTTACAGAATTCCATAATGTTACAGAAGTACAACATTGTTTTACAATATATGTGGTTTCCAAGTGCTTCTGTGATTTTACTGAAAATTTGCTTCTATTCGATGCTGTTGGTATTTATAGCATTCTTCCTTGATGTGTTTGCGGGGATGGTCACGTTACAAGTGTCTCAGACAGGAGGTGGGGTTTTGCTGAGTAAAGTAGCTATGGGTAAGTTTAGTCACTAGTATATCCAATACGAGGACGGTTAATGAGGAATTTTTTTGGCGTTTAACCTTTGTTACTGGGTATGGTTCTCTGTAAGATTATTCAAGTTCTTGGAGTTTGCTGGTGGAAGTTCGTAACCAGGTGGAATGCCAGTTGAGGTGTATTGTCCTCTTAAGTGAGGTGATTACATCGGTATATGGAGAACTGATGTCTGTTGTTTATATTGGTAGTTATGACGCTTCTTTTGCTGCAGCGTCAGCTTGTTCGTTTCCAGGAATGTCTTCATTATTATTATTATTATTATTATTATTATTATTATTATTATTATTATTATTATTATTATTATTATTATTATTATTATTATTATTATTATTATTATTATTATTATTATTATTATTATTATTATTATTATTATTATTATTATTATTATTATTATTATTATTATTATTATTATTATTATTATTATTATTATTATTATTATTATTATTATTATTATTATTATTATTATTATTATTATTATTATTATTATTATTATTATTATTATTATTATTATTATTATTATTATTATTATTATTATTATTATTATTATTATTATTATTATTATTATTATTATTATTATTATTATTATTATTATTATTATTATTATTATTATTATTATTATTATTATTATTATTATTATTATTATTATTATTATTATTATTATTATTATTATTATTATTATTATTAACTTTATATCCTCCAACGTTAAGTCATATCGAAAGATGAATGAAATGGATGACATAATGCTCAAATGTGTCCGTGGTTCATGGAGCTTAGAGCTACCCGACATTCGTTTTTTAGGATAAGGGAAAACTTCGGAGAAACCTTATCCAGATAGCTCACCCTGACCGATATTCGAACTCGGGACCTCTTGAACTTGAGGCAGACAGATCCAGATTAAGGTAACACTTTTTAATTCTGATAGAATTTGCGTGTACAGGTTTTGGATTTTTTGAATTAGCGGGTTTTTAATGTTTTGGTTTTGTAGGGACATTATTGGAGATTGCAAGTCAGTCCGAATTTGATATGAGAGGCACTTTCATTGCTATTAATATCTTCAAATGTTCGTTTGATAGCATAGAGTTCAGAGGAGAAGACTGTACAAAATTTAGTGATGGTGTATAAAATTGTGTGTGAGCAGGATAGAGTGCGACACAAGCACATCCAGTTTCATTTTTGAAGCATCAGTGTAAATGAATCGTTTATTTCAGAAACCACTTAAGTGCGCTTTTTCAACTTTCGAAAAACTAAGAAAAAACTGTTTTGCGGCTTAAGTATAGGTCTAGTCTCCTTCAAATATTTTTTTACCAAACAGAAACACGCTATTGAAATAATCTGTTTTTTATATTTTTTCTTCCTCTAAGTTTTTGAGTCATAAAGTTTTGAAACAAATGACACTTAGGTGGTTCCTGCTATAAATGAGTGTACACAAATTGATTTTTTTTAAAAAAATTATTGAAATTAAGTCAAACCATTATTTGTTACCTGTTTTGGTATCAAATGTAAGTAACAGACACACTGCAGTATAAAAAAGAGTGTTTTTATTACGCGTAAATCAAAAAATACAAGTAGACTATAGGCTACAGTATATCTATATGCAAATATCTGGCCTTATTCACTTATTCAGCTTCTGGCAAGTCTTCTGGTAACTCCTTGCCAGTTGTTGGCCATTGGATGATAGTGTCATAGAAGGCTTCATATCCAACAGTGTATTCCATCAACTTTTTTATATCGTCTAGCTTTTGTTGTTATCCCTCCAATGAATTTGCTTGCGACCAGTTTTCTCGGAGTATCCTTGTTGTAGAGAAACTGCTTGTATTTGATCACTTTGAATGACTGCTTATTTTCTTTGGGTACTTTCCTCCCTGATGTTTCTCCAAATTTGGCATTTTCTTATATTATTTGGGCCACCACTTGTTGAAACTGAGAACATCGTCTGATATAAGGTGAGATACAGTAAATTGGTCAGACTTATTAGATTTTAGCATGAGCTGTGCATATTCATCAGGAGTAGAAATCCTGTCCATCTTTCTCAAGAGACGCTTTATGCTTCCAAAATCTCTGTCACATGGGAAAAATGAGTGGCCACGTACAGGGTAGTTGTGAGTTATTATCACAGCGAGTCACAAAATATGTGATGTCATCAAGGCTGCCAGCTGTCACAAGTGTAATTTGCCACAGAAAAACTTAAGCAACGGCGAAAATAGCATTGCTGATATGAAACATAGGTTATTTCTACACTAAAAGATGTATTTACCTTTAAATTGTACAGTACCACCAAAAACACTTTTTTGATATTTTGTCCCTTAGGTGGTTTTTGAAATAAACAATTAAAATATGTGTGTAGTCTGGGTATTTGGCGCATATCTCCTTGAAGAGTTGTTGATATATGTACAGTTCTGGGTGTTGAGTTTTAGGATACCTTCTTAATTCATTGTTGACTGGCGGGGTTCTGATCTTCCATAGTGGTATATCGGTTAGTATTATTTCAGGTGATATTTTCGGGAAATAGATGTTATTTTCGTTTATATATTGCTTCATCCTTAGGGAAAAGGACTTTTTGTGGCTTGAATGTAGTAACTTTTCTTCCTGATGATATTTTGAAAATATATATATGTAGGTTCCTGAATTTGGAGTTGCGGCTGTCTTTAGAGCATAGGTTATACTTAGTTGTTTCCTTCGAATTTGTAGTGAGAGTACACTGGCCTTTATTTCTAAGCTAGTGGTGGGGATAGTTCTGTAAGCTCCCAAAATTATTCGCAAAGTAGAATTTTGTACTGTCTAGCGAAGTGCTGTTGGCTTTGCTGAATTATAGACAATAGCTCCATAATCCAATTTGGTGCTGATGATAGACTTATAGGTGCACATTAGCACATGTTGATCTACTCCCAGAGTTGTATGCAGACAGTATTTTAAGAATGTTATTTCGACCTAAGCAGTTATCATTCTGAGTCTTAAGATGGGGTAACCACGTCAATTTTTGATCAAATATTACTCGCTGAATTTTAATCCTGTTTACGTTTAGTGTTATGTTTTGATCTATGGGATGGGAGTATTTGTTCTTTTGTTTCTTGAGAATGTTATATGTTTGCATTTCGTTGATGAAAGTTTATATCCAGTTTGTTTGTACCAGATCACTATTTTATCAAGTGCATCTTGTAACATTTCCTTCGCTGTGGTTGGGTTTTTGCCTCTGCAGTAGAATAGGAGATCGTCAGCGAAAAGAGATGCTTTAATTGAGAGTCTAATTTTGGAGGATATGTTATTTATAGCTACCAGGACTAGTGTTACGCTAATTATTGATACCTGTGGAACCCAATTTGCCATGGGGACTTCTTTCGATATGGTATTTGTTGTCCTTACTTGAATTATTCGATCTTTTAGGAAGTTTTGGATGAATACTAACATATTTCATCTGATATTATTTTCAACTAGGATTTTTAGGACGTGGTTGTGCCAGACTCTGCCATATGCTTTATGTAGATCAAGGCTCACTGCTATTAGATGTCTTTTATTTAGGAATGCTTCTTGGATTTCAGTTTCTAGAGTGATAATGCTGTCATTTGTTGAATGGTGTTCTCGAAAACAATTTTGTTCTGGAGTGAGGAAAGATGTCTATACTAGGTACCATCTTAATAGTCTGTTTATAATTTTTTCGAACACTTTGCACATTGTGCAAGTGAGCACAATTGGTCTGTAGTTTGTTGGAATTCGTTCATCTTTATTTGATTTAGCAATTGGAATTATAATGGCTTTGCGCCATTGGTCGGAAAATAATTTTTCCCCAGATGAGATTAAAAATTTCAAGTATGTAAGTCTTTCCTTCTGTGAGTAATTATTTTAATAAATCATAGGGAATGTTGTCAGGTTGCTAGGATAAGTTCAGGCAGAGTTAGCTTTTCGTTGAAGCATTCAATATTTTGTCTGGTGGAATCACTGATATCTATATCAGAGGAGGTTTTAAGTTTCAAGTAATCTTTATCATAGCTGGAGTCACTTGAAATCTCTCAAAAAGTTTCAGCAAGATGGTTAGCAATATCCTGTGGGTTTTCCAAATGAAAATTGGTATCAGTTTTTAAAAGTGAAGATATGGAAGATATCGTTTTATTAGTACGTATCTTTCGCAGTTTCTTCCAAATTATATGTTGTGGTGCTTGGTGAAAGAAAGAAGGCAAAAAGAATAGCCACAATATCTTTTTGATTTCTTTTAGAGTGTTTCTTGCTAGGGCTCTGCATTTCTGAACATTTATTTTATTTTCTGTATTTGGATAGCTTTGTATTTGTAGAAAATTTGTTTTTATTTTTAAGTTTTTGCAATTTTCATTCCACATGGGCGTTGTTCTCTTGTTACCTTTAAAACTGATTTTAGGCATGCTCATTTCTGCAGAGTTGATGATTACATTTGTAAGTTCATCTATTATGGTATTAATTGTACAAGCATGGACACATTATTAGGTAAGAGCTTGGGTAAATTTTTAACTTATTCTGATCTATATTTTGACCTGTTTCCTTGTTGAGAGTTCCATTTGTTTATCATCAAATTACTTTGGTGCGTCGTTTCTTTTTTCAGAAAAATTGGGAAATGATCACTACCTAATAGGCTTTCAAAGACATGCCAGTTATATGATAATGCTACATCTGGCGTGCTAAAGCAGATATCTATATAACTAAAACTGTTATGTCTGATACTGTAGTGTGTGAGTTTACTCCTATTTAAAATTACTAAATCTGTTTTGTTTATTAATGACTCCACCATTTTGTATCTTTGGTTAGTGTAGGTACTTCACCACGCTGTGTTGTGAGAATTAGTCACCTACAAGAATAAAAGGCTTTGGTATTTTATCTATCAGTATGTAAAAGTCAGAAACACATATATGCTGACTGTTACGCAAGTATATATTACATATACATATTGATTGTGTATTTTGTAGTTGTATTGCAGTGGCCTCAAGGTGTGCACTGAGTTATATTTTTTGAACGGTATGTTTTTTCGAACATAGGTGGCAACTTACTATGTTTGCGTTGGTAGGATTTTTATAGAGACAAGAGTATCCTTTAATATTTGCAACATACTCCTCTTTAAACTCAGTTTCTTGCAAACGCATTACATCTGGTTTCTGTGAGGCAATTAGGTGTGTTTGGTATTCATACTGGGTCCAAGAGCTATTCAAATTCCACTGGAGGAGAAATGTGCTTATTTTGTGGTTTTAAAGAGCATTTAGCTGGCCTCGTAGCTCAGTCGGTAGAGCACCTGTCTACCGTGCTAGGAGTCTCGGGTTCGATTCCCGCCGGTAGGGTTGGGGTTTTTTTCCGACCAAGATAATTCCCCATCTTCTCCAGAGTCTGGAAGTGTGAATGTGTGCGTGATGTAATGATTAAAAACCAAAGATAACGAGTTAACAACTTTGGTATGTTCCAAAGGAGAACGGCTGCCGATATGGCCATATTAGTTAAAGGCAGGGGCGAGGGTATAAATGGAACAAGCAAAAAAAAAAAAAAAAAAAAAAAAAAAAAAAAAGCGTTTGTTTCAGCTTCCTTTGCTGACGACACATTCTTTTGTTTCTTATCCTTGTTTTTCAATTCGTTTATTATTCTGGCTGTTTTGATTTTCATGCCGTGGGATTTGAGGAAATTATACATTTTCTGTAAAGCTCTAGTGAAACTAAGTCATTTGTATGTGATTTCGCTACATTTATGCTATCTGTAGCTCCCAGTGCATTTTCGTAAAAGCTTTTCAACTGTTCATAGTTGAATGGAAATACATTGGGCTTAGATTTTAAGTGTGGTATTATATGAGCCAGGAATTCGTCAACATTACGATGGCTAACCTGTGTTTTTGGTTTCTTTTTAGGAGGTTTTGATTTTGTAATTTAATTGTGACTTTGCATACCTACTTCCTCATCAGAGCTTTGATTAGTTGTTTCTAGATCTGGTTCATCTTATTCTTGGCTTGCAGAGTCAGATGATGACTTTGGTCCTTTTGTTTTGTTTACTTTGAAAGATCCTGTGGCAGGTAACGGCGGAAACTCATATTTCATCCGTGCTTCATAAAAGTCAGTAGATATGATAAGAATTTACTTATGGTAGGATATTATTAATTTTACAATGTCTTGCAATGTGACCTTCTTGTTTACAAAGAAAGCAGGCAGGGTTGTCTGTGGAAATATATATTCAAGAAGTAACTCCTTCATAAGGTATCAAGATGCGTTCTGGGAGTTTCTCTAGGTCTCCAGTATTTACGTATAATTGGCGACGAAAATCATGGTGGGATAAATCTGGCATAGCGATAACTTCTCGTATGTACTTAATAGTCGATGCTATATTCACACCTAGTTTGAGTAGGCTTTCTTCCATGGACTTGTTTAGGATAACAGGAAAACTTTGCATAGGATGATTCTCTATTTTTTTGTCAGTAAAAGACTGAGGTGCAATGATTCGTCCTTTATTACTATGTATTGATTCTTGGTTGTAAGCTCTATTACTATTTTCTTGTTTGCTAAATAAAGGGAAACTCATCCATTTCATATTCTTGATATAAATCTTATGTTTGCTGGGCCCGTAAGTTTTTCTACCGCTAGAACATCATCTTTAATTGAAATGTTCTCTGTTCATTCAATAATAAGTGCTTGTTGTCTGTTGGGTGGCGTTTTTAGTGCCTTTGAGTATGTTATTTGCTGAGCTGTAATATTTTTGTGATTTGTTGTCATTACTGTAGTGGAATCTCTTCTGTTTACATTCTTTGTATTTGTTGCTGTCAGTTTTTTTTCTTTCATTTATATCCCGCCGTTAACTGCAATGGTGATATAGGTGGCCTTCTCCTTTGGAACATATCGAAGGTGTTAACTCATGTTCGTTTGGTTTTAATCATTAGATCACGCATACATTCGCACACTCATTCATACTTCCAGAATCTGGGGAAGATGAGGAATTATCTTAGTTGGAGAAAAATCCCCACACCACCGCCGAGAATCAAACCTTGGACCCCTAACACGGCAGACAGGTGCTCAACCGACTGAGCTACGGTGCCAGCCTACTGTTAGTTGTTTTAGCGTGTCTGTATGATTAAGGTTCATTAGAAGGAATTGTTAGCGCTATTTGCAGATTTGTTTGTTTTAACCCATTCTATGCTTAGGTTATGTGATTTTATGAATGTGTAATATTCAATCGATTACCTGAAAGCCCACGAAGTGTTGATGTTGTAGTGGGAGAGCGGTCCCATGCTGGTTTCTTGCTATATTTAGCAACTCCTGTTCACTATTTCACAAATTATAGGGTAAACTCAAAGAACATGCCAAATCCGAACTGTTTAGTTTAAGCGATCTTCTGTTGTCCTCAGAGAGATCTTTATTGCCTGAGATAATGTGAAATTATATACCATTTTATATGATATTGGATATATTTATATATTTGATATCTGTCATCATGATGGCTTAGTTTTTATATACATATTTGGTATTCACAAATGGTATTTAAATCCATAGTTGACCAAAGCAGATTTAGTGGGATCCATAGGTTAATAGAAATAATTAGCTCTTTATAAATCTGTAACTATGGAAAATTGATCCAAATAGATGACGCAACTTTCAAAAAATGACTCTGTACCTGTGTTAAAGGTGCATATACTGGCGCGTTTCGAAACCTGTGTGTAATTTCCAAAACTTTTATGAAAAATAATTCATGAATTACTAAATGTACTTTGGTATAATGTGACACACTTAAATTATTGCAAACTCAAGTAGACATTCGCTTCCCAGCTTTGTTAATTAAGTAGTTAGTAAAGCTTGACCATGACAACCGCCTGAAAAAAGAAACAGTCGCGTTATACTGTACCTTGATTATGTTTCTGCGTACACTTGAAAGGCAATGCTTCACTAGTTTGCAGAGTATTGAGTTACGTTGTTTTAGACCTTTGCACATTTGATGGTCATGCAGTACATCTGACATCATCCACACTGTGTCCAGCTAGCTTGTATCGCATGCGAGTGCACATTCTTCCGGCCTTAAGTAATATTTTATGCTTTGATCACAATTAGTACAATCTGACTTTACATATTTACATTAATGCTGTTGGAACTTAAGTTATTTACACCACTGCAGTTACAACTTTATTTACACCAGAACAGTTATTATAACGCAGTTATTATAACGCTGGCACGTTTCCAAGTGTCCGGGAAATAATTTAGCTGCAAACAGGCATTGAAAATTTTTGTAAGTTGCACCAGGGCTTTTCTCGGGATATGCTTGCGTTCCTCATTAGTCACCCTGTCCGGACCGGCGGCTTTCCCATTAGGTAGCTTCCTAATGAGCTTGTAGACTTCCCGCGGTGTTGTGAAGGGCAAGTGTTGCTCATGCCTCTGCGCCACCCAGTTTTGCACCCATGTCTGGACTTCCCGTTCAAACTTGGGGTTCGTCGCAGGGTTCTCTGTGAATTTTTCTGCCAGACAGTCTGCAAAAACCTCGTCTTTCTCCTCGGAGGAGAAGTGCAGGCCGAGGCGAGTGTGCAGCGCCTCAGTGCCTGAGTTGGCGCTCGAGGAGACTTTAAATGCCCTTAATAATTTCCACAAAGAATTGTCCGAATGTGTGGTGTTTAACATTTTCTGCTCCCACTGTTCAATTTTGTTAATTTTAATTTGTTGCCTAGCAATTTATACTCAGGCTGGCGGGTAAGCCGCCAAAGTCTCGTCAAGCGCCGCCTCCTGGCAATGAGCTGCTCCACCTCAGGGTACGTGCAAAAACTGGGTGGGCTTGTGGTATAGCTGGTAGAATTTCTTTTAGCCGTGTGCAGCGAGGCGGTGTAGTTTTCAATGGCGACGTCGATGTCCGCCTCGCTGTAGTATGACAGCCCAGGCTGCACCATCCTATGCATTTCGAATGTAAATTTGTTTCAGTCAGTTTCTGCGAGCTTCACAGGGCCGGTCACACCGGCCGTGATGCCGCCACAGATATCGAAATGTACTGGAAGATGGTCGGAGTCTAGGCTGTGATACACAGTGAAGTTGTTTGGTAATGTCGCATTTTTTGTAATTACGAAGTCCAAAATTTCAGGGTCGAAGTTCCCTGACTTGTGCCAAAAGGTGTGTTCGTGGGGGAAATACACCTCGAGGTCGTCCTTTTCTGTTATAAGGTCTACTAGAAGATTTCCAACCGCGTTTGCTCGACGTGAAAACAACCAGGTGTGCCGAGCGTTGAAATCTCATACCATTATAACGTGCTCCTCCAAATTGAGGATTAGCTCGAGGTCGCGTCTATAGTCGGGGGAGTTGGGGGGCCGATACAGGGCTACCAGTATCACTGTTTTGTAATTTACACGTGTTTTAAGAGCCGTACACTCTAACGCTCTCAATGGTGGCAGCGTAACAGAAGCATGAGCAACTTTGCTTTTTAGTAAAATGGCTGTTCCCCTTCCCTGTCTGCCAATCCTATCGGTCCGAAAGATTTGGTAACCCCTGAGTTTAAAAGTATACTCCTGCTTTAATTTTGTTTCACAGATAAATGCGACGTCAATTTTGTTACGCCGCAGGTAGCTTTCAAGTTCACGCTGCTGCCTGTAGATGCCGTCGGCATTCCACAGGAGCGCGCGAGTTAAAGATGTGCCTCTCCTTGGTTGAGTCATTTACTCTAAGATGTCCGAGAGGAGCCATATGGGAGCTTCTAATTTCTCCCAAGTGTTAGTGCAGCCTTTAAACCTACCGATGAATGGTTGCACCTTTGGTATTATTTTTTTAAGGTTCAGCTCCTTAAAGAGAGTCAACAATTCTTTTAAGCCACCCAGGTCGCCTGAGGGAGCCTGGGAGGGACGTGCTGTTGGAGGTGGGCCAGTTGATTGCGGCACGCGTGCGCTTTCCCCTCTCATGGCGCCTGCAAATGAGAAACCATCTCTGACCAGGGCCGGGTTGGCAATAGGTCATGGACCTGGTTGTGCACTTGGGGGTGCCTTGGGGGTGCGCTGCCAGTTGGCGGCGGTGGAGTTCGTTGCGGAACGTCTCACAACCCCTGTAGCTGGCAGGATGCGTCTCCCCACAGTTCGCACAGTGGGGTACAACGTCCTGCGTTGCCTTCTTTGGGCAGTTAGCTAAGCGGTGGATGCCACCGCAGAGCACACATCGGGAGGTCATGTGACACATCTTAAATGAGTGCCCCAGCTACTGGCAGTTGAAGCATTGTGTAATGTTGTTATTTGTCTTCAGGGCATCCACAGTGACAAGTATATGGCATACCTCCCTTTCTTGCAGAAGTCGCTGGTTTTGAGTGGTCCTGTCAAGGGTAACTTGGAAGTTTGGCAGAGGTCTGCCGCGTGATATCAGTTGACGAACTAGGACGCCGGTGTAGCCCTCCGCCTCTAGGTCCTCGCGGATCACTGTTTACTACTTCTATTCGCACTGTTTCACTTTGCACATTTTCACTTATAGCACACGAATAGTTGATTTTCTAATATCCAATGTATCACTAATCAATCACACCTTCACCCTATGCTGGAATCCTGTGATCGAGGCAGCTTTTATAATTATTTGAGATTCAAAACTGTCATTTACAGGCATGGGCAAATATTTAGCTCTTGATCTTAAAAGTTGTCACGAGAATCTCAACCTTTATATCTGCAACTGCTAGTTGTTGAAGCTTTCAACTTTTGAGCTCTACCAAATATTAGCGTGGTGTTTTCCAAACGTTGTAGTTTATTTATAGGTTATCGAACTCATTCAAGAACAATCTCACATGCCATGCCATATGAAATCGTTACAGTAATACCTTAGTCCACAGCTTTAAACTATAGCTGTGATGAATGTGTTTTTTTTTATATATTTTAGAAAATGATTAAGGTTTTGCTTATCTGAGGTTAACATGGGTTTGTAAATAAAAAAGAAAGTTAAAAGCGTGTAACATTATTTATGTTTTGCATCCATGCCTTATATCTGCTCGTTTTTATTAAACAACACAACTAAACGCTTGTACTGCCATCTGTTGGGCATATACGTTGGTACTAGTGCTGAGATCTGCACCAGATAGCAGACTATCTACATATGCTTACAGAAGCTACCGTTGCAGCTCCACTGTAGCTTTTGAGGAGAGCTCTTCACTGGTGTTACAGCGCTACTCAAACGGTTATCATGGCGGCGTCAAAGGATGCGATAAGATTTAGATATTCAGTTACGCAGAGATAAGATGTGTCCACCAGCTCGCTGTGGAGAAAACAACGTTGTCGCGTTTCCTCCAAGTGGTCAGCATTACACGCATTGACATTTATTTCTTAGAATATTTACCAAATAAGATTAGCAAGGTTCTAAAGTGCAACTGCACTATGCTAATAATATCAAAGTATATATTCTACTCGCTTTATGGTCTGTCTTCGCATTCCTCGCTGATACTGCCACTTTTACTCACGTGTATAACGAACGAAGCATTGTCGTGTGAAATATCCCGCAGCTGAAATTTTCGTTCTTGTTGCACGGTGTGCTGAACACATCTTTCCCATACACTCGAATCTATATTTGGTACACATTCTCTCAACACTTTGCACACACTGTCACTTATAGAAGGAGTTACATTCCGCTTTCTTACGCATGTTTAAGGCGTGCCCATATCAACTCATTCGAATTGAGGCAACAGTGATATGGCGGTAGCCTGAGAACTTCATGACCACTATGTTTTGCTATTTCGTCTATTACATACACTTTTTGTATATTACCTTCTCGAATTTTCTCCAAAAGCATGGCTTTTACAGGAACTGGACTGGGTATTTGTAAATTATGTTCTAACATGAAGTTAATCATTTCGTTCTTTCTGCTGGACATGGTGGGAATTTTTATCTTCAGCCGTGAATAATAACTAGCATTATCTAAGACAATGACACACTTAAGAGGAATGTTTTCCAAAAGTTTGTTCCCAAACCAAGCTTCAAATATTTCGGCATGCATGTCGTGATGAGAATCGGCCAAGAATTCCCGAATACTTTTGGAGGACAAATATAAGCAGCCCTCAATCCAACTCTGGCTTCCACCTGCATGCAGAATCATTATTCTTTTTCTACGTGACACAGGGGCTGGAAGGCAGCAAGAGCAACTGCCGTCATCCCAACCTTATCTTACGACATCATGAGTATCCTACCAAGACTCGTCTAAATAAATTATAGGATACCCTTCTTGCCTTAAATAGTTTAGCCTGCTCAAGTACTGTATCTCCATGCCACAATCCTTGCTGATTCCATAATGACACGCCTCTTATTTAACGTGCGAAAGCGGAAACCTAACTTCACTAACAACTGCCTAAGTGAATCCTTTTTGTAAGGAAAATCGCACATGGTTTGAAGTTTATGCAGCAATTCCAAGACTGCTGGTGATTGCCCAAATCTGTACACCTCCCTACGAACTATGTCGCAGGTGAAATTATCAACCTTACCTAATTTTAGTTGCCTGATGCCCTTCTTTTTTGGCGTAATAGGAAGACTCGTAGCAACTTTACTAACTCTATGTGCGCGCGCGTGTGTGTGTAGTGTTTAACGCCCGCTTTTACTACATACGGCACCGCAGGCGGTGACACTGATGATAAATGAGTTGAAGATGGAGCACCGGTGGAATGAGATGGTGGGGGAAACCGGAGATCGCGGAGAAATCCCGTCCCAGTGCAGTGTTGTGCACCACAAATGTCACTTTGCGGTCGCCTGGGATCGAACCTGGGCCGCCTTGGTGAGAGCCAAGCGGTCTAACCACTGAGCCACGGCGCGGCCTATGTCTGCTTAAGCCTACTGCTTTAGCAGTTTCAGTAATAGGTCCCTTTCCTATTTTATTGGCTTCCATATACTTAAAAACATTACATATTAATTGCTGGGACTGTTTACTGAGGGTTCCTAAAGGTAGCTTGCTTCCTTCTACTCTTGCTTCATTTTCTGTCCCAATAGCGACAATAGAAGTAGAAGCAACATTATTAATAGCACCACTAATATTATCACTACGAGATAAACTGGCTGGATTACTGACACTATTTCCACCATCAAAGCTAGATACCCCCCAATGTCTCCACATATTTAAGAATAGCCAGGAAACACCACTTGCAGCAATGAAGTTTACAAGAAAACTAACAGAATGAAATGAATGGTGAATTAGAGAGAAAAAAGCGAAGATATTGCAACCCTGTGTTTTACTCCACGTGGACATAACATGCATCTGTCATTTGTGATTCCTGCGCATTCATTGGCTGAAGGGCTGCCTTCATTGGTGCTTAGCAGAGGTCCGAAAAACGCGTCAGTAACCATCTCACCCTTCGAAGAATAATCAGTGCGTTATCTGAGAGGTTTCTATCAACAAAGATAAATCCATGGAAAGCGTTCCAGCAGCGATGTAATAACTGCGTATGCCAACAACTGTGAACTGCCAAAGCCCTTGGCCTGTGGAGAATGCAGTCTTTTCCTTGTCTCTCGGGTCTAGAACCACCTGCCAGTAACCCGACTTCAGGTCCAGGATCGAGAACCACTGCGCACCAGCAATCGTGTCCAGCGTGTCGTCAATCTGGGGTAGGGGGAAGCAGTCCTTTCGGGTGACAGCGTTTAGCTTCCTGTAGTCCACGTAGAAGCGTAGATCACCGTTCTTCTTTGTCACCAGAACTACAGGCGAACACCAAGGACTGTCAGACTCTTCAATCACTTCCCTGGATTTCATGTCCTCTAGCATATCCCGTTCCACCGCTTGTTTCGCCAAAGGAACGCGTCTAAGTGGTTGCCGAATAGGCCGGGCGTCTCCGGTGCGATGCGGTGAAGCACTTTATCCGTGCCACCGTAGTCACTGTCGCCTTGGCTGAAGACTCGCTGGTATCGCCTCAGTAGATGTCGAACTTTCTCCAGCTGTTCTGCGGTCAGGTGGTTGGCCGCCCTCTCCAATAAGCCTTCTAGCCGGGGTCCCAGGTGTTGCGTCTGCACCGGCTCCTGTGTCTTGTCGATTGCGGTTACGCTGACCACGGGCTCGCACGTCCCCAGCTCCGTTCCTGCCTGGACGTCGTGATCGGTGTCTGCCAGGTTGAGCAGCCTCACTGGTACCGCTTCTCGGCACGGCAATAATGCCTGGCTAAACAGCGTCCGTGCACAGGCGTCATCTGGTCCAGCATCATGTTCTTCCTCCGCTGGCCTTCCAGTCGAGCCGTCACCACCACCTCGCTTCTCGCGGGGACCACCACGTCTTCCTTCAAGATGACCCTGCAGATTCCAAGGCACTCGTCGGGTTGCCGGAGTATCACCTCTTCTATATTGAGCCTCAGGACCTTCTTGCCGAAGTCGACCGTCGCCTCGTGGCTCCTGGGGATATCCAATCCTAGTATCACCTCCTCAGCCACCTTCGCGACGCACAACCACAGACGTACGGCACTCCGTCCCAAGGTCAACTTCAGCAGGGCCTCCTTCTCCACAGGCAATGTGTCACCCGATGACGTTTCAAGCTGGTATGGTGGGCTCGGCTTCCTCGTCGGCAAACCCTTAGCCACATCAGGTCTAATGATGGTCACGGCCGCCGCGGTGTCCGCCAGCATGCGGCACGGCTTCCCTCTCACCCAACCTTCCGCGATAAGGCTGTCATCCATACGCCGACTTACGGCGCGCAGTGTCACTCGAGGGGATGGTGGTGATGGCGCCGACGTGCTCCTCTCCAAGACGGCCCTTACTCGTTTTCCGGCTGCTCTTCCTGGTGTAGGCAGTCTCTCTCTAGGTGTCCCGGCTGTACACACCCCCAACACAGGCCACTAGGTCTTCGCCGGCGTCCCTCGGCTGGTTTTCTGTCTCCGGTGTAGCGGACACTCCTCATTTTCGACGTCGGGATAGCTGTCACCTTGGCCGCCTCCATCCTTAATGCTGCCGTTTGCGCCTCGTGGATGGTTTGTAGTCGCCAATTATTAGGCACTGACGAATCTCCGTGTCTCGTACCCCGTCAACGAATGTGTAGAGAGCCTCTCGGAATACGAACCCGGGTGGGAAACCAAATAGGGCTTTGCTAGCCAGTTGCTCAGTTGCCAGGGCGAACTCCAGCAGCGTCTCCCCTGGCTGCTGTGACCTTGCCTTTAGCTGGCTACGGTACGCTAAGCGGTGGTTTCCAAAACGATTCTCCAAGGCCTCCCAGATTTCCTTGGGTGCCGCCGCTGTCTGGACCACATTCAGGACTTCCGTGGCCCCTCCCTGGAGACCGGCTATTAGCTGTGCGGCCTCTTCTTCTGGTGACCACTTATTGTGTTTGGCCACCGTGTCGAATTGACGGCGGAAGCCTTCGAAAGTTGTCGCACCGTCGTATTTAGGCGTTTTGACGTGCGCAGATGTTTTGTCGCGTCCCGGCACGTCGGCCTTGAAATCCTTCATCCTCCTGCCGACGACGTCCTCCACCATGGCGTTCAGGGACTTTGTGTTGCTCTCGGCCTTTCCCTCCAGGTCGTTATCGCGATTTGCCAGATCTTCGAGGGATTTGGTTTTATGTCAGCCTTTCCCTCTAGGTCGTTAATGCGCTCGCCCAACTCTCTGACGTCCTCCTTTACGCCAGCCAACTGCTCCTCAAACTTGGCGGCGAGAGCCTCATTCGTCGCTTCCATTTCCGTGGTCAATTCGCTCATCTTCGCGGTCATTGTCGTGGCCAAGTTGTTGTTTGCAGCTTCCGTATTCGCAGCGAGGTTTGTCATTCGCCGTCTTTTTTCCTTCAGCTCGGCGGTGAGGCTGTCGTTAGCCATCCTCATTTCTTTCACTGTGCTGCCAGGTTGTTGTTTGCCGTTTCCGTCTTCGTTGTTAACTCGGTCATCTTCGCGGTCAAGTTGTTATTTGCCATCTCCAACTTCTCTGGAATCTGTGCCAATGTAGCTTCCGTGTCGTGACGTCTCGCTCCTGACACCAGTTGTGTTTTTGTGGGTTCCTAGAATTAAAAGTCCAATTTGCCGAAATTCTAAATGTTCTTTATTTCCGTAGAGATGCACTGTTCAATTCTCACGTAACAACATTACATCACATAACAACACAATATTCGAAGGTCGATGACAATAACATCAGCTCTCATTGCAACAACACTCTTGTTACACAGCTGACTCATCACTAACCATGGCTTCTTTTTATACACCCATTCATAAATTCCAGACTGTTATCGAATTTTCTCTAACATGTCACTAGAAAGAACATTCTAGAATGTTCTAGAATGTAACTATATCGGTGCCATAAAGTCTTTCACCTCTGTGATAAACTATCCGTCTCTTGTTTATGGTTTATTTTCGGCTGTTTGTGAACGCTAGGCGCCTATCAGTGCCTTTGTGTACACTAGCCGCGCGATTGTTAACTGCTTATGCAAGCTCTTTATTACCGTGAAACATTATCCGCCGTCTATTATCTATTTGCGCCGAAACTGTTTATGCCTGTTACCGCGACAGTATTGCCAATTATGTTAAATTATTTTTGTTTGGCCTAGAAATAAAAATATCTGGTGTGCTGCATTCACATGACTCCCTAATTGTACACAAACTAATCTTACAAACGTTTACGCTGCCATCTACTGCACGTTAATCTTGATAATCTTATTGCTAATTTTCTTGTAGGTGCAAGGTTATCTTTTGTACTGTTCTGTATCCACGTCGGCGACCACATACCCAAACAGTTTACAAGTTAAAAATAGTTATTTTAAAATCCAGATAGATTAACATTATTATTGTTATTATTAGTATTGTATAAATGCCACCGTCATTAACTTTAGTATTATGCAAATACAACGGCTGTAATATTTAAATGTATGAATGAATTCCAAATTAAGTACAAAAAGGAGTTTAGAAGAATTTATATACCAGGTGAGTCAACTGCCTCTGTTTATTCTTATCTATGCAAACTGCAGTGTACAGTCTAATATGAAACCATTTACCCTTTTAGCATAAAAGCCGTTAATGCAGCTCTACCCTTCTATTCGGTAATATACACATACAACATTAATATTTACTGCCCTGAATAAGAACCAAGGAGCTTCAAACAGCTTAAATAAGCAAGGGGTTTTTCATGCATATAATACTAGCAAGGTGATGAACGAAACGAATGCTTTCGCAAAGAGAAACATAGAATAAATACGTGGCAGCTGGTCGTGAGGGTTAGCTGCTGGAGTACGAGGGGGGACCCAAAAGAAGCCGGATTGTTGTCATAAATACCTTATTGATGAACCTTTTTACAAAAGTACTTCAGTCACCTTCAAAATACTCTCCATTACATGCGATGCACTTGTCAAGTCTCTTTTCCCACTGTTGGAAGCATCTTTGGAGCTCTTCAAGTTTGATATTGTCCAGTGCCCTTTGCGAAGCGTACGTGGCTGACAGCGATCTCACAATGGCTCACGTTTCTTCTCCTTGATACACATCGTCTACCGCGCATGTGCGGAACTGCGATCGCAGCGCTGCAGCGGAGATAAATTGAAACAGAACTTACTTTCTGGACGCCCCTTGTAAGTCCTGCTCCTCGGGAAGGGAATGTTCTGAACAAGTTCTGAACAAAATCAACATTAACTGGATAAGCCCTTTCAACCTGTTACATCCAGTTTCACTGTAGGTATACATACATCTTTAGGAAATGTGTGGTGAGCTACATCCACAGGTTTTATGAAGCATTTCGACATTTAGCAATTAACATAGATTTGTACTATACTCGATGTACTACAGAACATCCACCAACAAGAACTCCATTGAGTTGATTTCAACAGAAAGATTTAGGATTAAGATTGTGCCCATGTTATGAATGTGCATTATATTGCAAGTGCATGTACACTTGCCCCAATACTTATTCTTAATGACGTCACGCTGCTGTTTGCGCGGGAAGACGAATATGGCTTGCCCAGCTTCCTGAATTGCCCACAGGAAATATCTGCTTTATGTTCTCTCGTGAAACTCCCTATGAAGAGTAATTATATAATTACACAGAGTGCGTGTGCGAGAGCAAGCCTCGCTGACTCAGTAGGCTATTGTCCCGCAGAAACCTCGTGCTTTTGTTCATCATACCCCGCCTCACACTGCTGCAATTACACAGCACAAAATCTTGATATTCCAAGTCGACAGATGTGCACTTCTCGAAAACTGGCAAATTTAAAGAGTTAAGCCATGCGTACTTCTAAAACCACGTTCTTAAACTGAGCAACCCATGTTTATTATTACAGTTTTGTTTCAGTGTATGAACTGTAGTAATAAACAGATGAAAGCTTAGTAAAATACAGAACTGCTTCTAGCCTTTAATTACTATATAAATTGGAAGATCTATGTATGCACTTTTATAAGTCAAGTAGACGTTTTAATATCGATGTAAACGCTGTTTGTCTCCTTAAGATACTTTCTTAAAACAGCGAAATGTCTTTTTATATTTTCAGCACAATAAACCGTGCATTTAATCTCCATTGTTACCATATTCCTCAACTCTAAAGAGAACAGTCTTTCGATTAGTAAAACATTTTATTGGCTGACGGAAGTAAGCTTTTTGTCTCTGTATCACTTCCTTTTAGAGAAAGGTATGGTAATGCATTCCACTCAAAGCTTATATATATATATATGTATATACCTAGAACATAGCCCGTTTGTGTGTGTGTGAGTGTGTGGGTGGATGGCTGGGTGGTGTGGTTGTGTGAACAAAATAGCTCAAAAAACTTGGGTAGATGCCATATAGGATATATTCCATAATTGCAACATGAGTTTTGAAATTCGCAGATCGTTTCCAGAAGATTCAATACCTATTGGTATCCCTTGTTGGTAATGTACATCTCTTGAACATAAGGTATTTCGATAATATAGCTAGAAACGTTTGAGAAAATCAAAATCTAAAAATAAAATTAAATAAAATAAAACTAAAAAAGTAAAGAAAAGAGAAGGAATTCACTCCTAGTCTTAGTATTACATTTCTGTCAATATATACAATATAATTATGGAGAAGTTTGTTATTTATCCAACATTGTGTTCAGGGAAGTATGTTCTCTATAGACAGACAAATCGTCACACACACACACACGCACACACACACACACACACACACACACACACACACACACACACACACACACACACCCGTCTGTGTAGAGGAGACGGTAGTGTGTCTGCCTCATGTTCAAGAGGTCCCGAGTTCCAATCTCGGTCAGGTTGAGATATCTGGATAAGATTTTTTTCCGAAGTTTTCCCTTATCCTGAAAGATGGATGTCGGGTAACTCTGAGCTCGGGCTCATTTGAGCATCTTTTCACCCATTTGTTCCTCGTCCAATATGGCAACGTTGGAGGACGTAAAATGAAATAAAAATAACACGCGCACAAATAAACAAGTTCACCTTTCTCTACATATAAAGCTAGTTTTGGATTAAGGAGGCAAAGAAACTATTTCCGGTGAACTCTTGACATCCAAAATATAGGTGGAATGCAGTTCTTCCTGAAGCTCAAGGTATGTAATAGACACAATAAAAATGGTATGAATCAGAGAGAACTGCGCAAAAAGCGTGTAAATGTTATTGTTATAACTTTTACAAATAGAAAATGTTCTAACTGCAATTTGTTTTATTATTCACGAATTAAAACTATTGATTCTTCCAAGTATTTTATTATTATTATTATTATTATTATTATTATTATTATTATTATTATTATTATTATTATTATTATTATTATTATTATTATTATTATTATTATTATTATTATTATTATTATTATTATTATTATTATTATTATTATTATTATTATTATTATTATTATTATTATTATTATTATTATTATTATTATTATTATTATTATTATTATTATTATTATTATTATTATTATTATTATTATTATTATTATTATTATTATTATTATTATTATTATTATTATTATTATTATTATTATTATTATTATTATTATTATTATTATTATTATTATTATTATTATTATTATTATTATTATTATTATTATTATTATTATTATTATTATTATTATTATTATTATTATTATTATTATTATTATTATTATTATTATTATTATTATTATTATTATTATTATTATTATTATTATTATTATTATTATTATTATTATTATTATTATTATTATTATTATTATTATTATTATTATTATTATTATTATTATTATTATTATTATTATTATTATTATTATTATTATTATGATTATTATTATTATTATTATTATTATTATGATTATTATTATGATTATTATTATGATTATTATTATTATTATAATTATTATTATTATTATTATTATTATTATTATTATTATTATTATTTATTATTATTATTATTATTATTATTAATTATTATTATTAATTATTATTATTATTATTATTATTATTATTATTATTATTATTATTATTATTATTATTATTATTATTATTATTATTATTATTATTATTATTATTATTATTATTATTATTATTATTATTATTATTATTATTATTATTATTATTATTATTATTATTATTATTATTATTATTATTATTATTATTATTATTATTATTATTATTATTATTATTATTATTATTATTATTATTATTATTATTATTATTATTATTATTATTATTATTATTATTATTATTATTATTATTATTATTATTATTATTATTGTTTCTTTTTTATTATTTAACACTTCGAATATTTCTGAATAAAGCTGGGAAGTAAACTTGTATATGAGCTTAAGAATCTGAATAACAATTTTTGTTTAATGACGATTTCTTAAAAATTATTCGGATATGAAGATATTTTTCTCTTCATTTCATGGACATTATAGTAATACTAACGAAAACTGTTTAGGTGGTAAATGCTGAACACAAATTCTGCAGAAATCTACAAAAGTTAGAAGAGATTCGAACCAGTTTAATTGCACTTCTGTTACGGATTAATTCCACGCATTATGAAAAATTAACTGCAATGGTTCCATGCACCTAACTTTCCAAGATAATATTTTTCAAAAACTGAAAATCTATTACTACTTTTAAATGTAGGTTATCTCTTGAATACCATTGCTTACAATCAAATACTTTGCTTTGTGTCCCATAAGTGCTTTTCTAGGACGGAATAAGAAAGTATCAAAGACGTTCAAATTTTCTAAAATACCAATTTCATATACACTTATTAAAACCTCTGTTCAACGTTTATACTTGAAAACAGCTAATTATGTTTATAAACGCAAAGCATTAAGAAATAGGAATGCACTGTACTTATTTGAAGCGATGATCTTAACTCATCTGCGACGTTGATTTCGGGATGGTTTGCGCAGCCTGCCAGGCGTCGAAGGTGACCTCGTACTTGTGGTATCCTCTGTTCGGCGTGGATCCGGTTGGTGCATAAATCTCAAGACCAATCCATGAAATTGCTACTGGCTATCTGAAATGTTTGTTAAGGTGAAATTATAACTATGAAAGGCAGGATGAAGAATGCCTTCCTCTGCAGCGTAGGTGATGGTGTGTCTGCCTCATGTTCAAGAGGTCCCAAGTTCGAATCTTAGTTGGTGAGTTATCTTAATAAGAGTTTTTTCTTGAAAGATGAAGGTCGTGTAACTCTAAGCTCTATAGATCTTGGGCTCATTTGAGCATCATTTCCTAAGTCCAATATGACTTATATTTGGAGGACGTTAATATTTTATTTAAAAGAATGAAGAAGAACTTTATGTTTCACCACACCGTTAATAACACAGAGTTTCCTAAAGATTGTGAACTCAAGCACTTAATACTCCCGCACTTTGCACTCGCACAGTTAGCTGAAACAGGGATCTTTTACTTTGGGCGCATTTAATTTGCAGCTAAACAATCTCTGTTATATCCTTGGCACCGTTTGTTGACTGCTTAATGTATAATTTTGCTTTATTTTAATTGTTATAATGCCGTACTTTGGTTACGCTATCTATTTTAAAAATATACTTATAAGAGGCATGTTTATGCGGTTTTATTCTTCATAACACATTTCAACACGAAACACATTTTAGGACATTTAATGTAGCATTATGTTTCATTTATTAACCAAAACTCTAATTTAAAATAAAAGCAGCCCGCCCCAATAGGAGAGATGGTGAAGGAATATTTTGTCATACTTGTGTTATACTTGTCATAACTCGTTTACAGAGTCATACACAACATGTTAATTTCCTATTCTCAATTCTTCTATATGCAGAGTACTTATCACAATATACTGAACATGTTTCACGAAACCATCTCCTACATACTGTCACCCAAAAGCAGCAGCTCTAATGACGTACCGAGGAGAGTCAGGGTGGGGAGAAGTTATCAGAAATTACTGGACTCCTTCTCCTGCCGCCTTGGAAGGCTGTGATGCTTCGTTAATAGCCGGGAAACTTCCAGATACTGCGATTTGTGTATATAAGTGATGCATTGCACGAGTCAGTCAGTCAGTTTTGAGTCTTTGAGTTGTTTCAGTTTTTTAAGGCAATGTGCCGAGTAGTGAGAGTGGAGTGGACCTGTGATAGACGAACTAGTGGATTGTAATTGTGTGGGCTACGTAATTCTGTGTAATCGGTAAGTGCACCAAGTGTATTTCTACGGAAATAAAGAACGTTTTGAATTTCCACAATTTGGAGTTTTAATTCTTCGAACCCTCAAAGTCACAATACATATAACCATTTCATAACCATCTATTTACCCAATCTAATCTGGATGCTGTCTTCTCATACTCCTCTAGTCATCAGCACATTTTCATTTTCATCCCCTTGCCATATAATGAGGGAGACTGTGACTAGTGGAATACTAGTAAATGGAAATATTGGAAGGAATACGCTTCCTATTAGGCCTCAGCTTTGAGCTTTTGATTTTCTGCTGTTTATTAGATTTCCTTTGCTTGGTTTCAGTAAATGCTGCTTCTGTGAGCTCTTTATTGTTTGCTTTCTTTTAAAAGGTTTCGTCTTGGTCGTGCAGGAACTAGAGAAAGTATTCATTAAGTTTAGCTTGTAGTAATTGCTTTAAAACTAGCAGCGGTTGAAGAACTTGGCTCAGACGTTTGTTGGCTCCTCCAGAAGTGTATCACCTGAAGAAATGTCTGATATTGCATATGTCTGATCAGGTAAGTGTTGCAAGTCCATCAAGGAAAAATATATGTATAGCCATAAGGTGCACCGCAGTCAATCCTTAAATCCAGTGCGCCATCTTATCCTGTCTGCTTAGAAAGCCATTTGCCTGCTTAAACACAAGATAAGAAGTTGAACTGAATATTCCATGCGTTAAAAGGGAGGATAGGTATCAGGCTTTAGGGAACAACTTTCAAAACGACATAATCACAAATTTTACTAACAATATGATAATATGTAACACTATTATGTGTTTCAAATGGAAAGGGTTCTGGAGTTCAGCTAATCAGATGCCGTATCAAAATCAGCGTTGCCAGCTTGTTGCCCCACTACCTTTATATTTCCCTCTCTCTCGCACACTCATATAATATGTAGGTCTGCTTGGCGTTAGATGTAAGGATAAGCGAATTATATTTTACAAACTTTTACCATGATGCAGTTGCCAAAATCAAAATTGGAAAAAGCATTTTCGCAAATTATGTACATTTTTAAATACTATAACTATAATTAAAGTTTATGAATTACATGCTTTTCTAATCCAAATGCGGGACACACTTGTTTTACCTACACCACACGCTTCAGCAGTAAGCCGTTGAGCATTTTTGAAATCGAGCTGATTTCTATATTCCTCATTTCCCAATTTTTTGAAGAACGTGTACTCCTTAAAAACAATACTTCGAGCCTAACTTCGCAATAATTACCTTTTTGACTCGCCACTAACTTCACCGCAGGAAGCCATTGCACTATTTAACTCTTACGCTACTGTTGTGTAAAGAACAACTGAATGATATTGATCTGAACTCTCCAGAGTGAATAAACACTTCTTATCCAGCATTCATTCATAAACATAGGATACAGCATTCCACAGGCTAACAGGAAATGAAATGTTTGCTCTTTCTCGAGTTTAACACCTTGATTTATTCACAGTAATTCTTTTATCACGTCATGCAGTAGTTTAAATTTCAGTTCTGAGTAATTAAAAGTATATGTACGTACATACACACCAACCACTTTGAACTGAGATTACGAACCATTCATAAACAAAAATATAATATGACCAGACACGTTCTGACAGGGCAGCAGGAAATATATTGTTTCCTCTCGTTCGAATTGGCTTATTCAAAGTAATTCTTTTATCACGTCATGTCAAACATTCACGTTTTAGTTCTGAGTAATTACGAACATACGTACATACATACAAACCAATAATAATGATATTCGTATAGTGCTTACGTCGCCATTTATTGTTATAATAAACGTAATAGTATTCTATTTATTTGTATTAGAAAAACTATTTGAGCTAAGAATATGGGATTTTCATGTTTATGTTAGGATACATTGCTCTCTACCTTCCACATGGATCAGTTTTGGCGAAATCCGAATGTTTGTCTTAGCGCGAATAGTATTTCATACAGATTGATTAGGCTGGCGCTCGTCACACACCACTTAGCGGGAATGCAATACAACAACACCGCAATACACCGATTGGTTGCTCGCCTAGTAGCGCTCAAGGACAAACACTACGCATTTGAAACACATAATAATAAATTTCTCTACCTATCGAATACAGTATGATCGTAAATTCTTTCCTCTTGAGCTTCACTAACAGTTGAATTCGCAAACAAACTATGCATTCCTAAACGTTATGCTGTTGTCATTTCTACAAGGGAAATCACTCATTTTCTCCTTCTTCCTTATAGGTCAGTCACCTGATGCATAAGCTGTGTCACCCGCTTCATCTACCTACCTTGTTTCGGTAACTTATGTTAAGTACGGCTATGCCATTTTGACTATGACAAACATTGTCTCCACTGCACGCATGACTGAACGTTAGAGAAAGTAAATAAAAAACTGAAATCCCGCACTCATTTTAAGCCGCTTTACCCGTTGTTGTAGCGGTATTTATTTCTGTCCGTTTGCAGCACTGATTTAAGTAACTGTCATAACAACAAAAGACGTTATGGATGTAAGAAAGTCTGTATGTTCTTCTTTTACAAGTTTCTGGAGCAATATCAATACACATTCGTTATAAATGTACCTTAAACGAACATAAAAAGTAACAAAATGTCAGAAATGGAGCAATGACATACCCCGCTTCCGTAAAAGAAGCTCGATTATTCACTTTAGACAAAGCACAATCGTATTAGACAGTCAATTGTCTCAGGTAGTTAACTTCTCCGTTCCAAAAAAGCAATACACTATCGTCACCTAGGGAACAGATTTTGAAAAACTTATCGGAGCTACCGGACTATTCTAGTTACCCGCGCTTACCTTATTCTTACAAAAGGTTCCACGACTCCGTGTCTGTCAAAGAAACCCACTCCCCCAAAAATAATATTTTTTGTAAAATAATAATTTTCTAAAAAGATTTCCCATAACTATTTTTATGAAAATGCCATATATTTAAGGTATTTCCATTTCAGATCAAAAGTTTATTTTGAATTTCAGAGGAATAAAACCCTTCTCATTCCAGATGACATTTGTATAGCACTAAGAGATATACAAAATCATACTATACAATTTATGTCAAATACATTTTGTTTATGTGAAGTGAATCGTTTCGGAGATATTCTTCCTTAATTGTCTGTATTTTCTGATTCTTAACTGAGCACGTTTCCAAAAATGGCACGTGTTTTTGAGCACTATTTCCTATAAATTATCTGTTGGCATGTTTTAATCCGGTGGACAGAGTGTTCTCCTGGGGGCTGAGTTGATGCAAATGTTCCTTTTCTACTCTTAAATTAATTTATATAACGTAATTCGCTGACAGTCTTCTTAAATTCTCTTCACTAAATCAGGTTTAATACTATTGGTTGTTCTCCTTTGTGATAAGGATATCTTTATAGGTTCCCCTTCAAACATTTTCAAAGTTCAACGTAACCTAACCCTCCTTTCCCATAAGCTTGCCCCGTATCTCTTAACGGTCACGTGACCTTATCACCTCTCATTGGCTGCTATTGTAGTATAGACTGTTGTGCGGTAAAAATTAGTTCGTTACTTAACATGGTGATATATCTTTATATGTTGGAAGAGAATTGTCAAATTTATATTTTCGTAACTGTTTGAATTAAATATATAACGCAACAGAGTTGATTTATCTGAAATGCATGATAATTGTTAAACAAAGTGAAGAGGAAGTTCCTTTGCTCTCAAGCACATGACACGATAGCACGTGATTTAGCGGTAGTGATGACATATTTGTTTATATGACTTATCACTGACCTGGTTTTGAACTGGATTAGTCATATATCGCCATTCGAAGGTGTGTTGTGCCGAGTGCGAGAGCTAAATTATTTTATTGATCGTTTATTGCGCGTGTACTTATTATATGTCTAATGGCAGAGTTTACCGCCAGTTTTTCGCTGAAGCATCGCAACGGAAGAATCCGTCTTTGTCAGTGAGAGAAGTTGAACAGCTGTGCTCTGAACTTACAGGTGTGAGTGTCAGATGCGTAGGAACTTCGCGACATGAAATTGAGACAACAGGAAAGCTTACCACTCCAGCACCGATATTCCTGTGTGGCGAAGACGTTATTTAAGGACATTCAGATTGTACCGGGATACAAATCGCAAAATATACTACCTTGACGAGACTTGGGTGAATGAAGGACACACGACAAGTATGGTGTGACACGACTTTTAAGACTGAAAAACAAGCATTTTTGCAAGGTATGTGTGATAAGTTTAATGAATCCCAGTGGAAAAGGCCAAAGGCCTTTCATTTTAAACTTGTTTCAGTTTCATTACTCATTCATTCAGTTTCAACTTGCTCAGTTTCATTATAAACTTGTATTTTCGCATGCCCTTCATATCCTTATTTGTATGATTTTATCTATCTTCCTGGCAATTATTATGACGTTTACTGCAGGTTTACATGTGACAGGAACGCACCGCCTATGGCCTATGGCGCGAAGGTATTAACCAATTAGGGCGAGGGGGAAGGTAGTTGCACGCGGAGTGATACATGTCTGCGGGGCAAGGTTATATGAAACAGAGATTAGTGAAAGTAGGATTGACTATGTTAATTTGTGAATTGGGGAATTATTCTTAAGACGACAAAGATGTCACATGGTTTTCTCTCCCTCGCATCAAATATACAATAGCGGCTAAACGATCGTAAAATTTTGCAAGAGAAATCGGTGTGGGTTTGGGCGTTATTTTTTATGATATATTTACAAAAATTAAAACCGTCACGTAATTCTTTCAGGGCTTTCCAAATATATAATTTGTATTCGCCTGGGACCAATATTAGAGACTTAGATTTAATTCCTCCTTAATTAATCGGCAGTAACTCGTTAATTATTTACAGTTAACAATTGTTATTATTCACTTGCAATTATTGCTTCATAATTGAGTTTCTCCTTACCACCACTGCCACCTTCCACTGCCAACAAATACTAGGCAACTAGCAGAGTTTGGACCAACAATTAGCTCACTGAAACATAATATGGACATAATCAGTGAAACAAGTGAAGAGATAAACAGTATTACAATTCCGCGTCTGCGGAATTGTATAGTAATAGGTATTGTGACTTTGCGGGGTTCGTAGGATTAAAATCCAACTTGCAGAAATTCAGATCGTTCTTTATTCCCGTTGAAATACGCTTCGTGCACCTCTGATAACTCACACACGTTCGCAATCTTCCAGTCTGTCTGCACATGGTTAGCTAGCACTGCACTCTTCTTTTACGGCTTCCTGCCAAATCAACTGATTCCTGTAGCCCAATGCATCACTTATATAGACACCAGTTGCAGATCTAGAAGTTTCGCGGCTCAACGAATCGTCATGGTCCTTCCAGACGTCAGGGGGAGGGGAAAGAGACGGTACAGTGACTTGTGGTACTTTTCTCCCCACCCCCTCAGTGAGCGCCAGCCAGTCACATGGGTAGGCGTTGACTCAACGCTTCCCGTCTCCCACCCTACCTGTCAGCTTGTTTTGTCGGGCCTTCCGATATTCGGGTGACAGTATTTTAGTATTTACTATTTGCCTATTTATGTGCCATCTTCGTATTTGCCTTCGGAGACGTAATGCTAATATAAAGTAAGGAGAAGGGGAAGAGGAAGAAGAAGACGATGATTTTGAAAAAAGTATATCAGCTTACTGTAAAAATTTAATTCAATGTAAACATAATTATACATAAATTAGGTGAGTATCATTTGGAAGACAGTTTCTATTAATACAACTACTATGTCTAGAGAGTATTAGAGTGTAACATTTACATCGTGAATACTTCGTGAAGCCATACACTTTTTATGGAAGTGCTTATATACTGATGTCATATAATGAAATTACAGGAACTGAAATTAGTAGAAACGGATCGCTCCAATCTTAAGTTTATATAACTGCATGAATGTTAGAGTCCTATTTCATAGAGTATTCTGAAAATTGAAAAAGTATAAATCTGTATACTGCGCCGGCAGGCACTGGCCGCGCACTTCACACCTAACGCAGTTCAACTGGTAATCTTGGTTTGTGTCTACAACACTTACAGGCGTAACAGAGGTCCAGATAACGGCAACGAATGACAATTAATTAACTCACAGTTGCCACTTTTAATATTTCAATCTTTAATTCAATACTGTAAACCATTGCAGATAAAAAATTCAAAAACCAAAAGCATCTCAATCATCTACAAAGCTACTCTTGAAAACGCATACAATTTTGCTAAAGCAAGAATTTAACCAAGTTAACTAGGACCCCGTAAAACATTTAACTCTTACAGAAAAGCAAGCAAGCAGTTACGCCTATAAGGCCAGAACATAAAGAAAAAGCTTCTGGTCCCGGAACTGACAGAACTGGCAGAACTCCCGAGAAGGCGATGAGAAAGACCACTAAGACAAAACCTTATTAAAGCCAACAGGCAAGACTGGAGCACTTACCCAAGAGCTTAACTCGTCCGATGCCAGACACGGACCTTCTTCCCAACTCGAAGCAGTACGGTTAGGTAAACATTCGGAAACCCGCAGCGCTCAAGGCGACAAGCGGCGGGAATCCGAAGCAACCCCACGCGTAAGCAGTTTCGAATCGGTAAGATAAGGGAAAGAGTGCCGGAAAAACGGCACAATAAGCAGTTTCGAAAGTATTAGTGCACCGGCATATCCCGTACGTTCTTAAGAAGCTTCCAATAACTTAAGTTTCTCTGAAACAGACCAAGAAGGGCGGAGAAGCGTTTGAAAGTAGGAAGCTGAAGTTATAAAAACTTAAAAGGCTCAGTTCTTAGACCAACATATTAGCGTAATTTACTAAGAAGAATGTAAAGAAATAGCAAAATGTATAGCACGCAATAAATGTGTTTCACTACCCGTGGCAGTTTACCAGCTACAGCAATTATTTTACAGAAACGGGCTACAGTTATACACTTCTTAAGTGTATCAATATTGTCACGGCAACGGGAATAAAGGTTTCGGCGCAAATAGATAACAGACGGATAGTGTTTCACCGTAATAAAGAGCCTGCATAAGCAGTTAACGATAGCGCGAGATAAACGTCTGCCGAAACAAACAAACTGAGATAAATGGAAATTTCTGGTGACGTCTGGGTTGATAGAGAGTATTCGGTTTCTTAATTGTTCCGGAAATATATAGAATTTATCAATGAGGTATTTAAGAAGGCGACGACTCGCCAAGAGTCAGTCGCGAGAGTCGTAAACAGATGTTGTAACAGGAGAGAGGTAAACGGATGTTTGTTATTGTAGTCGCCCTTGGCGTTGTAGACTGTGATATGTGATGCAATTCTGCTGCTAGGAAGTCTGTTTCTACACAAATAAAGAACATTTCGAATTTCGGCAAATTGCACTTTTAATTCTACGAACCCACAAAGTCACAATTGGTATCAGGAGTGCCACATAACAAGATGCACGAGGCATTGGAAAAGATTCTACAGAAAATGGACATCCTTACCACCGAGTTAAAGGAAATGAAGACGGCCAAAGATGCAAACAACAACTTGGCCGCAAAGTTGGAAAGGACAAATCACAATCTGACTTAAAAGAAATCTGCTGATCATCTGCCCTGGCATCCAGAGGCTATACCAGAGCACAAGTGTCCACAGCTTTTGTTTATTTGCTAACTTTCTTTATTTCATTTAGATTACATAATCTGTGCAGATATATCCTGACCTATCCTATATCTACTCTAACCTATAGCTACTGGAAACCAGTAGCTTTACAAATTTTTTATGTCAATACATGTTACACTACAATTCCTACTTCAAGTCGAAGTCTAATATTCTATCCGGCTATCGATTGTTAGCATGATCCAATGTTCAAATCCACTCGACTGGAATTATACTGTAGCCACTTTCTGTGACGAGAGATTGTTCTTCGGTCCATGTCTTAAGTCCACATTAGTCGACCTCCTCTGTATCTTCCTCCGTTCTGGTCCTGAACCGGTTCCCCTTCTCCATATTGATGTCCAATTCTGCCTTCTTCAATTTATCCTGTTCGATGTTAATTGTTGTTCCAATTGACCCCTGGCTTCTTGTTGTTCCTCTGCCTCTTTTTCTTGTGTTGTAATTCTGGATTGTCTTTGCCTTAATCTTTCCGACCTTTATGGTGTTGTTCGCATTATAATTGATCGTGTTTGCCGTCGCTCTCTCCTTCTTACCTCCCGCTCTTGTCGTTGTTGATTGTATTCTTCCATTACTTTCCGTGATACTATTTCTGCCACTTCTTCCAGTATTTCGTAGTCTTGTACATTCCTGATGATGTTCCATATTTGCTTTCCTTGTAGTGACTTCCTTTGTTGTTTTAAGTCCTCCTCGTATCTTCCACATTCAAACATGGCGTGTTCAGGCGAATCTGTTCTTTCACATATGTTGCACATATCATCATCCTGACTCCCAATCTTTTTGAAATAGGTTTTATACGGCCCATGTCCAGTAAAATAGTGTATTCCTCCTCTTTTGGGTTGTATTTCTTTTAATTTCAATCTTTCTCTGATATTAGGATATAAGTCATGCGTTCTTCTTCCTTCTGTTATCCCATCCCACTCCTGTTGCCATTCATCAAGTAGCTTGTGAGCTATTTCTGATCTTGTGGTGCATGGACTCCCTATTATTTCTTCAACCTTCATGTGGTTTTCCTCCTTAAGCCATAATCTTGCTCCTCATTGTCTGATTATCAGATCCAAGGGCCATATCGCCATCGCTACCAGTAAGGCCATTGTAGGTATGGTTTTCGTTGCACCAATGCTCTTAATTTGTCCTTGTCATTGTACTCCTCTTATCATTTTTACATTCTTCTTCAGACGCATTCTTTGTGCCCATATTCCTGAACCATATGCTGTTATTCCTATGATGAGGCTCATATGGTATATTCTTACTTTTGTTGGTGGGAGTTTGAACGTTCTTGTGGCTAGCGTTGATAACTTCATTATCACGTTTCTTGTCTTTTCCTGAATCTTCCTAATGTGGTCATCAAAATGTCTTTTTCATCGAGCTGTATGCCTAAATACCTTATTACTTTCTCTCTCTTTATACTTTTGTTTTCTATTTTTATAATTGGATCTCGCTTAAAGTCTCCTTTGTGTAGGACATACGCTGACTTGTTTGCTGAAATTTGCTATTTTGCTCTTTTGTACCATTTATTGAAAAGTTCCAGGATTGTATTGGTATATACCTCCAACTCAGTTCGACTATTAGCCTCCACCATTATCAGTATATCACCCGAATATGCCACAACCACCTTTGTGTTTTGTGACACCACTAATTCTTCCAAAATCGGTTCTGTCATAATATCCCAGAATAGCGGTCCTAAAATGGATTCCTGTGGGCATACCTTCGTTATTTCTTTGGTTATTCTCTTATCACTTCCATTTATATGTACTCTCCTATCTTTGCAGTACTCCTTTAATATGTTATATATGGTCTTCGAGTAACCTTTTTCTTTCATGAAATGGAATAGGTAGGGCCACCATAGATTATCAAAAGCTCCTGCTATGTCTATGAATACGCCCTAGACATATTTACAATCACTATTTTCAACTGCTTGTATCGCCGAGTTAATCGCAGTTTCTGTTGATCTCCATTTTCTAAATCCATATTGTTTGTTAGTCATCCCTATCAACTTCCTATACTCACCTATTCTCTTCAAAACCAGTTTCTCTTGTATCTTTCCTAGGATTTTAAGTAGACAGATTGGCCTATATGATTTTGCTATCGTTTGATCTTTACCTTTGGCCTTTTCGAGTATAACCGCATTTGATTCTTTCCAACAGTAAGGTACTCTGCCTTGTACTAGGCATTCATGTAGTAAGTTGCAAATATATGGGGCGATTGGTTTTTCCAATGCTTGAATAATTTCCACATTTCTGATATCCGGACCTGGGGCTTTTTCTTCTTCATTTCTCTGATTACAACCTTTACTTCGAAGACATCAAAAGGATACAATATTCTGGGATTACTATATTCTTTCTCAAAGTTCCTTCGCAGTTCTTTTTGTTGTTCAATTTCTTCATCTTGGTCATCAGATGGTAATAGAGTTTTTAGGAGTTGATTAGTTGAATGAAGCCATGAGTTTGTAAATGTCCCATCAGATTTTTTCATTGTTGAAATAATTTCTGGTACCCTAATTTTCTCTATAATTAGCTTATATGCTGTTCCCCTTACATTTTCATCTAAATTGTCTTCTACAAATCTATTGCAATTGTCTTGTCTGGTCTCTTGTAAATTTTGTTTATACTGTTGTTTCAGTTCTCTATATTCATTTAACCTTATTTGCCTCTCCTGTGCAGTGGTACTCTTTTGGTGGTTTCTTCTTGCTTTTCGTACTCTACTTCTAAGTTTCTATAATTTATCATTCCATACTCTATATCCCTTATTAGTGCTCGTGCATTTTTCAAAGTATTTTCCATTGCTTCTTATATACATTTTGTCAGTTGCCATGCTGCTGAATCCACGTCATCCCCTGTTTGTATTTCTGCCGGTATTTGAAACGATTATCTAATGTTTGCCCAGTCTGCATTTTTAATTTTGTATCTTTTTCTCTCCTTGTTGGGTAATGTTTCTCCATCTCTCCATGTTATGACATAAAGATATATTAAATTGTGATCATGTATCGTCAATTGTTGTGCTACTTTCCAACCTATAATTATGTCTGCTATGTACCCCTTAGCTAGGGTGGCATCAATATTTTCTTGTGTCCCTACTCCGTTATCAAAGGTATATGGATTGTATCTATAGGTCATTTTGTATGATCACTTCTTCTAGTTGTTGTCCTCTCTGATCTGGGTGTTTGCTGAACCACCATGTAGATTTTGCATTGCAATCCATCGTAAATATTATCGATTTGGTAGGATATGCATCCAGTATGTTCTCCATCTTCCTGGTGTGATTGTTTATATCGTCACTATACTAGAAGTACTGGTTGCTTAGAATGAAACTGTTACCATCTGCAATCACCTCTAAACAGTTAACGTGTTTATAACAAAATTGTGACACTTTCACTACTTCTATCTCCCTGTTTACTATTATGGTTGCCGTCATAGGTTGTCTTCCCTCCATTATCACTCTTGACGTTGCTGCTGTGTATATGGGTTTATCCTTCAATACATAACGTTTCTGAATACATAATATATCAAGTTCTCTGTCTTCTATTATTTTCCTTAATTCCTGCATTACCATTTTTGCTCTCTACACATTTATTTGACCAATTCATTTGCTCTTGTATTCCATTCCTGTTAAGATCATTTCATCCATTCTGCTATATCGCTACTATTCTCTCAAACATGTATACGTTCACCTTATTAATATGACTGTATCGCAGGGAACTATAGCTGTTTCCTGTTCTTTGTCTTGTTCTTATCTTTCCTTGTGTACTTGTCATAATCTGATTGTTAATCTGATTATCGTTATATATCCTTCCATCTGGGTGGCTACATCTATCGTCTTATTCTTACATTTTTGTTTATACTTCATTGCCCATAATACATTCCGTCTTAATCTGCTCGGATTACTTTTGTTTATTTTGCTGTGTATGCCATTAGTTTGAGTTGTGTAGTCCATAATCAGTTCTATTTATTAGTTGCTCCCAAAACATTCTATATGTTGGGCAGTTATTCCTGTTGGCACAGTGAATTTTAATTCCTGCGCCTAAATTCTTCTTTCTGGTGCTGTACGGTATATATACTGACTCTTCTTTATCCTTGGCAATTTGAAATTCTTTTTTGTTGTGGTCCTGTTCACCGCAATGTGAACACACAGATTTCTCCGTTTGCAGTACTTGGCTACGTGGCCCAATTTCTGGCACTTCATACACTTGGCGACTACTGTATAGTCTTTAAATTGAACAGCTTGAAGGCCAATATATATTTTTTCTTTTTGAATCAACTTAAGTCTCAGTTTAGGGTCAACTTCCAATACATGATCTTCTTTTGTCTCTGGGTGCGGTTCTGAATCTGAAGGTAACCTTTTGGTCGAATTCTTCCCATGGCATCTCGTATTTGTTGTTTTGCTCGTGCATGTTTCGTTTTATATCCTCTTCCTTTTCTGTGGATAGTATATCGTAAATTATCATTAGTGGTTATTCCTTTTTAGCTTGTTCAACCGTTATGTCCTCGTCCTTCAGAGTATTGCTTTTTACAACCTTTTCCATGTCTTCTTTTGTTTCAACTTCCATTATAACAATGGAATCGGTGGCACGTTCATTTGTTATCTTAACTTTCTCCTCTATAGGTTTTAAATTTTTAGTAACAATAATTTGTACTTCATTTGTCTTTTTTCCTTGGGTAGATCTAATAAGCATACTATGCGTTTGGCTCGTAAAGGCTTTATGCAATCTGTTTTTTGACTCTGTTAATTTTGGTTTCATTGTCACTTGGGCATATATTTGCTTCAGTTGGGCCATGGTTTCCCTCAATGCCTTGTTTCCCGATTGCAGGGTTATTACTTTTGTAGCTAGTTCATTACAGTTGGCTGGCGTGAGGGATGACGTCACGGAGCTGGGCAAGTGGATGGTCCAAGTAGACGAGCGCGTTCAAGATCTGGCGAACCGCTTCAATGACATAGAGGAAAAGGCCGACAGTAACGCTAAGTCCCTGCACGCAATGGTGGAAGACATCACAGACCTCGCGAACTGCGTTAACGACCTGGAGGGAAACCCCGACAGCAACACATAGTCCCTGAACGCCGTGGTAGAGGGCATCATCGGCAGGAGGTTGAAGGACTTAAAGGCCGAAGCACCGGGACGCAAAAAATCATCGGCGCACCTCAAACCTCATAAATATGACTGCATGATAACTTTCGAAGTCTTCCACCGCCAGTTCGATGCAGTGGCCAAGCACAACAAATGGTCATCAGAGGAAGAGGCCACACAGTTAATAGCCGAACCTCCGGGGACCGGCCGCAGAAGCCCTAAATGCGGTGCAGACAGCGGCGGCACCCAAGGACATCTGGAAGGCCCTGGAGAACCGCTTTGGAAACCACCGCTTTGCCGCAGCGTACCGAAGCCAGCTGAAATCAAGATCGCAGCAGCCAGGGGAGACACTATAAGGGTTCGCCCTGGCAATTGAGCAGCTGGCCAGCAAAGCCCTATTTGAGCTCCCACCAATGCTCGTATCCCGAGAGGCTGCCTACAACTTTGTCGACGGGGTACGAGACACGGAGATTCGTCAGCGTCTAATGCTCGGCGAATATAGAACCATCCACGAGGCGCTAACGGAAGCAATAATGTTGGAGGCGGCCAAGGTGACAACTAACCAGACGTCGCGAACGAGGAGTATCCGCTACACGGGAGACCGAAGAGCAGTCGAGGGACGCTCACGAAGACCTAGTGGCTTGTTATGGGAATGTGGACAGCCGGTACACCTGGAGAGAGACTGCCCAGACCAGGAAGAGCAGCAGGAAGACAAGTAAGGGCCTGCTATACCTGGACCACATCATCATCGTCGGCAAGACGTTCGAAGACCATCTCGACAACCTGAGCAAGGTGTTACAGACTTGAAGCTGAACGCGAAGAAGTGCCAGCTCTTCCACAAGGAAGTTAACTCTTCGGCCACACAGTCTCACCAATCGGAGAGGCCACAGACTCGGAGAAGACCCATGCTGTGAGAGATTGGCCTCGCCCAAAGGATAAGCGAGAGTTGTGCAGTTTCCTGGGGCTGTGCAGTTATTACCACCGCCTCATAAAGTGGTTCTCCAACATTTCCAAACCCCTCACCACCCCTGACAGAGGAACACCGACATTACGTGCGGACGGACGACGCCGAAGGCGCTTTCCAGCTCCTGAAGAAGACCCGGTGCAGTGCTTCTATTTTGGGATTCCCACAACCAGACGGCGCCTTCATTGTGGACACCGACGCCAGCGACCATTGCATTGGAGGCTTCCTATCCCAAGTCCAGTACGGACACGAGCGGATGATAGCCTACTACAGCAAGGAGCTATGCAAGACAGAGTAGAACTACTGTGTCACCCGACGAGAGTTACTGGCGGTAGTAAAGGCATCGGAGCACTTCCACAAATACCTGTATGGTCAGCTATTCCACTTGAGGACTGACCACTCCGCCCTAACCTGGCTAATTAGTTTTAGGAACCTGGAAGTCCAGACAGCTCGTTGGGTAGAGCGGCTGCAGGAGTACGATTTCAGCTCTGAACAGCATAGAGGGAAGAGCCATGGTAACGCAGACGCCATGTCCCGAAGACCCTTACCAGAGGAGTGCGGCCAATGCACAAGAGTGGAAGAGAAGGAGCGAGTCGCAGCTGTCAGGGTGGTCACGGCAGTGCCTGCGGATGGCTGGGATAGCGCAGGCCTGAGAGGGAGCAGCTGGCGGACGCAGACTTGGGGCTACTCTTGAGGGAAGTGGAGGGAGGGACAAGACCAACCTGGGTGCACACCGCACCAAGGAGCGCCACATACAAGTCGTACTAGGCCCAATGGCACTCACTAAAGTTCAGAGAGGGCGTGCTGTTCAGGGTATAGGAATCACCTGATGGAAAGGCGCAAAGAGGACATTTGGTACTTCCCTGAAATAAAGACCCGGAAGTCTTGGAGGAAATGCACGCCGGTACTTCAGAAGGACACCTGGGAGCAAACCGGACGATCGACAAACTTCGGCAGTGCTACTACTGGCTGAGGCTCCGAGCAGATGCTGAGAGATGGTGCCGTCAATGTCACGCGTGTGTGGCGTGTCGCGGCCCTCAGACTAGGTTCCGGGGTTGCATGCAGCAGTACAACGTCGGAGCGCCATTCGAAGAGATCTCCGTCGAAATAGCTGGACCAGTCCCAGTATGCGACCAAAGCAACAAGTACCTGATGGTGGTCGTGGAATACTTCACAAAGTGGCCGGAGGTGTATGCCATCCCGAACCAGGAGGCAAAGACAATCACAGAATGCCTCGTAGAGCAAGTGTTCTGCCGATTTTGGGTGCCGTTAGAGCTCCACAGCGACCAGGGCACCAATTTTCAAAGCTATCTGATGAAGGAGGCACCAGAAAGGCTTGGGGTTAACAAGACCCGCACAACACTCTTACACCTGCAGTCGGACGGCATGGTGGAGAGATACATCAAGACCTTAGAAGAGCACTTGAGGAAGGTCGTGGCCAGCCATCAGCGAGACTGGGACGTCAAGGTGTCACTGTTCTTGCTGGTCTACCGCTCATCAACACACGATACCACTGGGATGACACCAGCCAGCTTAATATTCGGCCGAAAGTTACGCCTCCCCTGTGACCTGGCTTCGGGAAGCCCTAGGGACGCAAAACAGCCAGCCACCGAGTATGTGGAGAACCTGGTGGACCATCTCCACGACAGGCATGAGATGGCTCACCAGAACATCCAGAAGGTGAGCGACCGCATGAATACCCGTTGCGGAAGGCCAGCCAACAGCCAAGGGTTCCAGCAAGGTAACCTAGTCTGGTTGTATCGCCCTACTTGGACCAAGGGACGCTGCCCGAAGCTTCAGCAGCCGTGGCAAGGGCGGTACTGGGTGGTGAAGACGATTAACGACGTGATCTACCGCATACAGAAGGTGTTCCGGGGGAAGATGGTGGTACACCTGGATCGTCTGGCCCGCTACGATGGTGTTGTTCGGGACGACCAGACTTGTGCAGGGAGTAGTGTCGTGTCAACGGGCATAAAAGTTTCGGCGCAAATAGGTAACACACGGATAGTGCATCTCGGTAATAAAGAGCTTGCATAAGCAGTTAAAGATTGCGCGAGATAAACGTCTGCCGAAGCAAACAAACTGAGATAAATGGAAATTTCTGGTGACGTCTGCGTTGATAGAGATTATTCGGTTTTTAATTGTTCCGGAAATATCTAGAATTTATCAATGAAGTATTTAAAAAGGTGAGAGAGTCGTGAACAGATGTTGTAACAGGAGAGAGGTAAACAGATATTTATTGTCATCGAGCTTGACGTTGTATGTTGTGATATGTGATGTAATTCTGCTGCTACGAAGTGTGATTCTATGCAGATGAACATTTCAAATTTCGGCAAATTGAATAATGTCAAATTAATCGTCAATGTTGTAGTTTTCAAGCTATGTAAGTTGGATTCAATTTTCTTGGCAATTAAAAGAGGAAAAAAATAGGAGGCCTTCCTTTTTGACCCACCCTCGTAGAAATTTATCTTCTCTATTATTGAATATAATTGTGGGTTGGTTATATTTTTATGTGTCCTGCAACGTGGCATAGGGGGCTTTCGCGTTGTGTTTTGGTATTCTCCCACGGAATGTATCCGGGTACGATTCCACCTGTGAGGTGAGAATTTTAAGTTCCGGTATAGGATGGGTACCCACTCAGCATCGTGAGGAAATTGAGGAGCTACGCTAGGTAGCGAACCCTGATGTTGGAAAGCCAATTTTGCGGCTGGGGATGTCGAGATGCTGACCACATCTGCTTTCCGCATCGGTTGGATGACTGCCAAACTCTGCTTTGCGAATGTGGACATGAAGGCGGCATTCGGGTTAGCAGGCCTTGGACCCTTTTAGGATGTTCGACCGCGGAAATAATTATTATGTATTTATATCCTTATGGGAGTACTAATGATGGATGTGAAAGGTCGTGCGCTGAGGTTGCTCCAGCAAATAAGAGTGAAAATGCAACAAAGAGTACTGTAACTAAATATACAACAATACAACATGTAAAGCTCTGCGAGAATTACAGGAATTAGAAAATATGCTGGAACAAAATATAAGTTTAGACAAAGGGTATAAAGAAGACGAAGTAAGCAACAGGTTAGATCAAAGTATGAGAGAATCCATAACCACAAAAAGAGTAGATAATTTAGAAGGTAAGAACACAAGGTGAAACCGGACATTTCGATAATTGAGAAGAATGTGAGATGGCACCTGAGATGTGAAGTAAAACATATTTTAGAAGGAAGACTAGAAGTGGAGGTGAGAAGATATGACATATGTGACGCTGTCCGTTTTGGGAAGAAAAATGGGAGGAGAAAAATACTAACGAAATCCACAGCTATACAACCAGTTTTGAGGCAATAAAACAGGCATACATTTAAAAGGCACTGATATTTGAATCAACAGAGATTTAACCTACGAGCAAAGAGAATTATTAAAAAGACTCATTTTAAATTATGGATAAATGGCAAGCTGGCAGAAGAGAGGAATGGTGGAGTACACCTCTCATGCTTTAACCAAGAAAATTTAAATTCAGAAGCCCTGTTGACACAGGAATTGTTGCATCAGCTTGTACACTCCGCTTAATCAACATTAAGATTAAAATATAACAAGAGCAAAAACGAAAGAACAAAAGACGGAGATGGTTACCCCGGAAGTCACACCGGAAGATGACAGTGAAACTGGACATGGAACAGGAGAGGAAGGGATGGTGGGAATGCTGACAGGCGGCAGAGACAAAGAGGGATGACAACGACAAAGACGACAATAAAATAAAAACAATAATAGCGGACGAAGTAGAAGTTGTGAGAACAACCAGCAAGAATTGTTAATGTTAATGCAATTCCCAAAAATAGGTGAAATAACTGTGTAGGTGAAGAAGATGTAGTGTATCACTAGTGATCAAAATAGGGTTGTTAGGATATGGAAAATGAAAAAGGCGGATGATGGTCAGTGGACGGTAGAGATTTTTGGTTATACGGAGTACCAAGCAGCCCAAAGAATTCAGAGACACTACGCCGTTAGCTAAACAGCACAAGTGCGGGAAGAAGACGTGTTGAAAGAAGAAAGCGAACGGGATAATGAGAGATAGCTAAAGTGTAATAATGAGGTGTATAATATTAAACTATAAAAGAAAATGAATGTCTGAAAGGCAGTAAAGAAAAGGTAAGTTAAGTTTAAAATGTAGAGTAAAATATAAAGAAATCAGTGAAGAAAACTTAAATAGAAACCAGTGTGAGAATGAGTTAATAATAACAGTGCAATATTAGCTAAAGGCTACAAGAATATTGATGAGCAGTTCCGTAGACATTTTTGTAGAAGATGTTACCGCAGTATCAGGCAGCGATTAGGAAGCGGCGAATTAATAGAAATCAGATAATTAAAAAAGAAGATAAATTAATAAAAATGCTTTGCTAAACTCATATAAAAATCTTGTTATAACAATATGAAATTAGAATGGATAGAGTAATGTTTAAAATAGCGGTTGACTTAAAGAATAAGAAGGGAAGAATAATTTAATATAACACACATACTAGCATCGAGGCAAGGAAAAGAAAATATTCTTATAAAAATCTGTACACGTCGGAGAGACAGGAAGGAAGGACCGTTACCTTCTTTGTGCTAGGAAGAGTTCAATGTCTGAGAACTATAGTATACTTTCAGCCAGGAATGTGTTAGGACAAAGGGCTTTCAAAATGCAGTTGAGCATGAACGCTAAAAAGATTTACTTCGCTGACTTGATAACGATGTATACCGTTACATACAACTCGGGATAGGCGTTCCTCAACTCAGGGTGGGCTGAACGTCAATGAGTTACATGAGTTTTACTAACCAATGCAAAAATTCGAAATAAATGAGAAACCAATAATAATGTAACATTTGAGAAAGGTGAAGGAGTTTCGTCATGTGATAAAGTTAGAGAGGGTTCAGAATAAGGTCCGAACTGAATCGTGAAGTAAGAAAACCTTACTTAAAAGTTGATACTACGACAGGAAGGACGTGTTCATGCGCGTTAAGAAAGAAGCGAAGATTTATAAGTCTGAAATGTAGGGAAGTTAAGAATAGTGCAACCAGCGTAAGTGAAAGCAGCATTAGAAGTTTATTAGAGTAAAGTGGTCGCCGTATAAAGAAGAAATAGAAACCGCGCGGAAGTAAATTTAAACAAGTAATCCAGGGTTTCAAGTAAAATTGAATTTATGTTAGGAATTTTACTAACCGGTGGTCACCGATCCAAGTCGATAAGCAAATTTAGTAGGGATTAAAGCAAATAATTCTACAACAAACAAAGTGTTATTAATAAGACTGAGTAGCCAACAACCACCAAAATCCATTTCCTACAACCATTCACCTGGGGATAAGAGAAATCATTGGTCCAATTAGAACCCAATCAATTTAACACTGGTATACGGGTTTGCCACAAAGATAACTATAAAAAGTAAGACAATTTTAACAGAGTTTATCGCAAAAGCAACATTTGTAGGCTAAAGGGTTGGGCCGATGGTATTAAGACCTAAGTGATGATATGTATAGAAAAGCTATCGCAATGGCAGAAGGGCCGGGATCCAGTTCAGGATTAGCCAGGATGCATTCTATTTAGTACTTAATGAATCATATCATAATGCTATATCGCACTGGATTAAATTTTCTCTTTTTACAATGTTATTTGCGGTACACTGATAAACAATATTATATAAAGGAAATAGTCAAAACGCTCTTACACAAGCGTTACTATTAGGTTTTGGTATGTGCATGGCACACATTTGAACCGTTATAAGTAGCTCCAAATGTCTTCGGTTTTGCTGTGTTCTCCTTTTCCATTTGCTACAGCATGACCATCTAAGTATATTCCCCGTAGGGAAGGGGATCCGTCTCCTTCAGCTGCCGAGGTACGGGAACTTTGGACCCCTAGCACTCGTGGTACCTTTGACGTTACTAGAGGAACCTCGGGCCGAACATTCGATCCCCTTCGTGATTGGGAGTTGTTCGGATTGGGTTGGACTCGAGGGGGCAGTGGTTCCCGATACCCGTGGCAGATCGGGTACGACTCTGGACGGGGTTGGGGGAAGCCATTAATATTCCCGCGTACTAGTCTGGAGAGCTAGTAGAAGGTGTGCTAGATCATCAGGCGGCCCCACCGAGGTCATATCGGTAGCTTTTCCAGTTTGGAGTTGGCGCGCGTAAGTGGCGTATCCAGGTCCATCCCGTCTTGAATCCATAGGACCAGATGGAGGGCTTGTTAGTCTCTAGGTCTTGCCCTATGGAATGCCCCACGGAGGCACCGGGTGCCCTTTTGGGACAGCTCGGTAACTCCCTGGTCGAAGGAGGCCCGAGTCCTTGGTCCTAGGGGTCCAGGACTAATGGGAGTAGAACCTCTGACATAAATATCTAAGTATATTTATTGAAACACAATATCTGCACCCAGTCGCCTCTTTTGTGAATCAACAAAGAAAAATATTGGTTCTTTCAGGAATGTGTTTTATTTAGTAATATTCAGGCTTTGTGCGTCTATTTTAATCTTAATTCTAAACTGGCCATCGTAAAGTACTAGTACAATAGTTTTCAGTATTGCAACAACTATGGAAATTATGTTTAAATGCTTTCTAGATTGCCCTACATTCATGTATTTATATGTAAACATTCTCTCTTTAAAATATTTACACAAATTTTTATTGTTTTAGCAATTCTTACCTCGTATATTGTCCTTGAAGTCATTTTTATATCTTTACAGTCTGTAATATTTCGTGTCTGTAAGCTTTCAGTTTATCTATAGTTCTCACATTGCTAGCACACATTTATTATTGATGCTATGGTGCTTATTAAACTAGAGGATGGTAAGTGGGAAAAGGTCGAGTAACTCTACACTAGCACTGTAGTTTGTATTTCCGGCTGTCATAAGTGCTGAAATGATAGCAGTATATTAGCATACTCATCATCCACAAGTCGGGAAAACCCCAGCAGATGGCGTTTGTCGCAATTACTTAATTCATTCACCCTCGTGACGTAGAACGCGGCGTGCGTGTGTGTTGAAGAGGGCGGAAGAGCAGTGCCCCCGCTACTTAGCATAACACGGGCGTAATAACAGCTTCATTCTGCACATGCTATGCTGACAACAGCAAATATTACAAAATTTAAACCTCTCTCTCTAACCAACCATCTTTTAAATACAGGGTAGCAGCAAATGAACGCATCAACTTTCAAACATTCTTCACATGAATAAAACAACACAATGAAATGGAAATAAACAGAATACGATGCGTAACAGCCACAAAATTGCCCAGTGGTGCGATTGCATGAGAGTCTTCTTATTGCTTCTGCTAAATTTGCCTTCGATCAAGCTGGTTAGCTATGTAAGCCTTTGACTGGAAAACGTCTAAGGGATGTTCTGCTCTCTGGAGGGATACGGGGAATAAAGGGGAACAGTACCGCAGGGCAGCTCACGATGATGTCATAAATAGACCTACTAATCCTTGTTTCACATAAGCTTGCCCCGTATCTCTTAACGGTCACGTGACCTTATCACATCTCATTGGCTGCTATTGTAGTATAGACTGTTGTAAAATTAGTTCGTTATTTAACATAGTGAAATATCTTTATATGTCGGAAGAGTATTGTCAACTTTCTATTTTCGTAACTGTTTCAATGAAATATATTACGCAACAGAGTTGATTTATCTGAAATGCATGTTAATTCTAAACGAAGTAAAGAGAAGGTTCCTTTGCTCTGAAGCACATGGCACGATAGCACGTGATTTAGCGGTAGTGATGACGTATTTGTTTATATGACTTTTATCACTGACCTGGTTTTGAACTGGATTGGTCATACATCGCCATTCGAAGGTGTGTTGTGCCGAGTGCGACAGCTAAATTATTTTATTGATCGTTTATTGCGCGTGTACTTATTATATGTATAATGTCAGAGTCTACCGCCAGTTTTTCGCTGAAGCATCGCAAGGGAAAACCCTTACAGAGCCTCGAAAAAAGAATTGTGGTGCATCTGCTGCACTGACGGAGAAGAATCCGTCTTTGTCAGTGAGAGAAGTTCGAACAGCTGTGCTCTGAACTTACAGGTGTGAGTGTTAGATGGGTAGGGCCATCGCGACATGAAATTGAAACAACAGGAAAACTTACCACTCCAGGGGCGATATTTCTGAGTGGCGAAGACGTTCTTTAAGGACAATCAGACTATACCGGGATACAAATCGCAAAATGTACTACCTTGACGAGACTTGGGTGAATGAAGAACATACGACAAGTATGGCGTTACACGACTTTTAAGACTGAAAGACAAGCATTTTTGTAAGGTATGTGCGTTGGTTTTATAAAATCCCAAATGGAAACGGCCGAAGGCCTTTTATTATAAACTTGTTTCAGTTTAATTGCTAATTCATTCAGTTTGAACTTGCTCAGATTCATTATAAAATTCATTATTTTTGCATGCCCTTCATATCCTTATTTGTATCAATTTATCTATCTTCCCGGCAATTATTATGAAGTTTACTGCAGTTTTAAATGTGATGGGAAGGCACCGCGGGAAAGCATTAGCCAATTAGGGTGAGGGAGAAGTTAGTTGGACGTGGAGTGATACATGTCAGCGGGGCAATGTTATATGAAACAGAGAAAAACTACTTTGTTCTTCTCACGATAATGTGGCTGTAAAGGACGTATTTGGCATCCACAAATTCTGGCGTTTTCTGAGAATTATTAAGCATAGAGTTACAACAGATCAACAAGGCTTACGCGCCTTAAAAAGTATACAACCTTGTACTACAAGTGCTAGGATGTTAATGTTACACGATCATCTAGAATTATCAGAGGTAATATCACGAGAGGTTTTGAAATAACCCATAAGTTCACGAGCGACGAGGTTGGAGAGAATTTATCTAGGGAAGTTCAAAACCACCAGTTACATTTTTAGAGACTATTTCAAGAAAACAACAAAATTTTGAAAGCAACCAAACAAGTTATTTGATTCTCTAAATCACATTGGCCTACATGAATGAAACTTAACATCACAAGTCATGGCATACAAACTTTTCAACCATTTTGACATTTGAATGTCGCGCTAACAGTTGACGATACATGATATGTATAATAATCTTTTGCCCATTCGTAAACATGCAGAATGTGTTGCTATCGTGTCTGAGGGTGCCATAACAAAATATTTATCGCTGTTCTGTATGATTTCTTGAATCTGATTCGTGGACTTTATCAGGCTCAATATTGGCTCACGTCATATCAGGGAAATAGTCAATGTAACATTCCTTAGTCACATTCTCCTGAAGGAACAGCGTAACCTTCAAGAGAGAGAGAGAGAGAGAGAGAGAGGGAGGGGGGATGCTGGTGTAGGGTTCATGTAGGCACTTAAATATAATATTGTTGCATACCAGGGTTGTAAGGGGGGGAAGAGAGACTTCAAAACCTAATCTACAACTGGGGGTGTAGCTATTGAGATGGTAGAATAAAGGAAACATCTAAGTCAAACTAAAGAATAACTCTATTTTGAAGAAGCCTAGCACTTATACAGGGCACACCCTGAATCTGGAACAGATCAGGGGTGCTTTGGTACTATTTAATGACATAATAACTTGATATAACTTTACATTTGGCGATGCGTTGTTTGTATGGCTGGGCTGTCGAAAGATGTATGATCTGCTAAGACCGGTTGGCTATCGCATTCGTAGTAGCACTTTTAAATAAACTTTTGTTGATCGTCACAGAGACCAACATAAAGTCTCCTCTGACATTCCTGCGATGTTTCTCCCCCGAGGGCTAACTCAACCAAGCTTAAATAGGGGTACTACCAAAAAGTCAATTCAGCGATTCCCACTAACTGTTAATTTTGCACCATACCTTTTACATCATTGAGAGAGTGTTTAAGCCTGTACTGACCTACTTAACAATTATTTATTTTGATCAGCAGAACAGTTTAGGTCACATGTGAATTATTTCCTTAAGCCAACAGTCCAAAGTACATGTTTTTCCAGTCAGCAGAATTTACGCTTGACATACATTTGTGTCAGCCTCAATACATGTTGCAGAATAATGATTACCGAAATTTCCAAATCTTGCTCAGCCTATACATGCAACACATCCCCTTCGCCTAGAGTTTGCTGCCCTCAGCAAATCCAAACGGCTGGTAACATTTATGAGATACAAATTTTTAAATACATAAGATAATAATTTACACTTACAAAAATGTTGTACTGGGCACATTGGCAATAGAGCATACTTGCCAGGTGGAAAAATACAAACATTTACATGTACATAATCTTTTTTTTTTTGAAAAGTCATAAGTGTAACACCTGAAAAAGAAAATCAGAGGACAGGAAAATGGAAATGAGTTGATGCGGATTGGTTTCGAAGTATCCCACGCTGAATGAAGTCCATAGTTCCATAGAAACACACTGTTCCACCTCTATGAGTTTATAGTTTTGGGAGACACTTCACAACGCTTGGTCACTGAAGGGTTAAAATTACTGCGTACGGTGCTCTTAGGTATTGCTTGGAAAAGTCTGTACTAAAGAGCCGATGAAAAGTTTGAAAGTGGAATTTATGGTTTTTCGAATAGTCCGCTTAGCTTACTCTCGCCTACCTCAGCTGGGTCTGAGTTCTTGCAGGTGAGTCAATGAGAACACGAAAGAATGGCTTATAAGTTATTGTACTTGAGCCACTGTAAAAGTTTGCTGGGTAGAGTTGCTTTGGCTTTTACCCAGGGTTTCACAGCGAAAGCCATGAGTCCATGAAGTTGAGGAGGTCCTCTGGAAAGGTTTAAGTGCCTTTCCAGACGCGAGTAGTCTTGAGTGCCACTCCTAATGTGATACTTGGTCATCTGGGGTGCTTTGGTTCTCCCAGGAAAGCGTAACTGCTAGGGTCCCTGGTGTCTCCTCTGCTTTCTGCTTATGGTGGTGGTGTTTCCTGATGCTTCGACGTTTTTTTTTCATCTATGCCGCAACAGAAAAACAAATGATCCAGAGTTAGGATTGATGCATAAGAATATTTCTATGGGGTGAGGATGGGTTAAAGTTCACGGGAATATAGTTAAATGAAAGGGCTTTTCAGATATCACATTAAAAATGAATATTTCTTATCTAGTTACAAATTATGGTTATATATAATTAACATAAATGGAACATGAATGGAATTATGTGGAACCATTAATTAGTTTTAGAGGAAGAAGGAAAAAAATTGGTTAAAATTTATAGAGTAAACAAAAATGAAATTTTATGTTTGTCTTATGGCTGAATAACATGTGCAAATAACCTATGAAAACTGCATAGATGTTCCACTTAAATATGGTTGTTCACACATTATTGATAAACTTGTAATAAATTACAAGTATTCTTCATAAAACCATCATACAATTGAATTATACATAATTAGTAGTAATATTGATAACAATTTAGCTAAAGAAAAGTGGAGTTCATTTAATTAGTAGTACTTGCTATAAATTATAGGGCATTATTTACAATAATCATGTCTAATGACTTGCCATATAAGCACCTATATACTGGATTAGACCTACGCCTAACAAATGTCTACTGTTGTCATAAAATCAGTCAAATATCAGAGTTAACCATGTCTTTCTATTTTGTTACAATTAGTCTTGATGAAACTGGAGTAATTGTTTCTAGAGTTACATAACCTACCTTCATAATACATGGTAAATGAGGTCACATTGATATAATCATCTTACAATCTATAAGGATAACCTATGACTTTATCTTTTTACATAAATATAGCAAAAGTAACTCTGACATTTGCTGGTTTAGCACTGATTGTTTAAACAAGAGGTATAATGTTTCTCTTCTTCTTTTCGCAAAAAAGTGTGATCAAAGATATCGATAAACAATATCGATCTTATTATCTGAAGATATGATGTACTCTACTGTCACTGGATGTTAAAAACAAGTGTTAAATTACAGTGCATTTGGTTGTCTTATAAATGAAATGTTAATTGACAATAATTAAGTCTTCTCTTGTTTATTAATCCCTAACAAATTTAGGCATGCTGTTATAGCATGGTAATTATGAGTGATAGCAAAAGGAAGGGAGGGGGTTTGTAGGTTGTAGATCTCATCGTGCTGTGACCTGTAAACAGAACTTGATATAACGATTAGTTTAATCTTGGTCATTGGTCATGTCTCAGATCCATAATGAATATTGTCAAAGGATGTATTTGAGTTATGTGCTGCCCGCTGAATTAAAAGTTCAATAAATGATGGAGAAACTGACTGGTGTAAGAGGAAGTACCCTTAGAATAGCATACCACGATGACTACATCAAGTTGATCAGTCTGCTTTGATAGACAATAAATATAAGTCATGGGTTTCTTTATCAATACTTAAAGGTGAATTGGGGAAACATAGCTGAATTCTATGACTTAGAACCTTAGGTAACACCTTAGTTAAAAAAATCTGTGCCTTTCTTATCACATGATTTGAGTCGTTTATTGAGTTTGCTCTTCAATCATCATAGCTAATACAATTTCTTATATGATCTTAGTATTTGTGGTTATCTCTATTCAGTTACATTAATCACAATCATACTTTATTATAAGCTAATGAAGGGGGGAGCCTTCCATCCATAGCACAAAACTTCACATACATACTGCGCAGTCATCACTCATACCTAAACATTAATGCTATTTTGTCTTCACAACTTCTTTATTTACACTGATCAGTAATTATATCACTTTAACTTAGCAATATTTATAGGAAAATCACTCGCGCGAAAAAATCCCTTTTACTCGTATATTATATAACAGCTTTATATATATATATATATATCAAATCACCATGAGAGGCATACACAACCTAAGGGTCTCGCGAACACCAAAGGATGTAACCTCTAACGCTCATACAAAAAAACTATTATAGCTTGAAAGCTTGAAACTTGAAGATACCATGGTATATGCATACATATTCACCAAAACTGTCTCTGAAAATCTTGCGATGGATTCGGAACAAAACACATTACTAATAGAATCTATAAACACTTAGAAATAGCCCCTAAGAACGCCTCGCGGTTGTTCTTAAGGTCAAAGGGTTCCACAAACATACATTATCTTAACAAATCCTTAGCATTTGGTTACAACGATCATAACTTATAACTTTTAAGCACAGAGAATATAAGGTCACATTGAAATGATTTATAAAAAAAAAAAACACGGTGTACCGCTGGTGTAGTTGTTGTTATTGTTATTATTATTATTATTTTTATTTCTCGGAAGGAAGGGAGTAAGAAAAGAGCTGAATGTGTGCCTTGTCATACTGGCGAATGTTCCAGAGGAGGATTGGTAGGGTTACTAAGGGCTGGGGAATCCATTTGCCGAGACATTGCTAAAGGTTTATAGTAACGGGAAGTAATGAGTATAACCAAATAATCATTTATAAGAGTCATGATTTAGAAAGGAATTATTTGTCTATAATAACGGATGAAGGAAGGGACTTTTTGCTGAAAATAATATTAATACGTGTTAGAAGTAATACCTATTCAGAAACTATGATTATAACGTTGTATTGCTTGAAAATATAAATAATGTGTTAGATATAAATCAAGGGACTTATCCACGATGGAAGTTTTTTCTTTAGTGTGAACACGTCTGTCTTTCCTGTCGATCAACGTTTAGCTTGCAAAGTTTCATATTTCACAGTGCAATCGCAACGTCAGTATTTTAGATTTTGCTGGCCTATGAAAGTCGGCAGCGTGCCATTTTCATGAGCACCGCGTACTAGCGTGTACAGATGTGTAATTATTAGATTTGTGGGTCAGATCTACGTATTTATAATTTTGGAAGAGAAAAATGCAGTAAAGTAACAGTGTGTTACATCGTTTTGCATCGTTTAATGGGTGAATGTCATCTTAATACGTCGCGTGATATTTTATTGAACTTAATGTGCATTATTGTGTATGTATAGAATGAAATAACGTGTTAGCTGGTCCAAATCAGGTCAGTGAAATACCAACCATTGTAATTATAGATTTAGAAGGATAACTTATAATCAAGAGACAAGAAATTTTTTTTTCGAGTGAGATTAAGCACATCGAGTGTTGTAAATGCAGTTACATGTGAGGATAAACGAACATTTTTCTCTGTATTTTGAGTGTGGGGATTCGTTAGTTATAAGTTTGTAGAAGGTATAATGCGTTCCTAAGGTTTGGAATTGCTTAACATGAGTGGGTGAGGTAAACATTCATATGTGTAACTACGAAAAGAATTGATTCCTGTTTCGCAAGAGCGTAACGCAGAATTTAAATTTCATGTAAAGCCATTCATTAAGTGAGAATTATAGGTACTAAGTATTAATTCAGGGCAAATTTTAATAATTTTATTTATTCTTTGTCTTTTGTTTTATTTTATTTTTTGAAGTATTATGGGCTTTTCCGGGAAATTAGATTGGTCATAGAATCAGCTCATAGTTATTAATTCTATAGAGCTTTTCCTTTTTTTCTTTCTCTTTTTATGAAAACCACGTACCACTGTGTTGATTTCACGGCCCTTGGCCATTAGGGATAAGGCAAAACAAAATTTAACATCTAAGAGGAAGGAAGATAGAGACCGACAGTTTTTGAAATTTAATTATTTTTTGTGTGGATTGTTATGAATTCTAGGAATTTGGATTAGTCGTAGAATCATCTTATTGAGTGAGAATTTAAACAAATTATTGTAAAAGTAGTTGAAAACTATATTGGATTTATTGTAGCTTTATTTCTTATATGTGTAGGCGTAAACAATTTACACTAAAGTGATGCAATTAGAATAACGAGGTTTCACATAAATATTAAGCATGGATAAAACTTAGAGAGGGGAACTTAAATTAATGTGATCATTAACAAACGGTATGACTTACTTTAATATATCTAATGTCAGGAAAACTACTCCGACCAACTTACTGTACAGTAGACACACATTTACACACACACACACACACACACACACACACACACACACACACACACACACACACACACACACACACTAGTCAACAAAAAGAAGCACATCCTCGTGCTAAAATCTCACGATGCATCAGTAATACGTCTTCAGCATTATAATATCTCTTCATCATTAATATCTCAACATATCTCTTAATCAACATAACTGATATGCCAACGTCCACAATCAGGGCTTCGCAGCTAATCTGACTTATGGAAGGCAAAGTTAATCGCTATACTAGGGGGAATATCGCGATTTTTAACCCTTATCCTAGTATCGCTTTACTAACATCAGGCTTTAATGCCTGGAAAACTAAAGGTAGGGAACTTCATCCTACATTATATACGAATAAAATATATCATAAACGCGCAATATCTAAGTGCTAGATACGCTCTTAGAATGTCTCGCGACTGAATCAAAGAGTTGTTATCAGCAAAACTATAAGTATATATTAGTCGTCAGTTCACATTCTCTCCTAAATCACACAAATACACATGGTTCCTGATAGTCCTTGCCTACACAAACATTACAGCAAAAAAAAAAAGTCAATAATGATCACTATATGGCAGTAATGCCTTAAGGGGATGCAAATGGAAACAAGATGACCGAAAATATCATCTTGAAACGAAATTTATAAAAATATGTTTCAGTGAAACCAGAAGCAATACTTCATTATCAATGAAATTCATAATTTATATCTATGTTGCGAAATTATAAAAAAATCAAATATTATTTAAAGTGGCTCTATCAATTGTACTGATTTGGATTTATCTCAATCGTTATTCAAATTGAACATCACCTTTAAAATACTGTAAATAGACAACGGATAGCTTACACATGATATAAAACAGTGTGATTAGTAACATTGCACTAAACCTTAAAGTTCGGAAACATTAAAAAAAAACTTGTAAAACACCACATGAAATCACATATATTAATGATGCCAGAAAGATTTTTAAGTAACTGAGGGAACACGACAACACCTGTGGAGTTAACATTAGAATACTTGGTTCAAACAGAATTAAGCTACATTTTCAAAAAGTTCAAAATTAGCGAGTGGGTGGGTGAGTTACACAGAATAATGATGGGGAAGACGCGGCTAAAATTAAACGTAATCAGATTTTAGAGAATTAAGCATGGTCAAAGTCGTACAAGTAAACAAAAATGTCCTGTCCTAATCGGCCTTCAAAGATTCCTGGGTCAATAGCTGGACGTGTGAACGACATTTCTAAAGACAATGGAGATTTATTGTTTACGTTCTTCCGAGTTGAAGAACTCTTCTGGGGAACTGTAGGATTCATTATTTCGTGATTTAGTGCCGAATTGGAAGCTGAATTTGAGGAGATTGGTGGAGTTTGTATATCAAAGGAACATGCAGTTAAATCTCTTACACTTAAACTTCTTCTTTTGTCAGGAATGTATGGAATAGGTAAGTAATTAGCCAATAACTTAGGAGTGCTTACAAAAGTCAATGAACTCGCAGTCAGCCCACAGCACAAAACATCAAATACACACAAAACATATGCCAATATAAAACATACAATCATTATATTAGGACAAGAAAATGCAAAAGCAATAAGCCTGAAAAAACTATGTATTAATAATCTGTATTCATAACACAAAAAGATTGCATCATTATCACAATTTCAACCTGAAATCAATGAACACACAGAACAAAATTTCTAATCTTTGAGTTTGCAAAAAAGGTTTTTCAAGTTAGAAAACATAAAAATTTTGTTTGACAATATTTGTTATGTGTGCTATTGGAAAATCTATGCGTGACAAAATTATAACTACAAAAATTATTTGTGAATTAGAATATTTTACTTATAATAAAACTGATTTCACACTTGTAAAATAATCTAAAATCCGTTAGGGTGGGCTGGGAGGGTAGTTATACTATTATGATTAAACTTGAAAATGATATATTTAATAAAAGTAGCAATAAAATTTAAGCAAAATTAAGAGAATTTGAGGTATGAAAATCGTTATTCAACTATTACAAAATGGAACACCCTGATACTCTGCCATACTATTGCATGAAGATAGGGGGGCTGAGAGGTACCAAGGTACAGGATTCGAAACCCGGCGCCGTGACCATATGTTGCATACCAGGGTTTTAAGGGGGGAAGAGAGACTTACAAACCTAATCTACAATGGGGGTGTAGCTATTGAGATGGTAGAATAAAGGAAACATCTAAAACAAACTAAACTGTGTAACTCTATTTTGAATAAGCCTAGCATTTATACAGGGCACGCCCTGAATCTGGAACAGATCAGGGGTGCTTGGGTACTATTTAATGACATAATAACTTGATATAACTTTACCTTTGGCGATGCGTTGTTTGTATGGCTGGGCTGTCGAAAGATGTATGATCTGCTAAGACCGGTTGGCTATCGCATTCGTAGTAGCACTTTTAAATAAACTTTTGTTGATCCTCACAGAGACCAACATAAAGTCTCCCCTGACATTCCTGCGATGTTTCTCCCCCGAGGGCTAACTCAACCAAGCTTAAATAGGGGTCCTACCAAAAGTCAATTCAGCGATTCCCACTAACTGTTAATTTTGCACCATACCGTTTACATCATTGAGAGAGTGTTTAAGCCTGTACTGACCTACTTAACAATTATTTCTTTTTATCAGCAGAACAGTTTAGGTCACATGTGAATTATTTCCTTAAGCCAACAGTCATGTTTCGCCAGTCAGCAGAATTTACGCTTGACATACATTTGTGTCAGCCTCAATACATGTTGCAGAATAATGATTACCGAAATTTCCAAATCTTGCTCAGCCTATACATGCAACAATATCTACTGCAGAACATCTGTTAGCTTCGCTCCCTTTTTTCTCGGGCAGCCAGCCAGGTGAAAAGATGATTAGATATCAACGTTTCGGGAGTGTACATCTCTCCCATCATCAGGATATTTATAGAATGTTATAACCACAAATGAAATACTAGATATAACACAACTATAAACACAGACAAAACACTATCAAAATTCGCATTACTGAACAAAAGACTGTTTTCAGTAAATTAAATGCCAGGTCAGGAGATGGCGTGGGTATAGAACATTGTATCAAATAAACGTAACTACTTAGCTCGATTATCAAGCTGTATTGATCTGTGCTTCTTAGTTCGACGGATTTCCATTTTAACCGATTTTCAAGAGGAGCGGAACTGAAATCCAGCATCACGATTAAGCGTGCTCCTTTCAGAGGAAATCAAAGCCTCCTTAATTCTCCACTCCCAGAAATAGTTGCATTTTGCCAAGATGGTCGTCTCCCGAAAACTGGCTCTATGGTCGTTATCAAAACAATGCTCCGCCAGCCCACCCTTCTCAGGTTGCGTTAAACGAATTCTCCGTTCATGTTCGATTATTCTAGTAGTGATAGTCCTTGCAGTTTGTCCTATATACGGTGTCCCACATCCACAGGGAATGCGGTAAACTCCCGAAACTTGTAAATCCAGTTTGTCTTTCACTGGTCTCAACAGATGTTTAATCTTCGGAGGTGGCTTGTGGATGGTCCTGATGTTGTATTTGACGAGAATTCCGCTGATTCTGCCGGATAGATTGCCGGTAAACGGGATGTAGGCTGTAGCGGTAGGCTTATCTAACGTTTGCTGTATTACAGGTTTCACTTTCCTAGCTTTGGTGATCGAGATTTCAACGTCATATTCGGAGTAGCCGTTTTGACGGAAAGTGAGTCTCAGGTGCTGTCATTCTTGTTTTAAGTGGCTGGGATGAGAGATAGACAAAGCTCTGTGGGCCAGTGTGTTGAGAACTCCCAGTCTTTGAGACTTATGATGGAAACTATGAGCGTTCAGATAGAGATCGGTGTGCGTGGGCTTGCGGTATACAACATGCCCCAGTGTACCGTTGTTGTTTTTTGAAACAAGAATGTCCCGGAATGGAAGAGTTCCATCCTTCTCCACTTCCATGGTAAACTGTACTTGAGATCGAAGGCTGTTGAGATGCGCAAGAAAACGCTTGGAAATCGGTCTTAACATGGAAATCCGTCGAATTAAGGAGCAAAGAGCAATGTAGCTTGATAATGAAGTTAAGTAGTTACGTTTCTTTGACCCAATGTTCTTTACCCACGCCATCTCCTTACCTGACATTTAATTTACTGAAAATAGTATTTTTTTCACCAATGCGAATTTTGATAGTGTTTTGTCTTTGTTTGTAGTTGTGTTATATTCAGTATTTAATTTGTGGTTATAACATTCTATAAATATCCTGATGATGGGAGAGATGTACACTCCCGAAAAGTTGTTGTCTAATGATCATTTCACCTGGCTGGCTGCCCGAGAAGAAAGTGAGCGTATTCTTCGCCAGGAAAGCTTCAGGTCTTATTTTATCTGTTAATTTGGCTTGAAAAATTTTTCAACCTCATCCAGAGCTCGATCATCATAGGTCGACCATCATGGCGTAAACTGACTGTAGCACTAATTTCTATTGGTACTCCTAATATCCTGGGAATTGTTCACTAAATGGATCAAATGGGAAAAGGCCTGCTTGTTTGTCGTCATTTGGTACAGAGAAATAGCATATTGCCACGTGACATTTTATTTTACACGCAAAACTTACACTCATCAGAACGTCCTTGAACTTTTGGAGCAACTCATGTCTTAATAAAGCGTTAGGATAAAAATTAATACGTTACTGAGATGTGTCATAATAGCTCTTCATTGTTGTTCTACAAATAATCTTTTTCGTGGAGGACTGCTAAGTACTGCCTTCTCCTGTAACAATAGATAAATGGACAGTATAGTGATTTCAAAAATTAAAACGCACCACGCTATATTGTAAAACTCATTCGGAATACAGGGCTGTCCACCAGTGTATGGTGTATTGCTCTTTTGAAATTTAAAATGGGGAGCTATCTTAATCTTTGAGGTACAGAACTATATAACTTAATGGAAACGACTGTAAAACTATGGCAACGTTAAAATACTTGATTAATAAACAGTGGTTTACAATGTTCTTTTGAATGAAATTCACAAATTAATCCATCGACCTTTTTTTTAATATAAAGATCTTAGTTACTAGAGAGTGATTCCCTCAGAAAAGTATAACGTATTTTGTATGATAATAAATATGAGCATAAAATAGCTTCATCAGAACATCCTTAGTGATACTCTGACTTAAAATTCTCAACATAAAATTCCTGTTGCTATCTTTTCGGAGATCTAATTTATGTGAGTTTACCAACCAAGATCTGAATCAATATTGTCACACCCTACATTAGAATAGATTTAATATTTATTAGCTTTGGGGGGGAATCCGTAGCGGTAGAGCTAAACCATCTCAACAAACACTAGTTACACCACGCGGTAGGGTGGACATGTTATTTTACTGATAACTAGCTTACCTGCATGGTGGTGAAAGGTGGAAGGTCCAGCGAAGGAAAACTCACAAATGCATTTTAAAAAGAGGTTTAATAATTCCAGACAACTTACATTCAATGAGGTTTGTGTTCCGGAGGGTTGCTACCGACACATCCTCTCTCTCTGGTGGCGGCTGGTCGTCTACGGAAGAGGAAGACAGCCCCCTCTCCAGCGCAACCAACGAACAAAGATCAGCCAGTGGCGCCAGGTCTGACAACCCATACAGGGTTGCCACACCTCCCCCCGGACCACAAGCTGTTGACCCAGGGTCAACAGAACAATTAATAACAAATGAAAAGAAACTCGCTCGAGTGATGGTACAAAAAAAAATTAGCATACAAACATCACAAACAGTATTACAAACATAAATCTTCTCTTGACGTTACACATTCGTTTCTTTACTCCAGTGTCTGTCTATAACTTTAATTAAAAAGCCCTCAAAGAAAAATAAATGAAGTTCAGCACTTTTCACCACTACTGCACCAAGCAAAAAAAGTTTCACAACCTGCCTGAACAGTACATTCCATTCCCACTGGTCTCACAAATGTAATAAAAAACTTGAAGCTTGCACTGCAGTCACTGATGAATAAAGACCACTGAATTGAGCACAATTGTACTTGCTCTACACTGAATAACAATGTGGGGCATTAATAGTTCTTCTGCCCCCAACACAGGTACGAAGTGACAGCACTAATAGCTGCCAAAGCTCTGACGAACAGTGGTCATAAAGGGCGGACCAGAGCCCGATGACACAAGGCAGTGTGGCAGGTTTAGTACTCCCATGGTGCAAACAGTTCGGCAGGAACAGTGTGGTGCAGCAGGAACGCAGATAAATAGGGCTGGCTTGATACGTATCATCATACTACAACATTATTTCCAAAAATATAAGTGTACGTCAATTACAGAAGACAACTACATCATTAAAAACAAACTTCACTTCTGAACAATAATAAATAATACAAAAAAATTAGGTACACCCCATCTGGGTAGCAAGATACATGATAAAACTAAGATAATTTCCATCACTCGGCAATATATATAGCTTACAAATTTTGACAAGATAAATCAAATAATCTTCACAAAATAATCTTCACAAAAGAATACATAACACATAGGAATGTCACAATCAAAACTTTACAAAAACCCCTTAGGGTAGAAATAATACAATACACACACAGCACAAAATAATTTGACCTTCCAAAACATTGAATAAAAATATTACAAATTTTCAAAATACCAAAACTTACAATTAGAGGGGTACCCCAAAATATTACACGTGGCCATAAATTTTTTAACAAAAACTGACGTGTACACTTAAACAAAAATGAGCTCAGTTTTTCTCTTTGTTTTACCATTATAATTTCAATCATATTTATTATGTGCGCGCACTACTTAATATCATCAGTACTACTACCTTTAAAATCAACAAACCTACTTACAATCTACTAACATCAACATTTTGCATGCCAACAAAACTACTGTCACATTACTACCCCAACGAAAAAAAAAAACATCGTTCTACAACACAATACATAGAACAAAACTGAAAGAAAAATTAAGTTCTGGGGCCTCAAAATTTCACATCCTAGATACACAAAAGAGAAAATATAGTATCATGTCTTAGCCTATTCTAAAACTTTTGTATACATTGAAGGGTACTTTTGCTTTTCAACATAAAACTTAGAATTCAATAAACCATTAAAGCATACTGGTAATCACACAACTCCAAAATATATATCACTCTTAATGCAAAACAATTTTATCAAAATGTTCAAACTATTAGCATCCTGCAATAAAGAGACAAAGTAAACATCTGTACTAGTAATGTGCTATCTCCCAAATACCTGGTAACTATGGCGAGGATGACAAACAGAACATCCCCAGGTCTCAGCTTCATAACAGTCATTCACAAACCTCTCTGTGATTCAGGTTTTCCTCATCATCTTAGCATGCACATTTCAGCACCAATGCTAAACAAAACTCAAAAATACACTTAATTACTTGCATCGATAAGCACATTTCAGCCATTTATCGAGCCTAAAACACTGGATTAACGGGCACATTACAGCAACCCCATTAACCAGATAAACTTTACCTCTACATCTTTCACATAATCACACATAATTTCATTCATCCTTCTTATCGAGGTAGCACAGCACTATTCCAGAATGTAAACTTAAAATTAATAAACAAAATTTCAATTTCCTAATCATTGTAAAATTTATCATCAAATGAGGTTATTCAACTCAAAACAGTTATTAGGGAACATATACTTTTAATATCAATTAATTGTGACTTTCAATAATAACAATTGTATGTTCAACTTTTGACATCTAATTCATCAAACATCTATCCAAGTATTGCCATTTGCCAATAATATACATCATATTCCAAAACAAAATAGCTTAGCACACTATACACTAAATCTCAAAATTCTCACTCAGAAAACAAGGGGCAATATACTTTACATACAACCTTTTTACATTTAATGTGACACAAAAGAAAAGCGAAATGCATTTACAGTCTATATGGTCCCACAGGATCAAAATATGGGAATATCCTAGAAACATGTACTGATTGTTCCTTAACTCTAGGAGCATTTGGTCGACGAACCACATAAGTAACAGGAGTAATTTGTCGAACAATTTCAAAAGGCCCAAAATATCTATGAAGCAATTTGGTACATTTTCCCTTTTTCCTAATTGGAGTAAAAATCTTAACAAGCTGACCTACTGCAAAATGAGTATCTCTATGCTTAGCATCATATCTTTCTTTCTGTTTAATCTGTTGCTGATTAATATTATGGATGGCTACTTCACGAGCTTTCTGAATCTCTTCCAAAGTTTGCCGAACAAATAAATCATTTGAAGTGGCCTGAAGTTGCACCTGATTTGGTAAGGAAGGTTCACGACCATATATCAAATAGAATGGTGAAAATTTTGTAGTTTCCTGAACAGAAGAATGGTATGAAAAAATCACATATGGCAAAACATTAGACCAATTGCGCTGATTTGAATCCACAAAATGACTAAGACAATTTAGTAAAGTCTGGTTAAATCGTTCAGTAAGGCCGTTGCATGCAGGGTGGTATGAACTAGTAAAATGAGGGGAAACTGACAAAGCTTTCAAGAGTTCCTGGGTTACTTCACTCAGAAAAACACTACCACGATCAGACAGTAACATGGCAGGGGCCCCATGCCTGCAAATAATCTGATGTAAGATGAACTTAGTAACCTGGGGAATGGTAGCCAAAGAGAGAGGGGCAGCTTCAACCCACCTAGAAGCATATTCTGTAGCAACTATGATATACTTATGACCCGACGTAGAACGAGGCAAAGGGCCTAACAAATCTATTCCCCAACGTTCTCCAATAAAGTTAACTGGAATAGGCTGCAAAAGACCAGCAGGTTTTTGATTCTTAGGTGCCTTCCTAGACTGACAACTTGGACAAGTTTTCACAAAATGCTCAATATCTTTTTTCATACCTATCCAGTAGTATCTTGAATTAATCTTACTAAAAGTTTTAGAAAAACCTAAATGACCAGATAGTGGATCATCATGACATGAGGACAAAATTTCATGCTTTAACACCTCAGGAATGACTAGTAAATGCAAGGGACCAGTAGAACTCGAATTTTTCCTGTACAAGACATCACTTTTCAAAATATAGGTAGAAGCTTGACGTTGAACCTTAGCAGGAGCAGATTCAGGATCCTTAAGGGCATTAATAATTGGAGTCAGAACTGGATCATCATTTTGTTTCTGAGCAACCTCAACCGGTGATAGCAAACAGGTAATTAGCTCATCAAGTTGTTCAATTTGATGCTCTTCAGGCTGTAACACAGGGAACCTTGACAAAACATCTGCGTCATTATGTTTCTTACCAGACTTATAACATATATCATAATCAAATTCCTGTAACTTTAGACTCCATCGAGCCAACCGGCCTGTCAAATCCTTTAAATTGTTCAGATAACAAAGGGAGTGATGGTCTGAAATAACATGCACTTTATAGCCATACACAAAAGTCCTGAAATGTGTTAAACCAAAAACGATTGCCAAAAGCTCTAACTCTGGTACACTGTAATTTCTTTCACATTTTGACAAAGTTCTAGAAGCATATGCAATAGGTCTAAGATTATCATTTACTTTCTGTAGTAAAACACATCCTATTCCTAGACCACTAGCATCAGTGTGTAATTCTGTATAGGCTCCCGGATTATAATGAGCCAACACAGGAGCAGAAACAAGAGAGTTCTTTAACTGCTGGAATGCTGTTTGCTGATCCGGGCCCCAAATAAAACTTTGACTTTTCTTGGTCGGCTGAATCAATGGATGGGCAATGTAAGAGTAATTCTTAATAAATTTCCTGTAGAAATTGAACAAACCCAAAACTTTTCTCACATCTCTAACATTCTTTGGGCGTGGTAGTTCTTTGATCACTGTAACTTTCTCAGAATCTGGGGAAATTCCATCTTTAGATACTTCAAAACCCAATAACTTTATCTTTTCCATGGCAAAGAAACATTTCCCAGGTTTCAGTTTAAAATTATGCATTTCCAAACGTTGAAAAACAGCTTCTAAGTTTTCTAATAATTCTTCAAAAGTTTTGGCAAAAACAACAATATCGTCCAAATATGCTAAAGCTTTCTTAAATTTCAAGTCTCCTAACAATTTCTCAGCAACAAAACTGAAAAATCTTGGTGCATTAGCAAGCCCAAAAGACAAACGTTCAAATTCATACTGCCCTTCATGAGTAACAAATGAGGTATACTTTTTACTATTCTCCTCTAAAGGAATTTGAAAGTATGCTGACAACAAATCTAAGGAAGCAAACCATTTAGCTTCTCCAAGGTAACTAAGGAGGTCATCAATAAGAGACAAGGGAAAGGCTGAGTTTACTGTAACCTTATTCAGTTGACGATAATCTACACAAAACCGCATAGAGCCATCTTTTTTCTTTACCAACACAACAGGTGATGACCAAGGTGACTGAGAATCTCTAATAATACCAGCATTTTTCATTTCCTCTACTTGTTGGGAAATAATCTCTTTCTGCTTATGAGCTACCCTATAGGGTCGTTGCTTAATAGGTTTGTCATCCTTTACCTCTATTTTAAATTCAGCTACATTAGTTGAGCCTAAATCTTGCAATGAAGTGGCAAAAACATGTTCATATTTTAACAACAGATTATGAAGATCTGACTTTTGAGCTTCAGTTAAGTTGGTATTAACATTAAATTCAAACTTTGGAGCGTTCAATGGAGTAACATCCTTAGGTGAAACTGAGTTACTTTGAACAAATGCAACCTCATGAGCATTAGCTAATACAGTTTTAGCAAAAAGTGTTTGAGGAACAGCTGAATTATTATGTACTGGTATCACAAAGTCCTTTGAAGATTTGCAAACTACAGGTGGAATAGAAATATTCTTCTTATGCATAATACTGGTAGAAGGCTCGAACATAACCTCATTTGTAATATCAGCTGAAGGCTGCACTGCCACAAAACAAGTAGTAAGCGGTGGCAATTTAACATCTTTTACAACAGAAACTTTATTAACTATCTGTACCTCATCGTTCAATGGAATCACAGCAATATCTGTAAAGGGACCACCACATGTTGTTTCAAAAGGAATGTGTACCATTTCTCCCTCATGAGTTTGAATCTTAACTTCTGCACAAGAATAATCAATGGTAACTTTATGTGAAGTTAGAAAGTCATTACCCAAAATGAGATTATGTGCCAAGTCTTTTACCACTAACACATCTTCCTGAAAAAACAAAGTCATTAATTTGAAATTTCAAATTTGTTTGATAAGGCGCATCTAATAACTTGTTACCAGCTGTTTTAAGCAAAATCTCGACAGGTTTCATTTTAGAAATGTCATTGATATGAGCTGCATTCACAATGCTAACTGCACTTCCTGTATCCAACAAAATTGGAAGTTTTGACTCCCCAATGGACCCCAAAATTTGCAAAATTTGACCTGGAAGAGAAACAACATTAGACACAGGTGAACTTACTTTGGGTACCTCTAGGTTATGTCGTTGGAGGCTGGGCCTCTCGAGTTTTTTGAAGCAGATGGTGAAGTCCAGCAATTACGTGCCATATGACCACGCTTGTTGCAATTGTAACACACAATAGGTGCCTGCTGTCTCTTTTCATGATGTCTTGGGGGCTTAAGTGGAGGTGGCTGCACAGTAGATGCAGCAGTAGTGAATTGAGACTGAAGCTGTTGCATTTGGGTAGCAAGTTTAGTGACCTGTTCACTCAATGTGGAAACAACATTAATAACTGGTTCAGAGTGATTTACACTTTCAAACCGTGATAAAACAGGTGCAGATGACACAGGTGGAGAAGTGTAAGTTGCTGTTTGTGCTTGTACTAAATGTTGTCTATGTTGCACATAAAAATTAGCTTTATCAATGCTTTTAATAATTTGTAAAACCTCCTCAACTGTTTGTGGATTTAATGGGAGCAAAGCTTGCACATACTGAGGTTTCAATCCTTTCACTAAGTTTTTTACCTGCTCCATTTGTGTCATTGCAGCGTTAACTTGGTCACACAAGGATAATACATCATAAATGTAATCTAATACAGGTTCATTTTCTAATTGTACCCTCTGCCTAAGTTTAATTTCCAACAATTCATCTTGATTGGACATTTGAAAAGCTGCCAAAAACTGTTGAGTTAGAAAATGCCAATCATGCTCAGGGTGTCTATGGCAAAAAGTTCGGTACCACAGTGCTGCTGTGTCTCGCAAGTAACATGGGAAAAACTTCAACTTTTGTACATCTGACCAACCATTTGCTGTAGAAACTAAGTTAAATTTTCTCAAAAATTCTGAAGGAGATATCAGTGCTATCCTGTCAAAACAGGGTGGATCAATAAAAGGCCGAGAAACTTGCATTGTCTGAGTCTGATTAACATTAGGTGCCATGGATACTTCTAAATTACTAGGTACATGTGCACTTTGATTAGCTAAAGCAGAAGTCGAAGCTATTACATCATGTGAATCCATTGTAACTGGCACATTGGATGATTGCCGCGTTTTCTTAGGCATTTTGACTTACTTTTAAGTAACACTGGACACCAGAATAAAATAAGCAGAATTACCAACTGGAATGAACACAAAAATGAAGTGCATACTTCACAAAAACACCAAAAAAAGAAACTATTTACTTTGAATTTTACTGCCAAAACTCACACAGCGTCCCTTGAAAATCAACACGTGACCACGTGGTGTCCATTATCAATTTCCATGTAGTTATAAAAAAAAATTTTAGCACAATATTATGAAATAAGTTTACTATTGAAGAAATCAAATAAAAAACAGACCAAAAGTTAAAGGATTACGAGACGATGACCAGATTAGAATTTCTAACTAATGAACACCACGCGGTCGGCCATGTTTCCTCCATCTTTCACCACCGTATACATTCGAATTTTTTTCATAAAAACCGGACTAAAGCAAGGAGAAAAAAAAATTTTGAGATCTTACCCGCGTCTCCACCAATATGTCACACCCTACATTAGAATAGATTTAATATTTATTAGCTTTGGGGGGGAATCCGTAGCGGTAGAGCTAAACCATCTCAACAAACGCTAGTTACACCACGCGGTAGGGTGGACATGTTATTTTACTGATAACTAGCTTACCTGCATGGTGGTGAAAGGTGGAAGGTCCAGCGAAGGAAAACTCACAAATGCATTTTAAAAAGAGGTGTAATAATTCCAGACAACTTACATTCAATGAGGTTTGTGTTCCGGAGGGTTGCTACCAACACATCGTCTCTCTCTGGTGGCGGCTGGTCGTCTACGGAAGAGGAAGACAACCCCCTCTCCAGCGCAACCAACGAACAAAGATCAGCCAGTGGCGCCAGGTCTGACAACCCATACAGGGTTGCCACAATATGTATTACCTACAAATGTTATAGAAGGTCCAGAAAAACCAGTTATTATTTTTCACGTTCTATTCATAATGCATCAATTGATTTCTAGATCATTATTTCAAATAGGAAAATTATTTGATATAGCACCCGAAAATGAAATCTAAGAGGCCAACTCTCTCATTTGAGAAGCTATGTTCTGTTGAGCAGTTTAGCTTAACACATTAATTTAATTTCATGTCTTATTCACAGGTTATAGAGCTGTACTATATGGCAAAACGACGAAGCGTACCGGAAAATATTCCAAACATAGAGATGCTTACGTGGGGTTATCGCATATAGCTACACGGCGAGTTGTACGTACACTCTCTTCATATGCAATGTTGTCTTCTGGACAGCAGTCTGTCATATATAGGCAGGCGCGAGAAATCATGTACAACGTGACTGAGTATTGTCATAAAGAGTAAAAAGAGGGAATAAAGGTCCCTTTGTGATTCCTCAAAAGATACTGCTGATGAATTGTCTGGCATTGTACCTATAGCACTTTAATCCGCACTTCCTAATGTTCTTAAAGAAAAAATTGATAATTTCGGTGTTTTTAAAAATGCCGTTAGAGAGTACATTTGCTCAAAATCTTTTTCTTCTGTACAAGATTATCTGAATGACAAATTATCCTGATAATGCTTCTGTAGCTCTGTAAGTAGTATCCACTGTTCCAATGACAAATCATTACCAATAAATCTTTGATGCATGTTGAAAGTTTATTTTTAATGTATATGCATTTAAGAAATAACAAGAATGGTATCCATTGCAAAAGGTTGAGACGTACTGGCATAAGCCAAGTGAAAGCTAAATTAAAAAGTGTTTGATTTTGTATCCTATGTAATTATCCCTGCTTTGTTTTCCATATTATTGTTCATATTGCCCGTATACTATAATATGTGTCTTATGTTAACTTTTGTACACATATATGCTATTAAACTTTATACCTCTGGACATGTTCAATGTTCACAGCCTTTTCTGGCTACATGTGAACCTACTGAACGCAAATCAATCTAATCTAATCATATCAGACACACAACTCTCTATTAAAAGTGCTCAATTCGTGTTTCGTCCCTTAATGTAAAGCCAACCTACTAATATTTCACTCTTCTGAACTGCACCATAAGACATGATCGTGGCACTGCTTACTGAAGGTCAATACGCCTCAACGCTCTGTCATGTAGTATTAACTAATTCGTAGTTGGAAATATTTTGAAGTTCTAGCTACTTATGCTTAGTAAGTAAAGAAAATATTATGTTCCACACAAAAATTCGATATCAATATTTCATTTGAGACCAAGCGAACTGAACTAAAGAACATTTTTAGAAAAATAGTATTTGTGTGTGTGTATGTGTGTGTGTGTGTGTGTGTGTGTGTGTGTGTGTGTGTGTAAGAGCGTAACTCAAAAACAAAAGGTTGATTATGTAATAAACTTGGTATTTAAGTTCAGCGCCCTTCTAGGATCCAACACGAAGATTTTTAAGAAAGTTTCCTATCCCAAAGTAAACTTTACATGGGAAACTGTTCAAAACTTTTTATATCCTGAAACATACACATATACCAGCAGAAAATAAAATGTCAGTAGGAGGGCTGTTCAATAAAGAATGATCATAATTTTTTACGGTCATAATTTTTCACACTAAAATTTAACCTTATTATATTCTGTTAGATTAATGTGAAACAAACACGCCGTAGTAGTTTCATTTTTTGTACTCCTGCTTCCTGCCTGTGAGAACCAGGCAAGTTCAGACCTGTTCAGTATCGCCTACCACTGCAATGGAGGTAACATGCAGTTAAAGTTCATGTTAGAGGAAGATCCGGAGCTTCTTTCAAATGTAATCACTGCTGATAGAACTTGGCTACATCATTTTGATCCTGAGAGCAAACAGCAAAGCTCAGTGTGGAAATCTCATTCATCACCAAGCCCCCAAAAAGCAAAAGGTAGTTTGTTATGTTGGGAAAGCTATGGTTATCCCATTCTTTGATATTCACAGAATGGTTTATCAGCATGTTGTACCTGCACGCACATCACTAACTGGACAATACTACAGGGATGTCCTGAAAACATTGCAAGTCCATATCAGGTGCAAAATATCACATTTCCGTGAACCAGGCTGGATGCTGCACCACGATAATGCGTGGCCGCATATTGCCAATGTTGTTGCTGAATATCTTGCAAAACATCAACGTGAAGTACATCCCTCACCCTCCCTATAGTCCGGATTTAGCCCATGTGACGTTTTTCTATTCCCTAACTTGAAGAAACACCTTCGTGGGAGGCATTATCCATCATCAGAAGCAGTGGTGAGGGCTGCGGAGGCGATTTTGAAGGATCTCTCAAAAATGGTTTCCAGCATGTCTCTGAAAACTGGCAGCAACGCTGGGACAAGTGTATCGCATTCAGGGGAGACTATTTTGAGAAGGACCACCAAAATTATGAGGGCGAGTAAAGGTTCGTTGTCAAAAAGAAATTATGATCATTATTTATTGAACAACCCTCGTACATCTTGAATTTGTTGAGAGTAACTCTGTGAAGACCTCTTCATTCGGATTGCTTTAGTGTAACAGGTAACTGGTAAATGTAAGAGACAAAGTCTTGTTACAGAAGAAATGTTGTGCATAGTGGGCTGGAGAGCTGTACTTCGATCCCCTGCCATGGGTTCGATCCCACTCTTTGGGGGGGGGGCCGCGGATTTTAAGTCCCGGTATAGGACCGATGCCCACTCAGCATCGTGAGGAATTTCCAGAAAAGAATGTCAACTTTCCGGCTGGATTTGCGGAGATGCTGACTAGATCATCGCCTACCTCTGCAATACGTATGTCCTTGGGCCGGTCTCTAGAAGTTACTAGATTGAGCGAGATGACTCCGCGATAACGCACGAAGCTTGCATTCGAGACGTCCCGGCTTCATCCCTGTTTTTTAGTAAATATCCTCCAGCGTTAAGTGATACCGGACAATGAATGAAATGGTTGAAATGGTGCTCAAATGAGCCCAGGGTCCATAAAGCTTAAAGATACCATTCATTTTTCAGGATAAGGGAAAACTCCGGGATAAATCTAATCCAGGTAACTCACCCTGATCAAGCTACAAACTGGGACCTCTTGAACGTTAGCCAGATGCGCTACCACCTACGCTAGAGAGGTGGGCGTGATCGCTGGTGGCTCCTACTCTGATCATAGGTTTTTCTGTGGTTTTTCACCGGTCAGCAAGGCGAATGGAGTGGTGTGTCTTCTATTACGGCTCTCCTCTCTCTCATTTCGCCCCCTCTTTCGTGTTATAGGACGACTTCAAGGCTATGTGTTAATCGACCGCGGCAGAGGCTTGCGAATTGAAACTTCTCGGCTCCATCAGAGGATGACCGTTCGAGCCTCTACTGCTGGTTAGAGCTTTCCCGGGTTTTCACTGGAGAGATGCTCTGAGCCCCCCTCCAAAGGTTTGGGCAGGTCACTGCAAGTGCCTTCCAGTCAAATGGTCAAGCCAGTATGTGTTAGGGAGCTCTACGCGTCTCTGCCGCTTACATTGCCCGTTGCTGCAGCCCAAACGTCTCCTACGGTGTCTTCATCTCATTCGTTACTCTCTGTGGTTTATAGACAAAAGATTGTCTGACGAGGTAGTAGGTGTCCCCTCCGTTATCTTATCTACCTCCATATTACGGACTGACAGTCTTCAGTCTTGTATTCTCCACCTACCTTATATTATTATTACTATTATTTATTGATATATTTATTCATTCATCATTTATTTTAGTGTTTAATGTTGGTTGGAGGCTAATGGGTCAGATCACTAGTCGATGGATGCAAGTGGCATCTTTGAAACCATTTTGCAATCAACGGACCCTACAAAAATGGATTATTTTATTTCAAAGATGTCCCAAGTAGTGACTTTTGAGATCACACCAACATAAGGTAGCCAGTACTGAGTGTTTATAGAACTTCTCTCCCCGAAACATTTTCTTTTCATTCCTTCTCCTTCTTCCTCTCTTATTTTATAATATTGATGGAAAAAGATGTTCAAACATTGAAGAAAAGTATCCAATTGCGATTTTGCCTTTCTGTCCCTTTAAATAACTAATGTAACGCTAAAATGGCCACATGTAGGTAGCGTGTGAAAATAACACTGAAGTTTTAAAACTTTTAAGCTTTAGTAAAGTATAACATTCTTTATTATTTTTCAGGAGAGGTTTAATGTTAACTAACATTTAGTTTTTATTAGAAATAAGTATATTCGAACGGTATAATGTAATCCCTAAAAGTGTAATATTCAAATTTTAATCACATGGGACTTGAGTTTTAGTTCTGAAAAACATTTTCTGGAAAAATTATATCTGTAGAGCATGAAAACCATCTTTTGCTATAACTATGTTGAAAAAACTGTTACAGGCAAAATTGAACGAAATCGCACATTTCTATGTCAAATACCCTTAATGAAACTGTTTGTCAAACTACCATTAATGTTTTAAAATGAACAAAACCATTACTTTTTTAAATTTTACTTTCACTGATCTGATAGGTCATATGAATATTGAATTAAATGGCTGAAATGATACTCAAATGAGCCTGGGGTCCATAGAGCTAAATGCTATCTGACATTCACCTTCAGGTGATAAAAGAAAACTCCGGAAAAAGTTGTTCCAGGTAACTCGCTGTAACCAAGATTCGAACTCAGGATCTCTTGAATGCGAGGCAGACACGGTACTCCTACAGCAAAGATATGGCAAAGTCATGATTTTAAGTGCCTTTTATTAAATTCGAGGGCTGTTCAATAAAGAATGATCACAATTCTTTTTTAGACAACGTACCTTTACTCTTCCTCATAATTTTGATGGTCGTTCTCAAAATAGTCTCCTCTGAATGCGATGCACCTGTCCCAGCATTCCTGCCAGTCTTCAAAAGCATGCTGGAAACCATTTTTGAGAGATCCTTCAAAATCACCTCCGCAGCCTCCACCACTGCTTCTGATAATGGATAATGCCTCCCACTAAGGCGTTTCTTCAAGTTAGGGAATAGAAAAAAGTCACATGGGGCTAAATCCGTAGAATAGGTAGGGTGAGGGATGCGCTTCAGGTTGGTTTTTGTAAGATATTCAGCAACAACTTTGGCAATATGCGGCAGTGTGTTATCGTGGAGCAGCATTCAGCCTGCTTCACGGAAATGTGGTCCTTTGCGCCTGATATGGACTTGCTATGTTTTCAGGACATCCCTGTAGTATTTTCCAGTTACTGATGTGTGTACAGGTACAACATGCTGATAAACCATCCGATTAATATCAAAGAATGAGATGACCATATCTTTTCCAGCAGAAGCAACCACTTTAGCTATTTTGGGGGTTGGTGATGAAGGAGATTTACATAGTGAGATGTGCTGTTTGCTCTCAGCATCAAAATGAAGTAGCCGAATTTCATCAGCAGTGATTACGTTTAAGCAAGCTCCGGATCTTCCTCTAACATCAACTTTAACTGCATGTTACCTCCATTGCAGCGGTAGGCGATACTGAACATATCTGAACTTGTCTGGTTCTCACAGGCGGGAACCAGGAGTACCGATAATGAAACTACTACGGAGTGTTTGTTTCCAAATAAGATAGCAGAATATACTAAGATTAAATTTTAGTGCGAAAAATTATGACCGTAAATATATTATGATCATTCTTTATTGAACAGCCCTGGTAGTTTAGTAGTATTGGCTGAAATATAAAGCATCGAACGTGTCCATACATCGAACTCCGGTATGCCTTAGCTGTTTTTTCTAGTGAACTTAAATAAGAATTATATTAGTGAAATATTTTTAAGACTCTAATAACTAACGTAAACATGTTCTGGCAAATTGCTTTAACCAAAGTATCTTTAGTTTGATATAACCGTCCTTTTAACTTCTCACGTTTAATATTGGAAATAAAATATGTATATGTCTGCTTATCCATTTCTTCAGCGTCATTTTAGAATCCTGCCTATTTAAAACGTTTTGTGTTCATATTGCTACGTGTTCCTACTTGTTTAGCTATCCATCGCTATGTTTCACTGAGTGTAAACTGGGATATTTATTATTAGAAGGAAGGCGAGCCTTATCTATTGTTATCACTTATAGTTTGGATCCAAATATGACGAACAAAGCTGCAGCTATGCAGGTTTTCTCAGAACACTTCGATTTCTCCTACCACTTATTCCGTCGACTACCACCATTCATTCTAGAGCAATACAGAACGCGAATTGGAAATGTCCTTCACAGCTGCCATCTGTCTACAAACTAATGTGGGGTCCGAAAGTCGATCAAATGAGTGGGGTACTATACTGGTCGCCAAACTAGAATGTGATTGACAGTTGGTAACCACATGGGAAAGCGCTGTAAATAAACGGGAGGGTATGAGTACGTCATAACGGTTGCCATAGTGACCATTAAAAGGACCAATTAGAGTCGAGACGTTTCCATGACGTTAGACGCTAAACCTTGGTTGCCGATATTCAAACACGTGCTTAGCATGACCTGCGGGCAAGCAAGTTACGCAAACGCTGCAGTAAACACAATACCTTGGCTTTTGTTTCTCATATGATAACGCTGCGTAAACAGAATTCCCTCACGTATACAACAGTTAGAGATCCTGTACTGACAAGTTACTTTGCATTTTATATGTGGCAATTTGCCTTAGTTTACGTGTGCCTAAGTCCGTGCATCTGTTCGCGTGTTGTGATCATTTGCAATTGCGTTTAATGAATGTTTAATTATATCTAAATATAGTGACAAGCGAAAACCTGAACGTGCTTGGGAACCAAATAAAACTTTATTTGGTAAAGGTATTCCAATTAAAGGACATACACGGGAAATAATATGCTCTGTGAGAGAATACTTCCATGAGGAGAAATTGAAAGTGTAGTCTAGGTGCTTGATACGACTTCACGTGCGTAGGAATCAGTAAGGGCATTAAGGCTAAGATTGGGAACGAAAAGTATTTTAAAGAAGAAAGTTAGACATTGGGTTATAAATTAGAAACTCCCGGAAAAAAATTATGTAAGCGGCCATTTCCCAGTTTAATAAGCATCAAAATGTCATAGGTATGCCTCTTTTGTTACGATGATCTTTACATTGATGTGTTCTTGCATGTTCTAGCGTTTGCCTGTAGAGCCACGACTGTACTATTGTCTTTGTGTACAATATTATAAATAATAATAATAATAATAATAATAATAATAATAATAATAATAATAATAATAATAATAATAATAATAATAATAATAATAATAATAATAATAATAATAATAATAATAATAATAATAATAATAATAATAATAATAATAATAATAATAATAATAATAATAATAATAATAATAATAATAATAATAATAATAATAATAATAATAATAATAATAATAATAATAATAATAATAATAATAATAATAATAATAATAATAATAATAATAATAATAATAATAATAATAATAATAATAATAATAATAATAATAATAATAATAATAATAATAATAATAATAATAATAATAATAATAATAATAATAATAATAATAATAATAATAATAATAATAATAATAATAATAATAATAATAATAATAATAATAATAATAATAATAATAATAATAATAATAATAATAATAATAATAATAATAATAATAATAATAATAATAATAATAATAATAATAATAATAATAATAATAATAATAATAATAATAATAATAATAATAATAATAATAATAATAATAATAATAATAATAATAATAATAATAATAATAATAATAATAATAAAATACCCATTGCAGTCGCAAGTGAATCAATCACCTTCGCACGCGTAATCCTATCGCGCTCTCCAAGTGGCAGCAATAAGCGGCAACGTTGCCTCTCTCTTCATACGAAATGTCAATCACTTTCTAGATTAGCAACCAGTATAGTCTGAGATTGCTATTTTTTTCTTTTTCTTTATATTTTTAATGGATACGGAAAAAATTACAGCAATCGTCACAGACCTAATGACTATTCGTACACAAAATGTCTTAAATCAGTACATACGGTATACCAAAACATCCTAGCATATAAAACAAATATACACAATTTAGTCTTATGGTTTAGAAGACAATGGAGATTTTAGTAGCTATTTAGTTTATTCTGCCTTTGCATATCGTTCTATATTAGTTTCTGGTGTTATTTTATGCATAGTTCCAAATGGAAGATACTGGCCCATTTTTACTGTTCTAAACAGGCCAGATTATTATCTTGCACGCAACTAAATGAAGAACACTGTTCCGACATTGTATATAAATTAAAAACAATATGCCTACTACTTCATCAACTACATTAAATATAATAAACACTGAAATATTTTTCTTGTTTGTTTCAATAAAATAAATAAACACCTGCAGTGTTGGTTATTTCACCATTACAGTATTTATGTCTTTCAGTTTCCCAGTCAAGTGCCACGTCGTGGCCGAGCGGTTGTACTGCTTGACTCTCACCAAGGCGGCCCCCATCATACCACCAATTTGCTCCATTATCATCTTCACTTTCATCTACTTCATCCCTCACTGGACTTATCACCCATCCCTGGATTTCTCTCTGATCCATAGTTGTAGCTCCCTCACCCGGCGCCTGAAAATGGCATGAACAGAACTGTCTCCTATACCAAAAGACGAAAAAGAATTTCCCCATCAGGTGTTAGTAAATAACATTCAATAAGTGATCAGATAAATGAAGCGTGTCTACATGATTCTTATTTCTTTACATTGCAGGTAAATGTTAATATGTTTGACTAGTTTAATAATCATGAATTTTAACTAAATCACTTCATTTAATTCATGAAATAATCCTAGGAAAACTACACTTGATTTTCAATCTAATAACTTCCAAATGCTTCGTGACCCACAAATTTGTCGAAATTTGGACAGATTTCGTGGCAATACCTGAGATAAACTGGTATACTATTCCAATAAATATATTGGTTACCTTTCCCACGTTTGTGTATATACTTGGTCTTACGTAGAAGGAAGCACGTATTGTTAGAAGATCATATTTCTGTGAAAACCTAGGATTGCTAACTACATAAATACGCTATAACATTACTCATTCTCATGGGTTGTACGGAAAATCGCTACCCACGTGTCACAATCTACGTAATTCTCATTGCAATCATTACAGAATCATTTACATTTGCTTTTTTCGGCTGTTTCCATTTAGGCAGATTTGTTTTAAATGTCATATTCTTATAATATACAAGCTGTCCCATTCGCTCTCAGCCATGACTTTCAGTTATAAACTAACCGAGCGTTACTCGCGCAGATGACACTAGGCATCCACATGGTTTTTTTTTATCTGTCTTACCTGGATGGTTGGGTTTTCAATCCGCCATTCTCAGTACCCTTTCATCAATTGTAGCTCCGTTATATCCAGCCATTATTGCGTGTGAAACAGAGTTTCACTACTTATAATTTAATAAAATGTTGTGGTTGTATCTAGGCATATGTAAAGCCTTGTGACCACATTGATACCGAAATTAAGGGATTGCAATAAGTAAAGAATCGTGATGGATTTCAAAGGAATGTTGGATATTGGTTACAACACGTGCAGGGGCAGTTGAGTTGAATCGTGTAACAAAAGACACGGGAGAAACAGAATTGTTTGAAGAGGGTATTCTTCGGACTCTTAATAATGGCATGACCGAGACTAATAATCACAATGGACAAAATAGTGACAAAGGGATTATTTGTGTGAAAAGAGGGCTTCCAGAAGTGAAAGTTACACACCCACGCACAGCTCTGTATAGTGTGAGGACAGACGGTCCGCGGCTTGCGGCCGTTTAAGAAGGTCATCTTCTGTCTTGGTCGAAGGCAGATTAGAACCGGAGGGAAGATTTGTCGGTTCATACGTAACGAATTAAGTATTATCGAGTAATAAGCATTCCACTATCAGTCACTCTAAACAGTGATATATTGGTAATCCTTGGTCGGCAACTTCGAGTTTGATGTTATGATAAAAAGAAGCACCAGTTTTAAACAGGCATTACAGTGTCATTAGAACCATCCTTACTCATACATATCTACGCATACCCTGAGAGGAAACTCATTGCTCAACCCTGAGCTACCCATATTATTCGTTACAAACTGTAGCGTCAACGTGAAACTGTGCGCCACCCATAATTTTTTGCTTCAACATCAGAGATTATCACAATATTTCTAAGTGGGAATCCACCATCTCCACTAGACTGAACATCTTAAAAGCCATTCAACAGAACAAACGCCGAGAAAGACTGAAGATAAACGTGATTCTTCGTAGATAAAACAGTCCATTGGAAAAGCTGTATCTCGAAATCAGAGAACTTCGGAGAAGAGAACTAAAAATTTCTTTGTTTTATTTTGGGCTCAATAAAATATTAGTTACATATTCCGGTGGATATTTCTTTACCCTAATGGCGTTTTCTTTTAACATGTTCCTTAGAATAGGCTCTGGTTAGTTTACAAGATTATCGAATGCGCTGATGCAGTTTGTAGCAGTTCCATCTGTTTAGTAGAGGACAAGAGAGATGTATCATTCCTAATGGATCAAGGCATTGTGACTGATAAACAATAGGTTCAATGTGCAGGGCCCTTGGTGCTCATGATACAGGATGGATGGACGATAAAACATCAATCCAATTCCACGTTATTGTGATGCTTTAGCGTAGCAAATATCACCTTAGGGTAGCCCTGAAGCTGTAAATAAATTATGGTAAATGGAACACTGTCCTCTGCTTTATAGACCTAACCCGCACCACACCTAATCGAGTTAATGGGCCATAGTGGACCCTTTAGGCTTAAATACAAATGGGTTTCTTATGAGACTCAATAGCCAATTGTTTGGCTCTATAGACTGTAAAATATTTAAATGTCTTTAAAAATACTGGTTTAACGTATCTTCTCAGCTAAAATACGTAAACGGGTTAATCTTTTGAAACATAATATGTTGCATTCATATTTCTTTCTCTACTAACTGTTCTACAAAATATTGCTCCAAAATGTTATACTACTTTTTACTTCTTGGTGTAGATAATTCAGATAATCGTAGGCATTTCGTTTCAGCTATAAGAAAGATACATCAGCTAAAGAGATATATAGATTTTTAAAAAGTGGGTCGCGGGTGATGGTTTAGAAGAGCATGCCCATTATACTTATATAACCACAAAAGAAAGCAAATAGCAACCCTTTAGTTCCAGAAAATATAGATAAGTATATATAAGTACAGTGTATTGCAAATTATTATTCCCAAAAAACGTTTTGATTTCATAAATTGTATACTTTAACGAAAATTACAATAATGTGTACCAAAATTTTACTTTGGAACTTGGGGTTTAGAGTCAAGAATAAACCATTCAGAATAAAAAGAATTTCACAAGATAAACAAAAAGTTTGATATACATTTTATTTGACATATAGACATCTTAAGCATATGACATTTTTCATCAAAATATGTCATTTTCGAGAAAAAAAATTATCGAAACATTTTTGTTTGCCTAAATGACAGTTTGGGATGGAAAGATTTTCTTCAAGATTTTCCTTTCGCATACTTGGAAGATGTGAACCTAAACTCCGAGTTGGATGTTTAATGAAGTTTTCGCCGTTCGCATAAGATACTATGACTTTGGCACGTTCGTAGAATTAAAGGTCCAACTTGCAGAAATTCAAATCGTTCTTTCTTTCCGTAGAAATACGCTTCGTACACCTCTGACAACATGTACGCAATCTTCCAGTCTGTCTGCACACTGTTCACTGCACTCTTTACGGCTTCCTGCCAGAAACAACTGGTTCATCTGGCGCAATGCATCGCTTATATAGAAACCAATCGCAGAATCTAGAAGTTTCCCGACTCAACGAAGCATCATGGTCTTTCCAGACGACAGGAGGGGGGGAAGAGATGGTCCAGTGACTTCTGGTTACTTCTCTCTCTCCTCCCTCCTCACATCAGAGTTTTGCAATGCTTTTACTTACCATAAATAGGTAAGTAGGAACAAAATTGTATATCATTCACATGCCTTTCTCTACTCAGTTTTATACAAATATTTCTAAAATGTATTATTAATCCCACTTTTTAATTCGTCAAAGTGTTCATTCCGTTGTAGGTATAAGAAGATTGCAGCTCGCTAAAGAGGCAGTCAAATGTTTTCGGTCGATCGTTATGTGATGATTGCAATACCTTTACCTTGCATGGATAAAAAAAAAAAAAAAAAAAAAAAAAAAAAAGTATTGCGATTCACATTTGGAAACTTAAGCCAATAACATAAAATATCTTGGAAATGGTTAACGACATACGTATTTGTAACTAATATAAATTGTGTGCTTTAACAGTTCTATATTGTTTGGCATAAAAAAAAATTCTGTCTGTTATAGCTTACCACTTATACAGAAGCCATTCAGAATAATGAGAATTTTAGATGGCATTCCCAGAAAATTCAACATGTACGTTTTACTTGTCAAGGAAATAGCTAAAAATGACTCAAAATCGTTGTAGCCTTTTCTGGAAACAAATAACCGAAAGTTTTACATGTAAAGGTAGATTTGAATGTGTGGATTATCTTCAAAATCGTCTTATGCTTGGAAGCCCCTTAACTTACATACCCAGTTTCGTATTCAACCGATTTTGGTTTTCGAGTTATTCTGTTCACACACAGAAGCGCACGAATCTGTTTGTGAAATTAATTTTTCGGGAATTGAGACAGCCTCAAAACATGTATTTTCGTTTAATCTCTATTTCGAACTTTTGGGTGGAGTACAATAGTTCATCTACTAACTCTAAGTACGCACCGGTAACATGTGTGACTCGCATTAGGGAGATCGCATTTTCGATCCCCGTTGGGTTTTTAGTGGTTTCCCCTTGTCATTTAGGCAAATACTCGGGCGCTTACTTTCATACCACGATATTCATTCGTTGTGTTTTCTTATCTCTCAGATGTGCTTACACGTCCATATATCTAACAAATGGCGCAGTTGCTTGCCTGTTTTAAATGATGTTCTCGGCGCCCGACCGTCTTGTGTGACCATGTCCTCACATGGTAGGGACAGGACTATAGGAGCGTTGGTGGCTGTGCAGAGTGTCCTGGCGCCCAAATAAAGAACGTTCGGCATCATTAGGGACGTCTCTGTCCCCTCTCTTCTCTGTCTCCCCCATCTCTTCCTTCTGGGGGCTATTAATTGCAGTAGATCTGTGTGGAGGTCGCAGTGTACGAGGTGTACCATTTCGTTGTCTACCCATTACTCTGAGTACGTAGTACATAAAGTTAACATTACATAATATGTGCTATAGATTTATGTCGGTGTATTGCATATATCTGAGGTGGTACGTTTACACGACTTTACTACTGATGACAAATTTATATGTAATATTCCCTATACATTACTATGTAGTGTACATATAAAACCTGATTGAGTACTCTGTCCACGTTTCGTTATTCATAATATTGTCATCCGAATATCGGA
>CM060948.1:303102292-303192292 GCA_030765055.1 Mantis religiosa | reverse complement strand
CTATTCTTCTAAGATGCCTTTGAAATGTGGATTTTCCAGTGCATTAAATGGGATATTTGCTGTGATGTTGAATCGGCATAGATCAGCCTGAAATTCATTTTTGTTTGAGGAATGGTTTACTGTCTGATTAGGAGAGACTGTTAATTTTCCTTTCCATTCAGTGTTAATCTGATGTGCAGCTCCTTGTACATGTTGAGCTAAGTGCGACTTGTTATCGCTGGTTACCTGCACACACAGAAAAAGGTGTGGTAGGTAATTAATCTGTATCTTTTACTGTTTGTAATTTTATTGTATTACTGAAGATTTTGAAATGCCAGTAAAATTTTAGTTATGTAAGTTCAAAATTTAATTTTCAGAAACAGTGTCTTCAGCATGCCTACACCAAAGCATATCAAACTGAGATTTAAAGGAGGAGTTTTGTTCCAATAAATCATGCAAGAAGATAACTATGGCAATTTATTTAGCAAATGGTCGTTTAGAAGAAGAAGAAGAAGAAGAAGAAGAAGAAGAAGAATATATATATATATATATATATATATATATATATATATATATATATATATATATATATATATATAATATGCACATTTAATTTGCTCACTTGTTTGTTACACGCTTTGACAGAGCACTGTTTGTTCATCTATTTTTAAATCTGGAAACTCTTGAAGCTACTGATGTAGCAGTGAAGCCTTTGAAGTTTTTACTTTCGGCATTGTATCTCACTAAACGTACACTTTAAACGCTTAATGCAAAATTTGAAGGGAGAGGGAAGATGTGACTGACTGAAGATACATCACCTAAGAGGGTGGGAAGGTGCGTTTTCTCTTTTTCCGGGAATGGACTCAGTTACTGTCTACCAACACAAAGTAAGTCCTTGAAAGGAATGTACCACCCACTGCCACTCTTAAACTGTGCAATAAGGACAGCGAATGAGTGTGACAGAGAACGCATGCTGCACAAGGAGTAAAACTGCTGCCCCCTGTTCACTCTCTACACTAAAACTGAGAAGATTTATTCACAAAAGTAGAAGTGGTCAGAATGTTTTTGAATAGGCTGTAACTGAATTGACATAGGGTGTCATGAACCTATTCAGGGAGGGTGTGGGAACGTTCTCCAACCCCCTGTCTCTCAGGTCCCGGAAACTTTCTTTGCTGTGGTAAACTGTAATGTGCACTACAACCACCGCTCCCAAAGTCAAGTAAGGACAACTCTCAGACTATCCATGAAAGTTACATGTATAGTCTAGTTAAAACTTAATACACACAAAATGCATTTGGGAGTTCAAAACATATCGTTTTGGAAAAAGAATGGATAAAGTTTCAGAAAAAGAACGGATATTTTAACCTAACAGAAATTAAACACGAACAATAGGTAAAATTAGTATTTATTGTCAAAATAGGCATTTTAGGTGCTATTAAAACTGTAATTTAAGGTATGGTTTCGTACGAAACGTGTATTTGCAAGTTTTTATGAAGTTATCGTTTAAGGATTTAAAAAGGTTTTCACCTAAAATCCGAAGTCTAATTATGAGTGAATTGGCAACGGCCCGGTCCTACAGAGTAGGCATAAGGCTAGCACCCTACTCGTGTAAAAATATTTTTGCTTTCCCAAAAAGAGTGATGCCGGACAGATTAAACGGAATAAAGTATAGTTACGTAAAAGGACATTAAATTTTGGTACATGAGATATCCAGGGTATTAGTGAGAAGATAAATGAAATTATAAAGGAAATACAATATTTGTACATGGCCCCTATGGTACTTACAGGAACGAAGAAAGAAGGAGTCAGACAAGATCTTGTCGATAATTATATTGATTAATGGATTGGGGTAGAAAAAACGAGAAGAACAAAATCAGAGATCGAGATCCTTTTGAAAAAGAAATGGAAACATAATAGGTATAGTAAACTGGAAGTAAATTAACAATATAATAATACAGCTAACAATGTGTATATATGGTATAAAGTTGGATACTATAGGTGTATATGACCCAAATAACGATGCCCCGATATTTGATTTGATAAATGGACTTCTATGATCTGAGAGAAATTGCAGAAAATTGTTCCGATGGGAATGAATTGCTCTAATGGGTGATTTTAATAGATATTTTGGAAAGAGAACTAATGATGAGACCATTGGACCTTGGGCAGAAGATAAAGAGGGAGGAGGTTGATTGAATTTTGTAAAAAATCAGGAATGTGTTATAAGAATGGAAAATTTAAACATAAAGATATACATAAACTTACTTGGATAATTACTTTCTTGGAAGTGTTGAAAACAGTGTTGTTAACTGACAACGAATATGAAACCATTAACAAAAATCCTCTAAAAACTTGCATACAGTCATATGAAAAAACAATAGCAAAATCAAGCATAATACCAAACAAATATGCAGTTAAACCGGATAACCCAACCTTACCTAGACTTTATGGCTTACCCAAAATACACAAACCATCCATAACAATGAGACCTATAGTTAGCAGTATAAATTCACCAACATACAAACTTGCAAAGTGGCTAACAAACAAATTCAATTCATTTCCAAAATTCGACAGCCTAAGCATCAAAAACACCTATGAACTTATAGAACACATTAAGGATACTGAACTAAAAGAAGAGGACACACTAGTCTCATTTGATGTTAAATCACTGTTTCCCAGCATACCAGTTAATCAACTCCCACCGTTGATAGAAAAATGGCTTAAATCACTTGGAATGGCATCATCTGAAATTTCAGACTACATTGAACTAACCAAATTATGCATAGAACAAAATTTCTTCCAGTTTCAAACAAAATATTATCACCAAACTTCAGGGTTAGCAATGGGCAACCCACTATCACCCTTCCTGGCCGATCTGTACATGAGTGCATTAGAAATAAGGATCAACAAAGGTTTCCCTTGGATGTTCAAACTCTGGCAACGATATGTAGATGACATCTTTGCAATAGTACCAAAAAACACATCAGTGATGCACTAAAACTTTTAAATATCCAAGAAAAAAACATCAAATTCACTGTAGAAATAGAAAAAGACGAGCATTTACCATTTTTGGATCTTAAAATAATGAGGAATAAAAACAGACTAAACTTTGGCATTTACAGAAAACCAACACAGACAGACAACTACATAAAAGCTAATGGCTACAACCCAAGATCCCACAAACAGGCAATCTTCAATAGTTTAGCACACAGACTGGTAAACATCCCTCTCACAGCAGAAGAATACAAAACAGAATACAACAAAATAATTGAAATAGCACAAAAAAATAACTTTCCCAAATCATTAGTGGACAAAAAAGTGAGCTTAGCAAAAAAGAAGAAGCTACTAAAAGAAACCACAACTCTCTCATCTACAGAAACTAATATGATTTTCAAAAAATTCACTTACCATCCATGGGCCTATGATAAATTCAAAAAAGTCTTCAAAAAACAAAATATTCAACTAGCACCAGTCAACCATTTCTCCTTAAAAAACCTAATTTGCTCAAACATCAAAGATGCCATTCCATCAAACAAAAAATCTGGTATATATCAAATTGAATGCAATGACTGTAGTCAAATTTATATTGGAAAAACAAAAAGAAATTTAGAAACAAGAGCAAAGGAACACTTTAGAAACATAAAACATAAACAATTAGAAAAATCAGCAGTTGCCACACATTTTTGGGGAAAAAAAAAACCACAACATAAATCCAGAACCAAAACTACTGAAACATACATCAGGAAAACAAGAACTATCCACATGGGAACAAATCTTCATTTCAAAAAATAGGAACAAAGTATTCAATTTCGACATCCCCCAGAAGAATTTGTTCAGCAAGTTCCTTGAGCCGCCACCAGAGGAGACCTGTGACAAGGTATCGTCAGCTACACCAACGAGAATCAGTCGAGAGCCGGCCGATGATAGAGGCAAAGCCTCTGAAACTAGTTCCGGAAAAATTTAAAAGTAAGTGTTGTCTAGTGTCTTTAATCGACTCTCTTTAAAGTTAATTACTTGGATAAATCCATAAAAAAGTCAGAAGTCAAATAATAGACTATATTATTACAAGGAAAGCAAGAATAATTAAAGTTCAGGATGTGAAAGCTAAAAGAGGAGTAGAATGTGGGCCAGACTATCAATGTGGTTGTTGCAAAGGTTGCTCTCCCTTTAAGAGCGAAATGTAAACCAATAAAGAATGAAAATGATAATGAAATTGATATAATAGATAATCCAAGATATTTGATGAATTTTTTATAAGAGGAGAGTATAAAGACTCTGTATCAGAATAGATTATCCTCGACACTAAATATGGTAAATGAAGATTGGAATGCAAATGAATTCCTAAAATAAGCTACAATGGAAGCAGTAGATGAGTATCTAGGAGGGAGAGACAGAATAGAGGGAAAACTGAATGGATAACTAAGAAAATATTGGAAGCAATAAAACATAAGAAAGCTCTTTATAATAAACTAGCTGACCCAGCGAACTTCGTACCGCCAATAAAAGTTGAAGTTATCTGTACAAATAAATGAGATTTGGATTAGTTAGTTATTTATTCTGCAATTGTGGGTGAAGCTTAAATACAACACAGTTACAATTAAGTTAATCAATTTAAGGCTTTCTGATAAACAATATATTTTGTCTTTTTGTTCTGCGTAAATAAATATATAGGGATGATGGTTTTCCGAGGCGCGAACACGAGAAACATGGAAACTTTAAGTTGATTCCGCAAACTTTCAACGACTGCCCTTTGCGATTTATTTATGTCATCGCAAAGGCTAAACGCACAGGAAATTATAGACGCTTAAAATTGAAAGGTAAATCAGTTGGAATCATCGAAATACGCGGGATCTAGATAGCCTCTCCTTTGTACTTTCCCTTAGCGATTGTTGCCTCGATGACAGTATTCATTAGCTTTTCCACAGTTAAGTCTCGTTCCATTGCACAGTCATGGTTGGTTAATGTTACGCAGCATGACCACAACTGATCCTACTTTTAATTTTAAATTGGTAGGTGGGAGTCCAGGCAATTCTAGTGAATTAAAAAAACTCTTTGGGATAGTTGACTACGTCATCCTGTTAATAACTGTGTTAACTGATTTGTATAAAAACAATTCTCCCGTCAGAAACAGAGCTATAGAACGCCATTCTGACGTACCTACTCAACTATTAGCATTACCTGCGTCTCACTGCTCATCAGTGCGGTCAGCACAGGACGTATCTCGTCACTCATTTTACTGACTTCCATGACATAAGTCAGGCGTCTTCTTCTTGGCATAGTAAAAAAGTTTCTGCGAACTTCACAAAGTCACAAAGGAACTCACTTAATTTTGTATCAATTCAATTCACATCCACGAATTCACAAACACAAATTATAAAGAACATATCCAAGGAATCAGTAATATTTGAAAACAATTGTCTTTGGTGAAATATTTATAGTGTTATAGTTCGCTCAGAAATTAATTGTGTGTCTAATCTTCGTAAGGTATATGATCATACTACATAAACATTTCTGTCCTGATAGGAAATGATAAACATTATTTAACAACATATGGTAAGTAAAATAGCTTTGAAGACTTTGGAAAGGATCAGAATATCTTTCTACTTAGAAATGCTTTTGCTTGTCGAAAATAATTAGTGTATGTTTTCCGTAAAGGTTTGGATGTGTACTTATACCCCAGTCCATTATCACTTCAACTTCAACCTTCCTTGGACTTATACAAATATTTAAAAACCAAAATTAGGCATGTCAATTCAGTCGTTCTTGAGTTTTTGGGAGACTAACCAATGCCAATTCATTTATATATAGATGGCTTAGTTCAAAGGTGAATGAATATCTTAAGCAATATAGAAAATGTAAAAGAAGTGTTAAGAAATTTGTAAAAATATGTAAGAATGAGACATGGGAGACAATTTGTGGTGATATAATATAGATCATATATTGAGATATAGTTTGGTATAGCTTAAAGAAAATGAAGAAGAATAACTCTTCGCCAGTTTTGCAATCGATAACTATCAATCAGTGGAAAAAACATTTTCCAAATTTTCTAAAGGAGCAAAGAACAGAATAGAAAAGTCAGCAAAATATACCCAATAATATGAGTAAACTGGAACCAATTTTATAGGAGGAGGTCAGAGAGGCACCGAAAACAGCCAAAGGTGGAAAAGCTAGTTGACCTGCAGGTGTGCCAGCAGAATTGTGGAAATATAAGCCTCAGAGCGTAGTAAGACTTCTTACTAAAATATTTAATCAGATTATCGAGGGGGACAAAATTCCAGCAGGTTGGAATATGTCATATGTCTCTGCTATTTATAAAAAGTGAGTAAAAGGAACCCCAATAATTGTAAGGGAATAAGTGATATGTCTTCCATCAGTAGGATCCTCAGCAGCATCATTAAGAACAGACTGGGGAAAGAAACTGAAGGACAGATATCGGAGGAACAGGCAGGGTTTACTGTAGAAAGAAGATGTATGGATCATGTACTTAGACTGAGACAGATAAGTGAAAACATGTATGCTAAAGGTAGGGAAGTACATCTTATATTTACTGATCTGGAGAAAGCATACGATCCAGTTCTTGTAAAGCAGCTCTGGAAAGAAATGAGAGGAATTGGGGTTAGCCTACACTTAGTGATGTTGATTCAGAGATTATATCAAAATCGCCAAGGTGTTAAGATAGGAAAAAGATTATCACATACTTTTCAAACCACCAAAGGCTTGAGACAGGGCTGTAGTTTGTCTCCTACGTTGTTTAAAATATATATTCAACATATATTGAAACACTGGAAACACTCATGCTAAGGAATGGTAATTCCAGTTGGAAAAGGGAGTGTGCATTCATTGTTATTTGTAGATGATCAAATGATCATTGTACAATATAGCAAAGACGCCAAATTTATGGTAAGGAAACTTCTTGAAGCCTTTGAGGCAGGCGGATTGAATGCTAATACGAGTAAAACTGAATATTTGATGATAGATGAAATGGATGAGACATCAAGCTTCCCCATGGAATAATTAAATCGGTAAAAGAATTTAAACATTTTGGATCAATAATTCATGAATCCTGAAATTGTAAAGCAGATGTAGATTATAGAATAAGACTGGCTAGTGGAGCAGTAAGATGTTGAGTGGAGTATTATGGAGTGGGGAAATAACAATGGAAACAGAAAAGAGAGTTCTTCAGGTCTTAGTGGAAAACATATTGACATATGGGCAGTGGGCTGGAGTTTATTAGAGAGTCAAAAGAGTAAGATAAAGGCAGTAGAAATGGATGGAATAAGGAGAAGTGCCAGAGTATCCAAGTTGGAGAGGAAAAGGAATGACGATATTAGAAAGATTATGGACATGGAAGAATCAGTAATTGAAAGAATTGAGAGTCGAACACTGCAGTGGTATGGTCACGTGAAAAGGATGGAAGAAGAGAGGTGGTACCCAGGTGGCAGAAGGAAAAGGGGCCAGCCTAGAACTTTGTGGAAATCTAGAATAGTGCGAATGATGGGTGAAAGAGTTGGTTGAAGGAGAAAGGTAGGATAAGCACAGATGGAGATTGGGAATTAAGGGTAACCACTGAAAAGTAGAGAAGCCCCTAAAAGTAAGTCTTAAAAGTTCAAATCCCATAAGATTTGTGGGAGGATATCTAGTTTGGTGTATGAGCCCCTGCCAGCTCCAGCAGGACTACACATACTCATCAGTAATTACCATGAAACAACATGCTCTGAGTTCTCCAATACATTGTTAATTAAAGGGAAATGTCATTGAATACTAATTAATCATAATATACTTCAAATATTACCACCAGGACAAAAAGTTACTTAATATGCAGAAAGTAAACCAAATAAAATAGAAACTAAATGTAGGATGGGATCCAGTATTTTTCTATTATCAGGTTGTGCAACAATAGTATTGCATAATCACTGGATTTGTTATTTCTGTATCTCTATAAATTATGAGCTTAGTTATGTGGAGAACAGCTATCACCTTTGGCTGCAATTTTTTATAAGTTACATGTGAAGATAAAAATTACTTTTTATCAAATGTGTGTATACATATGAGGGTCAGCTGATAAGTCCTGGGCCTCACATTTCTTTTTTTTATTACTCAGCATAATCTCCAGGAAAGCTACCACATTTACATTTGCCATATCGGTGTTCTAATTTAATGAAACTATCCCTGAAGTACGATTTATCATGGTCCTCAAAATAGCTGTATACGGCATCAATAAGCTCGTTGCTGTGAAATCTTCGTCCTCCAAGAAATTTTTTCAAGTTTGGGAATAGGTGGTAATCACTGAGTGCTAGATCTGGCAAATAGGATGGATATTCAAGCAATTCAAGCTTTAATTCGCACATTTTTCCCATGCAATGCCTGAATGATGAGCCAGAGCATTGTCATGAAGAAACAAGATTTTTATCTTTGCCAAATGAGGTTCTTTTCTTTTCACCTCATCACTCGAACGTTACAGTAAGCCTGCATAGTAGTCACCAGTGATACTTTTACCCTTTTCCAAATAATCAATAAAAATAATTTCCTGTGCATCCCAGGAAACACTCGCCATAACCTTGTTAGCTGTCAAAATTGACTTTGGCTATTTTGAGTTGGTTCACCTGGTACATTCCACTGTTTTGACTGCGATTTACTTTCTGGAGTGTAGTGATGTACCCAAGTTTCATCCATGGTTATAAGTCATCTCAAAAATTCACTGGGATTTTTATAGTAGAGCTCCAAGTTCTTAAAAGAAATAGTTTTTCATTGCAACTTTTGATCAGGTGTCAACATACGTGGCACCCATCTTGCACAGACCTCATGGAAGCCTAAAACATTACTTAAAATAATATCTGCACGTTCTTTTGATATGTTTACAGCCTCTGCTATCTCAAGCAACTTTAATCTGCAGTCTTTCAGTATTAAATGATGACTTTTTTTCAATGATGAGTTATGACTTCCACAGAGCATCCAGAGTAAGACTCATCACTAGTGCACATACAGCCCATTTTAAACTATTTTAAGCTCTGCAACCTGCCATTTAATCATTTATATATGTATTTGTTAGAAGTTTATTTAACATATACAAAGGTGTAACAGAGTAAAAATATTGAGATATGATTTGGAGGATTATATTAAATTTGTTCACTGAAACCAAGAACAAGCAGTACAGTATAAAAAATTCAAAATAATATTAGTGCTATCCAATATACAAACAACTGAAATGTAGCTTCTATAGTGTTCGATCCAGGAAAGAATTGGAGTAACTAATCTGCTCTTTGTTACTAATGTTAAAGAATCTTTTCAACCATATGTTCGGATTGGAACTATGTTTGGCTTTGGTTCCATTTTCAATGAATTGAGGCAGTAATGAGTATGAATTCCTGAAAGTCAAATAAATGTCATAACTGGAGAATAATTAGCAAAAATATATAAAGATTGTATAAAATATCAAAAGTATTTCCAAAGTTTGCATTATTAGCTGTAAAATAACATATATTGTGAAAAAAAAAAATGACAATGCGAAGTTGCACTAAACTCATTTTATTTGTCTCTAGAATTGTTAGTCCAATGCTAACTAGCAATCACTTTTGCTTCTTACAAATACACTGAATAAGCACATCAATCTAATGTTCTGTTACATCTATATTACACACACCAACTTGTGCTGCACAAAATTCTCAATGTTCACTGCTCGCAGATCAATACTCAAATTTAACTGCATAACTGCTCCAACCAAATGATTAAAAGATACTCCAATACTGACTGGTCAACTCATAACTCATAACTGAACGCCAGGCTGGGCTTTGCACTCCCTTTTATACTAGTGGGTCATGGAAGGAATGTTCCAGAAACTGAATCTTTGGAATTAAAAGTAATGGCATATTGTTGAAGTCGAATCAACTGAAGCTCGAATCAACTGAAGCTGAAATTGAATGGCCTGGAAGACATCCAGTGCTGTAAGACAAAGGGACACATTCAGCTCATGACATCAGCGGCAGATTTTTAATACTTTATTTGTAATGAAGTTACTTTAAAATTTCTGGATTATGAATCATTATTTAGCTTAGCAGGTATACTGAATAATTATGCATGGGAGTAATTATTTTCCACTTGATTAGTAAAAGCTTAGATACTTCTGCATGTTATGTAAATATATCAACATAATGGAACTATTCAAGTACAGGAATAAATTAATTATATGCAGAGCTAATTTTACAAGCGTATATATGTTACTATTTAAAATCGTTTCTGTTGTCTGTGGCATTACTTCTAGTAGGATATTTTGACAGATATTTTGAAATTCTTATTATTTAGATTTTTTTAGCTTAACTGGGAGTTTATTATATAGAATAATTCCTTTATGAGAGACAAATCTAAACTCGAGTGAAGTGGTGATGATTTGAGTGTATATTTTTACTGTTCTTAGTATTGTATGTATGATAATCTCAATTAGTTGTAAACAGTCACCTATTCCGATGTATAAAAGAAACTACTTCATAAATATAAATACTCTGAACAGGTAAGATATGAAATTCCTGAAATATTGGCTTCCTTTCTGTTCTTAGGGGAACTTCTTAAATTGTATTTAATATTCTCTTTTGCATTTTATATACTTATGCATAAAGATTTGGGTGTAGCTCCATACGTAATTATGGGTTGTACATATCCAAAGTATACTTTTTTTACACCTCAATATTTAATACACTCTTTAATACATTGCTGAAAATACTGATACATTGTGCCCAACATGAGCAGCAGTTTGTCAAACAAGTCCATTCAGCTTCATGCAGAGCAACAGTTTGACACTGTTCAAATGGCTGTAGCTCTGCGCCAGGAGCACAGGCATGACTCAACACCAACTCCAATTCTCAGACCATAATACGAGTATCAATTGTAGCAAAAATGGCGCCGCTTGTGGCCCAGCATTTTGTGTTATGGTTATATCCACAGTAAATTTGAGTATTGATCTGCGAGCAGTGAACATTGAGAATTTTGTGCAGCACAAGTTGGTGTGTGTAATATAGATGTAACAGAACATTAGATTGATGTGCTTATTCAGTGTATTTGTAAGAAGCAAAGGTGATTGCTAGTTAGCATTGGACTAACAATTCTAGAGACAAATAAAATGAGTTTAGTGCAACTTCGCATTGTCATTTTTTTTTTTTTCACAATATATGTTATTTTACAGCTAATAATGCAAACTTTGGAAATACTTTTGATATTTTATACAATCTTTATATATTTTTGCTAATTATTCTCCAGTTATGACATTTATTTGACTTTCAGGAATTCATACTCATTACTGCCTCAATTCATTGAAAATGGAACCAAAGCCAAACATAGTTCCAATCCGAACATATGGTTGAAAAGATTCTTTAACATTAGTAACAAAGAGCAGATTAGTTACTCCAATTCTTTCCTGGATCGAACACTATAGAAGCTACATTTCAGTTGTTTGTATATTGGATAGCACTAATATTATTTTGAATTTTTTATACTGTACTGCTTGTTCTTGGTTTCAGTGAACAAATTTAATATAATCCTCCAAATCATATCTCAATATTTTTACTCTGTTACACCTTTGTATATGTTAAATAAACTTCTAACAAATACATATATAAATGATTAAATGGCAGGTTGCAGAGCTTAAAATAGTTTAAAATGGGCTGTATGTGCACTAGTGATGAGTCTTACTCTGGATGCTCTGTGGAAGTCATAACTCATCATTGAAAAAAAAGTCATCATTTAATACTGAAAGACTGCAGATTAAAGTTGCTTGAGATAGCAGAGGCTGTAAACATATCAAAAGAACGTGCAGATATTATTTTAAGTAATGTTTTAGGCTTCCATGAGGTCTGTGCAAGATGGGTGCCACGTATGTTGACACCTGATCAAAAGTTGCAATGAAAAACTATTTCTTTTAAGAACTTGGAGCTCTACTATAAAAATCCCAGTGAATTTTTGAGATGACTTATAACCATGGATGAAACTTGGGTACATCACTACACTCCAGAAAGTAAATCGCAGTCAAAATAGTGGAATGTACCAGGTGAACCAACTCCAAAATAGCCAAAGTCAATTTTGACAGCTAACAAGGTTATGGCGAGTGTTTCCTGGGATGCACAGGAAATTATTTTTATTGATTATTTGGAAAAGGGTAAAAGTATCACTGGTGACTACTATGCAGGCTTACTGTAACGTTCGAGTGATGAGGTGAAAAGAAAAGAACCTCATTTGGCAAAGATAAAAATCTTGTTTCTTCATGACAATGCTCTGGCTCATCATTCAGGCATTGCATGGGAAAAATGTGCGAATTAAAGCTTGAATTGCTTGAATATCCATCCTATTTGCCAGATCTAGCACTCAGTGATTACCACCTATTCCCAAACTTGAAAAAATTTCTTGGAGGACGAAGATTTCACAGCAACGAGCTTATTGATGCCGTATACAGCTATTTTGAGGACCATGATAAATCGTACTTCAGGGATAGTTTCATTAAATTAGAACACCGATATGGCAAATGTAAATGTGGTAGCTTTCCTGGAGATTATGCTGAGTAATAAAAAAAAGAAATGTGAGGCCCAGGACTTATCAGCTGACCCTCATATGTATACACACATTTGATAAAAAGTAATTTTTATCTTCACATGTAACTTATAAAAAATTGCAGCCAAAGGTGATAGCTGTTCTCCACATAACTAAGCTCATAATTTATAGAGATACAGAAATAACAAATCCAGTGATTATGCAATACTATTGTTGCACAACCTGATAATAGAAAAATACTGGATCCCATCCTACATTTAGTTTCTATTTTATTTGGTTTACTTTCTGCATATTAAGCAACTTTTTGTCCTGGTGGTAATATTTGAAGTATATTATGATTAATTAGTGTTCAATGACATTTCCCTTTAATTAACAATGTATTGGAGAACTCAGAGCATGTTGTTTCATAGTAATTACTGATGAGTATGTGTAGTCCTGCTGGAGCTGGCAGGGGCTCATACACCAAACTAGATATCCTCCCACAAATATTATTTCCTTACTTTTGAAGACATTGGGAAGACTGGTGTAGGGATATATCAGAGATTGGTTGCTGATCATTTGGCCTTTGCTCAGAAATCAAGAAACTTTACAATTAGAGGGGTGCTGATGACCTCGTTGTTGAGCGCCCTTAAACACAAATATCATCATCATCATCATCATCATCATCATCTTAACAATTAGACAAGTCCACTGAAACAGCACGTTCCCATCTCATTGTTATACTAGAGAAGGTCTGGATTGATAGTTTGCTATGAATGTTTCTTTAACCAACACAGAGTTTTTAAATGTACTTCTATTACCTCTCATAGGGACAGTCTAATGAGAGTAGAAGTGAGTGAAATGCTTATAAATTGGATAATTGGTACTCTTAGGGTCATTAGGTCATCAGGCTGTTTGCTCTTAATAGCAATGTGTTAAGTGTGAACATAGCTAAAGGGTGTTCTAAGAGAGGAATACTATCACTAAATATTTGATATTTTATCGTAGATATCTATTTAATATGCTCAATGATGGGCAACATTTGCACAAAGTTATACTAATGAACTTTGGTTAGTGGTGGTCAAGAACCATTCCAGTACTGTCTGTCCACCATAAGAAGGTTAGAGAGGAATGGAGGGAAGAGGAGCTTAATCTATTTATCTGCTCTGTTAGTGGATCTGTTTATTACGAAATGAGTGCATGAGAGTGCATATGAGTAACCTATGCTGCCAGATCTAATGTTTGTTGCAGTAACTGCAGTGATACGTATTACGCAGTGGTTGAGTTATGTGACAACACTATGTATTTTAGATGAACCTAGCATCCATATCATATCCCTAAGGTGAACATAAACACAGCAGAAGTGATTAAGTTACACATTCCTCTGACTAGCCTTCTTGTGCTGGGAAAACTGTACTGTTTGTGAACTTATTCAGTGTCAGGTGAAAGGCTTATCAGTTAATTTTGAGAAAACCAAACTTGTGGTGCTTACAAGGAAGAAGAGGCCTCCTGTTTTCTGTGAGCCTTATTTCTTTGAGAGGAAGCTAACATATTCTCATGCAGCCAAGTGTTTGGGAGCTATCCCTCATTGTGGGCTGAAGTGGGATAAGAATGTTGAACACAAGTTTACAAAGACCCAGAGGTCCCTCTGAGAATGTAGAACTATTGTACATGCTGGCATAAGATCACAGATGATTCTCTGGATTTGTATTGTATCTTTGTCATCAGACCCTTAGTTATGTAGGGCCTCCTTGGTATTTTGGCCTTGTACTAAGAATGGCACCACAACCAGTAGGCTCAACTGTCTTCAAAGGTTGGCGTGTATGAGCACCGTAGGAATATGCGAACTACTCTGTTTGTCCACTGAAGATGCTTCTTTGCCTCTTTCACTAGTAGCTGTATGTGTAAGAACTGCCAAATGCACAGACATAATGCATCTGAATGTTAGGGTATCTGCAACCCTACTAGGGAAGATTGGACCCAGAAGGGGTTGGCACCTGCAGATGGCTTCGTAACAGAGTTAAATTTTGACACTGTGATGGAATGTCTGGGTATCTCCTACTGTCCTGTCTTGGTTTATATACTACAACCAACTTGACAGAAGTATCTGTCTCATATTGGCCTATTTTAAATAAATACCAGACTTACTTACTGTAATATGAGCCAATTTTATTATTTACCCTAATAGCAGGCTGCAGTACATATACTTAAAGCATGGAGAATAACAATAGCTTTTACCAGAGGATTCTGCATAGTCTTTATGACTGAGGCCTGGTAACACAACAGTGGATACCTGGGCACTTGGGCATTAAGGGAAATAATATGGTATACACTGACAAAGAAAAGAGCTGAATTCTCTTTAGTGGGACCAGAAATCTTCTTTGAGCCTATTCTCCAGAGATTTGGCAGTAAAATGGATGTGCTGCTAATAAAAAAATTCTGAGATAACCTTGACGAAGGCCACAGAGTTAAGATGGCTGAAAGCTTGGGGAAGGAAAATATCACTTGGCTGTAATCCTGAGAAACCATCGTAATTTAAAGATTCTGTGTCTTAGTCCTGTGTGAATGTGACAAGCTGTTAGCTCTTTAACAATCCCACTGACTTTTCAAGCATCACTCAAGACCCGAAGTATAAGACATATGGAAAGGGATATGAGATGTACCTAGTTGCTAGACATGTAACTTATACTCTGTTTTTGGACACTAAAGATATTAAAAATCTGACACCAGGGACTTACTCTCCTTTTTAGGAAAAGTGGATCTAGATTACAATGGTACATGAGGCAAAACGAACCTTTATTATCTAAGTGGAGGGTTATTGTATTAGGGCCCACTAATTTTCCATTGTTATAACTGGGGCTCCCAACACAAATTATCAACATCTTACACAGCTTCTTGCGACACCGCACATTCAAAGTCACAGTCGTGGGGAAAACATCAACACTCAGAGCAGTGAGAGGCGGAGTCCCCGAAGGCTCCTGTCCTTCAACCCCTAGGTACAAAACTGTAACCTTATAACATAACATAAATCTATAAACCTACATCTCACCCTACAACATCCCAAATTCAATACCTTACCTGCGGTAAAACCCTTAACGGGTGGGCACGCAGCAAAAACCTTCTGGCTAAATACAGCCAGCCAGCACCACATGGCATGGCAGTAAGTAGAAATGGTTTCAATGTATAAAGTATATGTAACTAAGATTTTACCATTACAAGTAAACATAAAGCTGTCCTTGATAATATACCTCCACAAAATAAAAAATATTCTTCTAAAGTCTAATCTCCCCTGTATGGTGGCCGGGGGTAAAGAATAACCCCACTGCAGCTCATGCATGTCGTAAAAGGCGACTAAAATGAGTACCCAGTGCCTGGGGGTATAACTGGGCCACCCTGTCCCAGGGGATATAAATGTGGGACCTGGTCCTCCAGGTTGGGGGTTGGGCGTGGGGCTAATGACCCCACACCGTAAAACAAATCATGTTGAGAAGCCAACGGCGGAGCCTCGGATTGGACTGAATAAACGGAAACGACTGGCTAAGGAACTGGACTTGAATTTTGGTACGTGGAATGTTAGGACACTTCTCAAAAGTGGAACACTGGCAACATTAATTTCCCAGTTACAACAATATAGACTCAACGTGGCTGCACTACAAGAGACAAGATGGCAGGGGAAAGATATAATGGACATAAGATCCCATACACTGTTTTATAGTGGTAAAGAGAAAGGAACAAGGGAATTTGGCGTGGCCTTCATAGTAGATAGTAAAATCAAAAAGAATATATTGGACTTCAAGCCCATTAATGAAAGAATATGTACTTTAAGAATAAAAACAAAGTTTTTCAATGTAAGCTTTATAAATGTGCATGCCCCTACGGAAGAAAAAACAGAAGTAGAAAAGGAAATGTTTTACCAGGAATTGGAGGAAATATATGATGAATGTCCGATGAATGACATTAAAATAATAATGGGTGACTTAAATGCAAAAGTGGGTAGAGAAGAGATATACAGAGGAACAATAGGAAGACATAGCTTACACCAAACGTCAAATGATAACGGACAGAGATTAGTGCTTTTTGCAGCTGGGAAGAATATGGTCATGGCCTCCACATGTTATCCGCATAAAGAGATACATAAGCATACGTGGAAGTCACCAGATGGATTAACAAACAACCAGATAGACCACGTTTTGATTGACAAAAGAAATGCGAGAAATATACTGGATGTGAAATCATGCAGAGGAGCAAACTGTGATAGTGATCATTTTTTGGTCAAGATTAAATTTAGAAGTAAAATCTCCTATAAGAAAACGGAACGAGTTGAAGTTCCAAAGAAACTTAATATAGAAGAATTTCAAAACAAAGAAACTATCCAAAAGTATCAACAATATATAAAGGAAGAACTTGAAAGTATGGAATCAAGCACAATAGAAGGAAAATAGATAAAAATGAAGAAAGTTTTTTGGGAAGGAGCAGAACAGATAGTTGGATATGAACCAAAGAAAGGTAATAAACAATGGTTTGATGAAGAATGTAAAAAAGCAATAGATGAGAAAAATGGGGCATATAAAAAATGGATAGAAAGGCCAACAAGACAAAAAAGAGGAGAATATGAGAAGCTGCGGAAAACAGCAAATAAGCTATGTAGACGGAAGAAAAGAATTTATTTAGATAAACAGATAACAGAAATTGAAGAAAATATCAAAACCAAACAATTTAAAAAAGCATACAGAGAAGTGGGAATGATTAATAAGGAATTCAAACCACAAACAAACTTAATAAGAGGAAGAAACAATGAAATAGTGTCAAATGAAGAAGAAATAAGGAACAGATGGAAACAATATTTTCAAGAACTCCTGAACACCCCCATAGAAGAATGAAATATGGAATTAACACCAGAACAAGGAAGCGAAATAGAACCAAAACAGTTGCAGATGGAAGATGAACCACCAGACCAATTAGATGTAGCGATAGCCATTCAGAAGATGAAAAATAATAAATCACCAGGTATAGATGGCATTCCGGCCGAAATGTATAAAAGGGGAGAACAGACATTATTAAAAGCAATGCATGAGTTAATTACACAGATATGGGAAGAAGAAAAGGGGAGAACAGACATTATTAAAAGCAATGCTTGAGTTAATTACACAGATATGGGAAGAAGAAAGGATACCAACAGACTGGAAGAAAAATTTAATAGTACCTATATACAAAAATAAAGGAGACAAACTACAGTGCCAAAATTATAGGGGAATCTCATTGTTATGTACAGGCTATAAAATATTAACTTCACTCATAAATAATAGACTTCAGAAATACACAGAAAGTATAATTGGGGAGTATCAGGCAGGCTTTAGGCCTGGGAGATCAACCATTGACCAGATATTCATAGTTAAAAATATATTAGAAAAAGCATGGGGGCATAATATCGAAATACATCAAATATTTATAGATTTCCAAAAAGCGTATGACAGCATTAAAAGAGGGAAGTTACTCTCTATAATGGGAAGTTTTGGAATACCAAAGAAACTGATTAGTTTAACGAAAGCAACAATGGTAGAGCTCAAATACCATGTTAAAATAGGAACAAGTATAACAGATGAGTTTGAAGTACATTGCGGTTTGAAACAGGGAGATGGGCTGGCACCTACCCTTTTTAACATAGCATTGGAATATGTTATTAGACAAATGCACGTACGAACAAACTCAACAATTTTCTATAAGTCAGTACAATTAATAGGGTACGCAGATGATATTAATATAATGGGAAGAGCGAGGACAGCAGTATCTGAAGCATACAGAGAATTAAAAGAAGGAGCAAAAACAATAGGCCTGGAAATTAACATATCTAAAACAAAAGCCATGATACAAAGTAGGAGAAGAAAGTATACAGGAACACTGGAAATGGACCAACATAACATAGATATAGTAAGGAACTTTAAATATCTGGGAACAATAATTAACAACAATAACGATGAATTGGAAGAAATAAAAACAAGAATCTTAATGGCTAATAAAGTTTATTACTCACTTCACGCAATACTTAGATCTAAACAAATCCATAGGAACAACAAAATTAGGTTATACAAAACATTAATAAAACCAGTACTGTGCTATGGAAGTGAAACATGGGTATTGACACAGAATTTGGAAGATGCCCTAAAAACTTTTGAAAGAAAGATTCTGAGGAAAATATATGGACCAATACAGGAAGGAGGGCAATGGCGTATAAGATGGAATGAAGAATTGTACAGCATATATAAAGATATAAATATTGTTCAGGATATTAAAATCAGGAGGATGAGATGGGCAGGTCATATAATAAGAATGGAAGAAGGAAAAATACCAAAAAGAGTCCTTAATGGTAAATTCTACAACACAAGAGCAGTAGGAAGACCGAGAATGAGATGGGAAGATGCCATACAGAGAGACACACAACATATATTGGGAATACGAGGGTGGAGGAAGAGAGCTGAAGATAGAGAGGAATGGAGGCACCTGCTGAAGGAGGCCAAGGCCCAGAAGGGGCTGTAGCGCCACTCGAGAAGGAAAGTCTAATCTAACATTTGAAAGCTTCTCACATATATATCATACAAGAAATAAAGGAAACTTAACAAAACCAACAGTGAACACTTCTACTTATGGCTTGAACAGCTTAACCTCACACGTTATCAACTTATATAGTGTGCTGCCACTGGAACTGAAAGGCTGCAGGAACATAAAGGTTTTAAAAGGAAAGTTGCTGAAAATTTACTGAAGGCATATTTTGATAGCTGATAAAGTGTCACACATTTATAGCTGGTTTGATAGCTGAACTGGTTAAAAATTAATATGGATTAATGTCTCATAGAATATGTAGTCTTTTTTCCTGTAATGTTCTTTGTTACTATTATTTCTTGAGTTATAGTGAATGTTTGTATCTTTGTATGTTTCATATATGTTATTCTTGTATGGTAATTCATTCCTACTATGAAAATGTAACATAAGTATATTTAAGGACTGTTTGCCATCATTTTATATATTTTTGTACTGATCCCTAGCATGAGCTATGGCTCTAGGAACCTTTTCAGATAACAATAAATGAACAAATAAATAACGTTTTGGATTGTACAAAGGACAAAATAACAACACACTTTAAATTAAGAGAAAAATAAATAGACATCAGAAATTCAGAAAATGTTTTTCAATGGAAGACAATATATGTTTCTGTATAGACATCAATGGTTTAATGAGTGAGCTAGGAATTGAGCATAATCCAGATGACTAGCAATTGCTTATAGATTCATCAAATTTCAGCTTAAAGGCTACTACTTTATAATGGTAATGAACTTTCATCTGTTCCAGTTTTCCATTGTGCAGGTCTTACTGAAAGTTATGAAAGTATGGCCCAAATTGTACATGTTTTAAAATATGAGGTTAATTGTTGGAAAATATGTAGTGAGCTTAAAGTAAATGGTTTGTGCTTGGTTACAAGAGGGTTCACAAAACATTGTTGTTTTCTTTCTGTTTGCGGGACAGCCGTGACACACAAAAACATGGATCCAGCAGTGGGGCAAGTGGCAGGAATATGTCCCAGGGGAGAGTAATGTAAAACAAGCACCATTGGTTTAGCCTCTAATAAGATTCCCCTCCCTCCCTTACATATAAAATGTGAACTGATGAAGAATTTTGTTAAGGCACACAACAAGGACGGCAGTGGATTTGCATATTTGCAAGAAAGTTAACTTACAAAAAAACTGAAAGAAGGAATTTTTGTAAGACCTCAAATGCAAAATTTTGTTACGGCAAAATGTATGATAAAACATTACAAATGTAGGAATTAGGAGCTTGGCAATCATTTACAGGGTTGTGCTTGGTTTCCTTGAAAACACAACTCACATTTGTTCAAATGCAAAGACATACTTAGATTGTAGAATGTCTTTGAAAATTTATTTCCTCCATTCACATTTAGATTTTTTCTGGAAAATCTGGGTAATAGTGATGAACAAGGGGAACATTTGCATCATGGAGAAGAAGTACCAAAGTCGTAGGGCCCCAGTAATAATTGAGGATTATTCTCGGCTTCTTGTAGAGGAAAGTAGATAGGAGTACAAGAGGCAATTACGGGTTACCAAACACTTCTAAGCAGAGTTACAGATATGTGCCGTTAAATATATACTCCAAATATTGCATGTATGTAAAACATTCTGAATTAATCTTAACTCACCATGATGCAGAGTACTATAAAATATATCATTCTATCATAATAATAAAAATGTAATATAATATCTTCATCTGAAATCCTGTAGGTGAGAAATTAAATGTTTTCATATCTTTGTATCCTGACATGATAGGAGATTTCTGAGGCAATATTCAAGGTCAGCACATCTTTTCCCTTAAGAATCATTTACTTTTATCACGAAGGTATGAAAAAGGTTTTTATTTGTTAACCCATGGTACGACAGCGCATATGGGGCCAAGGCCTGCCAACCCGACTGCCGGCCTCACACTCACATATGCAAGTTAGAGGTGGTTGAACATCCAATCGATATGGGGAGGGGATGTGGTCAGCATCTTGGCACCCACAGCCGGATAGTTGGCTTTCTTGACCAGGGCCGCTTACCTACCATAAGCTTCTCAATTTCCTCACGATGCTGTGTGGGCACCGGTCCTACAACCGGGACTTAAAATCCTCACCCCAGGGGTGGAATCAATCCCGGGCCGCACTCCATGATGCTTTAGGCCACTATGCCACAGCGCAGGACCTTTTATTTGTTGGGTAGTGTAATTATCACTATATTGCCACTATTTTCTGCTTCTTTTTTTCTATAGTTAAAGGCATGTACAGCCAGGCATACCAAAAGATGCAGTGTTACAAAACTCTCTTGAGAATTTTGAAGAGCCATGTGCAAGTTGGAACAGGAGGTGGATCGAACATAGAGGTCTCAATGGCTTGGTGGCTACAGTAACAGTCAGTAAAAGTTATTGTAAGTTTAATAGCTATATTCAGTGAAGGAATGTATATGATAAAGATACTCCTTCACGTCTTTTAAACATGACTCTTTATCATATTACCTATCATGAAATTCAAATTTTAGAGTAATAGGTTTCTCAAAACAGGATTGTAACACAAGAGTAATATACATAATAGTATTAAAAAATATGAAATATTTGCATAAAAATAAAGCTATGAAAAAGCTATCTTTAAATGTTGTAATCAGAAAAAGCTGTCTGTCTGTCTCCTTGTCTATCATTGCAGGGATTCTGAACTGTAGCCAGTGGCTTGTGTGCCAAACACCAAGGAAAGAATGAGATGAAAGTACCCTACAGATGGCCAGAACCTCTCACAGGCGGTACTACAGCCATAGTGGATCTCTGATAGAGGTAGGCAGTTTCTTCAGCCCAATGGAGCTCCAGGCTGCCGAATCTTGGCTGACCACAAGGCCTCTTCTCAGCCAAACACTGTATTTCCAGAGCCAAAGCACAGAACCTATGGGCGACTTTGCTGACTCTTTTTACCTGGAAAGACCAGATGGAGAGAATGAAATGAAAGGAAGTGAAATAGGGAATGTAAGGCAAATATCCTTTGCAACATTGGACTTAGTGACTGAAAAGGCCTCAAAGAAATCTAAGCTCAGGAAGTTTGGGCATGGGAATCAAACTCCGGCCTCCTGAATGCAAGCCACACATGTTACGGCCTCGGCCATCTTGCTTTGTTATCAGAAAAAATCAAGTAAATACATTATAAAGTACATCATTTTGAGGTAACTGCAATACTGATTAGTTAATATTGCTTTGCAATAAGTACAACAGAATATATGAATCAGTTATTTGAGAAAGGCCCTATGTCCAGCTGGCATAGTGATGAGAAAACTGAAGAAAATTATTTTACTCTTTTTGAAGGAGTTTTTTCACTTTCTTTTTTTGACTGCCACGTTAGAGATACTGGTAATAACTAGCATTGTGACAGATTCTGTTTACATATGTTGTGTCTACTTTCTGGTAAACGCTAAATATTTGTAATGGATATAGGGCCATTCTGAGATAAGTAAGAAATAACAAATTTAAAGCTTTAAAGATATTCAATAAATCAGTTTAATCAACATAGAACTTAGTCAGGGCAACGTGTAAAACACAAAAAAATTATGTCAACAAATTTTTTGGGGGACAAGAATATATAGCAAATACTTTGTGATTTGCTGCATCCTGTACTCACAAAACAGTCGGCCACGGAAGAAGAGTATTCAAAACTCTAAAACATCTTCTTGCACTATGTAAGCAGCTTTATATCTGCAATCTAATTTTCAGTATTGCATTGTTTAAACTCTCCTGGACATAGGGCTCTTGAAATCAACAAGAATTTATCAGCTCTATTTTGTGGCTATTTGATTGAATATGAAGGCCCTGTCTGCACTCAATGATGGTTTGACTTCAAAGGAACACGTAAATGCATCTAACTCCAAAAGTAAAGAAACTGGACTTAGTTCCTTTCTCAAATAAACGAATCATATATATTTTAAAACTTTTTTATTCTTTTAGAACATTTTGTTTGGAATATAAACTCAGTTATGTGACTGGTGGAAACTGATAAACGGCATGCTAAAAGACTTAGATGCCATTTTTTCTGTGGACACAAAGCTTGCCGTCTGTAACATTAAACTGGTTCAATATTACAGCAAGAATACAAACAACTTAAGATATGTAAACTGTAACAACACTATTGAGGAAATAAATTAATTTAATTTCTAGGAAAACACAGAAGATATTAGAGCATAAACTGGCACCGTCATACTTAAAATTGAGATTTAATTAATACAAGAGTAGGCGCACTAACGTTCTTCACGGGTACATGGGGTACTCTATAGCCCATATACATTTCTCAATATTTTAATCATATTAATACACTTTAAAATGTAAAGATATTTATATTTCAGGCCTATTTCCTTTATTAACATGTAGTTAAATTTTGCAACCAATGTTGTGAATCATTTCCATACACACCACATTGGAATGCAATGTGAACAAAATCGTTACATTGTTGTATAAACAGAAGACGTAAATAATAGTTTATGGACATAAAGGCATGGAAAGATATAAAAGAAGTTGATAATGATCTCTGATGGAAAGTATCAGCATATGTCATGTTTTTAAGATATTTATATCAAAATTGACAAAGGTATGAAAAGACGAGAGTTCATCTCAGGGAATTCTTGCTCAACATTTTGGCCCAGGAAAATGTTTTACTATGTTCCTCCTCTTTATTTTACCATCCTTCGAAAAATCCACTCTTCTTATTTTCTTTCCAAGAAAAACAGTTTTCAGAACTAAGAGACACATACTTCTGTACATCATTTGTTCAGAATCAGTGTTGTGGTCTCTTGATTCAATTACTACTTCTTCGCTTGATTTGCAGCTGTCTATTATGTCGTCTTCTGGCAGTTTGTTGAATACTGTCAGTGTTTCCTCTGGAGTTATTTTTCTATGTGAAAAAGAATTTATATTGCTATAGTATAATAGCTACTAATATTATCGCGCACACACACACACTCACATGTTTGTAATTATGAGAGCAAGTCAGTAAAATGTGATTACTTATGTGGAACGGCGCACACAGAACTTTATACCCTAGCTCGACGATGCTTAACAAACCTGCCTATAAACAATCCATCACACTTTCAAACTAGTATGTGACTGTATCAACACACGTTCAAAAGAACAATGAAGAAATAGCAAGCCTAATAGACTTTGGAATCATCAACATTGCCAAATGTAAAGTTTGTGTCACACCTTTCACCTCATGACAGCATACCAGTTGCTCTAAAGTACCATGGACATTAAGTTATTTTGGTTTTTTATGTTTCTTAAGTTTATTCTTTATGAGTTGAGGTTCAATAGCATTTCCAATATTGTAATTTAACATTAAATTCTTTCTATTAAGAGGAACATTCAGTAATCTGTGAATCAAATTTCAAAACTGTGTATATTGGTGTGATACAGAACTGGAGTAATTATTTTTTATGAATTGTCAAGATTCAGATTCAGGATTTCCTATAAATTCCAAAACTTAAAGTGCTAGAAGGTTAGAATCGGAATTGAAAAATTCAATGCTACTGCCAGGGTTTGAAGCACCTACCTGCTGCTCTATACACGGCTGCTCTACCACTGAGTTACCATGGCAAAATACTAGTATGACACTGTATTCTCCAGCTGATTCATATCTTTCCAGCAGACCAACAAGAAAACTTCAGTTCCAAACCACTTACCCCATTGGTGACTGACGCGTGTTACTACTTAATTCCCAGGCTTTTTAGTGTATTTTTATTATAGTTCTCCATTTATATAGGCCTTCAGCCATAAGTAATTGCCTTTATAAATAGAAAACCCTTATGTATTATTGCTCCATGCTTTAGCTAAATCCGAAAAAGATACAATGTGACTTTTTTCCATTTCCATGATGAAAGTAATATCTATTATTGCCTTGTGTATTTATGTATCATGGAACCCTCACATTCAATATATCTGTAATAAGTTATTGCGTGTGGTATTCTTATTACCAAATTTAAAAAGAGCTGTATCAAGAGGATGACATATTTTTCATTCTATTAGAGTATTTTTAGATATGGTTTGATACTATGGGGTAGCAATCCAAATATAGTGGAGGTACTAAAAATCTAAAAAAAAAAGTTATTGAATGGATAGAGTCAACATGAAAAATTCAATCCCATGGCCGGGATTTGAACCACGGATCTCCTGGTTTCTGGCCAGTCACTCTAACCCATTGAGCTACCATGGTCAAAGTGCCATCCTGACATTAAATTCTCCATTTTACTCGTATATTTCCCCGGTAGACCACTAGGGGCTCTTGCATCCGAGATACACTGTGGTGACTATCGTAAGTACTTAAGTCCCAGGCTTCATCATTCAACTCTTATTTTAGTTAATTGATGGAAATTAATCATTTCTTCACACTAGCCGTATATAGGCTAAGGTTTTTGATGGATAGAGTCAAAATGAAAAATTCAATGCCATGGCCAGGATTTGAACCACGGATCTCCTGGTTTCCATCCAGTCGCTCTAACCCATTGAGCTACCATGGTAAACGTGCCGTCATGACATTAAATTCTCCATTTTACTCGTATATTTCCCCAGTAGACCACTAGGGGCTCTGGCATCTGACATACACCATTTTTGGCGACTTACTATCATAAGTACTTGAGTCCCAGGCTTCATCATTTAACTCTTATTATTTTAGTTAATTGATGGAAATGAATCATTTCTTCACACTAGCCATATATAGGCTAAGGTTTTTGATGGATAGAGTCAACATTAAAAATTCAATGCCATGCCACGGATCTCCTGGTTTCCGTCCAGTCGCTCTAACCCATTTAGCTACCATGGTCAACGTGCCGTCCTGAAATTAAGAGCAACATTAAGAGCGACTGGACGGAAACCAGGAGATCCGTGGCATGGCATTGAATTTTTAATGTTGACTCTGTCCATCAAAAACCTTAGCCTATATATGGATAGTGTGAAGAAATGATTAATTTACAACAATTAACTAAAATAATAAGAGTTAAATGATGAAGCCCAGAACTCAAGTAGTTACCATAATAAGTCATCACAAACGGTGTATGTTGGATGCGAGAGCCCCTAGTGGTCTGTCGAGAAAATATACGAGTAAAATGGAGAATTTAATGTCAGGACAGCACGTTGACCATGGTAGCTCAATGGATTAGAGCGACTGGATGGAAACCAGGAGATCCGTGGTTCAAATCCCGGCCATGGCATTGAATTTTTCATGTTGACTCTGTCCATCAAAAACCTTAGACTATATACGGCTAGTGTGAAGAAATGATTAATTTCCATCAATTAACTAAAAAAAGTTATTGAATATTCACAATTTCAAAGAAATTAGAGCATTTGTAAGCCACTATTTATAGCAGCAAAAATTCCTACAGTAGTTAATTTGTACATCAATGGTGTTCTAGAATATCTTAAAGAAAACCTACAAAATTATAACATGAGAAGTGAAATACATAAATACAATACATGTAACATGAAAAAATTGGATATGTCCTTCCATACACTTAAGAAGACCTCTCAGCTTATAAAATAAGTGACATAAAACTCTTTCATGCACTTCCTGTAGGAACACACATATTAACTCTTCAAATGTTTAAGAAGAGACTATACAAATGGTTAACTGTAAACTCTTTTTATAATCTATAGTAGGGTACAGTAGCAGCTCGTGGTGTAGAAAACAGGTGATAACTACTTGTACGCAAAAGATAAAATAAAAATTAAATAACTAGTACTACTGCTCACCCTAGCTTTTGTAGACTAAGTCAATCCTCCTGTCCTTTAAGGAAGCAAAGTTTTCTATGATAAATGCACACAGTAATTTCTTCTGCAAGGAAATGTTGGCTAAAGATGAGAACCTGACCTAACACATTGAGTTTATAGAGTATGTCTTTAATCTTTTAAGACAGGAGAAACTTCTTTCGACAGAAACACTCGTGGGCAGATAGTCATCACTAAGCACAACAGTTTATATATTTCCTCGAAAATGTCTTTATTTAGTTGGAGATCCTCTAGAATTTCATCTATAGCCATATTTCGGAACGATTCATCACTATATAACAAAGTGAATTTGTTCCTCAAACGACTGATATTGTCAAATATTTGTGGATAGCACTTAGGTAAACTTTGAAGAGGACTGGCTGGAATGTCTGTGATATACTTATCAAACTTTGTGGAATCAACAAGATTAAGAAATATAAAAATTATTTGTGGTTGGTTTATTGACACTCATCACTTTTGACATCACTGTTACTAAATTCCTCCAAACACACATCAAGGTTAAGAAAACCTAACTTCTCATGGTCTTGGAATCTTAAATGGAATTCCATCAAAAGAGTATCTATAATTTCAAAATATAAAACTCTGTAAGTTAACCAAAGTTCCTTCTAGGATTTATGGGTGTCAAGGTTTTAGACTGTTGAATCAATGAATTAAAATATTCTTAATTTCTTCTGCTCTTTATTATGTCAGTAGTATTTTGGATCTTGCTCAGGCAGTAAGTGATATTTAATGACTTTTTATGAAGGATATCATAAAGTACTTCAGTTAAACCAAATATGTCATTAAAAACAATGGAGAGGAATGTGAATTCAAAATTATTGAATTTTGTTTGTTTGTTGTTGCAATTTACGTCCTCCAACGTTAAGCCATATGGGATGATGAATGAAATGGGTGAAATGATGCTCAAATGAGTCTGGAGTCCATGGAGCGTAGAGTTACCTGACATTCGTCTATCAGGATAAGGGAAAATCCCGAAAAAGTCTTATCCAGGTAACTCACCCAGACCAAGATTTGAACTCAGGACCTCTTGAACGTGAGGCAGACTTGCTGCCATCTACACTACCAAGGTGGGCAAAATTATTGAATTTGTTTAAAAATCCTTCACTGACCCTGATAGAATTTTTGTCTGAAATTTCATCGTCCATCATAAATTGGAAGACATTCTTCAGGTTCTCCCATTCTTGAATGACAATGCCAATAAGCTTGGAGTTAGAGGACCAACACGTATCAGCAACTGTTGGTATATGCCTGATGCACGTGGAACTCAGTGTGTGAGTTCGCGTAGCTGAGTGGTGGAAAAATGATGGAATTCTACTTACATTAGCAAAATATATCTGGCAATTGGGTATTTTCTTGGCACTTTGTTGTAAAACCAATTTTAAGCAATGTGCCATAGAGTGAACAAAAATACCCTGAAATGAAATGTGTAGCGTTTAATGCCCGCTTTTACTACATAAGGCACTGCAGGCGATGACACTGATGATACATGAAATGAAGATGGAGCACTGGTGGAATGAGATGGCGGGGGAAACCGGAGATCCTGGAGAAAACCTGCTCCAGCGCCATGTTGTCCACCACAAATCTCATTTTACGGTCGCCTGGGTTCGAACCCGGACCGCCTTGGTGAAAAAACCCTGAGGCGTTTTATTTTGAACTTTCTGTTTCAGTCCATTAAAATGACCAGACATGACACTGCCGCCATCATAGCACTGACCAATTAATTTAGTTTCATAGTCAAGTTCTTTTAAAATTCTGTCTACCATTGCAAACAGATTTTCGGCAGTCCTATCGGCTCTAGCATCATGGAATCCCAGAAACCTTTCAACCAAAACACCATCTGAATTAACAACTCTTATTATTACAAAATTGAATCGAGAATATATTGACACATTGCTTCACTCACACTGTTTATTCACAGGACATGTTTCAAGAGCTCTTGCTCCTATCCTCAGCTGATACTCGACTAGTGCAAGTTGTAGTGGTTTCTTCTTTCTCCATATTGTCAATAGATGGCGTGATGTAATTGTCAAAGATGTCCGGTGGTGGAGTTTCAAAATTCATGGCTCTATGACGATTTTTGTTAATGAAGATTTTTTCCCATACGGAAAGGTCTATGGGGTGATTAACGTATTTTATTAGAGATGTTTCCAAATTGATGTCATGTCTAGTATTCAAAAAATGAAAAGCCACTGCTGATTTTTCTGTTTCACCATTTTTAATGTTTCTCATATGTTCTTTAGTTCTGATGTTAATATTTCTTTTTGTTTTTCCTATATACATTTTAGGGCAAGTTTCACATTTGATCTCATAGATTCCTGGTTTTTCTTTGGTAGTGATTGAATTTTTGGGAGGGCCTTTTAACAAATTTCTGATATTAAACTTATTTTGAGGTGCAAGAGTTATGTTGTGTTTTGAGAAGATTTTTTGGAATTTGTTATAGGCTGATGGGTGGAAGGTGAATTTTTTAAAAAATTTTTTCTCTTTTTCTCCTGTAGGTTCAAGGGTGGTGGTTTCTTTTATTTTCTTAGCTTTGTTGAGTCTGTTAACTGTTTTGTCTACTAAATTTGGGTTGAAACCGTTGGATATAGCTACTTTTTTATGTGTAGGTATTCTTCTTGATAATCTTCTCTGTTTAGTGGAAAGTTGATCATCCGAAAGATTAAACTGTTGAAAATGGCATGTTGGTGTTGTTTTGGGTTGAAACTGTTGTTCTTAATGTAATTATCTGTGTGTGTCACATTAAGAACAACAGTTTCAACCCAAAACAACACCAACATGCCATTTTCAACAGTTTAATCTTTCGGATGATCAACTTTCCACTAAACAGAGAAGATTATCAAGAAGAATACCTACACATAAAAAAAGTAGCTATATCCAACAGTTTCAACCCAAATTTAGTAGACAAAACAGTTAACAGACTCAACAAAGCTAAGAAAATAAAAGAAACCACCACCCTTGAACCTACAGGAGAAAAAGAGAAAAAATTTTTTAAAAAATTCACCTTCCACCCATCAGCCTATAACAAATTCCAAAAAATCTTCTCAAAACACAACATAACTCTTGCACCTCAAAATAAGTTTAATATCAGAAATTTGTTAAAAGGCCCTCCCAAAAATTCAATCACTACCAAAGAAAAACCAGGAATCTATGAGATCAAATGTGAAACTTGCCCTAAAATGTATATAGGAAAAACAAAAAGAAATATTAACATCAGAACTAAAGAACATATGAGAAACATTAAAAATGGTGAAACAGAAAAATCAGCAGTGGCTTTTCATTTTTTGAATACTAGACATGACATCAATTTGGAAACATCTCTAATAAAATACGTTAATCACCCCATAGACCTTTCCGTATGGGAAAAAATCTTCATTAACAAAAATCGTCATAGAGTCATGAATTTTGAAACTCCACCACCGGACATCTTTGACAAGTACATCACGCCATCTATTGACAATACGGAGAAAGAAGAAACCACTACAACTTGCACTAGTCGAGTATCAGCTGAGGATAGGAGCAAGAGCTCTTGAAACATGTCCTGTGAATAAACAGTGTGAGTGAAGCAATGTGTCAATATATTCTCGATTCAATTTTGTATTAATTTGTGCTTCACTGTCCCTACGCTTCTTTCAAGTTTATACTTTGAACTCTTATTATAATTGAACACTGGAACATTTGCATAACGTCCGTAGTGTCATCAACTTGAACAGCAAAGAACAATGCACGGCCTACTTCTGCTTTTACATAGTCATTCATGTAATTTGAAATACAGTCTATTAGCTCATTCTGAATAGTCTTTGAGTCACCACTAAAAGTGTTTTTAATTTTATTGTAATGATTTTGTATTTCTAAGCTACTCCTCCTGATAAATGTAGTCAGAAGCTCTTTAAAATTCGCACGGTTTAATGATTCATTCCACTCATCGTGACCCCTGAATGCAAGTTCTTGCTTACTCAAAAATAAAACTACTTCAATAACTAACTCCAGAAAACGTCTGTTCAATTGGACATTTTCATTATACTGTTGAACATGCAACCTGTGATTTTCTCTTAACGCATCAGCAATTATATTTCTGTTTTTTTCAACACTTCACAATTTCAGTTGACATTCTAGATGTTCTGCAGAATCCTCATGTTTATGCAATGAACGTGCTGTATTTTGAAAGTCAGAGAACCCTTCTTTATTCCATACATTATTTCTATTGCTGAATAGCATGCATGACCACTAGTGCATAACCAGAAAAATTCAGAAAACCAAATGTCTTTAAATTTTATAGTATACTACTTGCTGGAGCTTTTAATTTCTTTCCTTTTACAGATTTGCAATGAACTAACTGGCCACCCAGCAGTTAAAAGGTCTTTCTTGTCCTCATTGTTCCATTAAAAGGAGTTCCTAACGGAGTGCATACCAAATCATTTGTTGGAAACATAAAAACAAAACAAGGCACAAATTTAATTGTATTCAGTATTCACACATTTACACTATTCACTGACTACTCATAAGCATACGGATCATGTTTTATTTTGTTTTAAATAAACAGAAAAAGAAAAAGAAGGAAACGAACCACAAGTTAACCTGTGTTCATGTTCACATGCTCATGACTAACTGACTGACCGACTTACTCATTTGTCTAAAGCTCTTAGGCTACAACATACAAGCCTGAGGCTAGGGGTGGGGTGCAAAAGAAATATTTCTTCTTGAGACAGAAATTTTTCACTTTCTTAGCTAGGCAAGCAATAGTGACGTCATGTTGCCATGGCAACCCTCCTAAACAAGAGAAATACCAAGCCGGAAGTGTGGAAATATTTCTTTTGCTGTAGGGATGAACCATTGTGGCCTTCCCTCCCTTAGGGTGCAAGGTCTCGAGCTTGCTTTCGAAGTCACGTTTCGGATACAAAAGAATAAAAGAAGATAAAGATATGTTAACTTCTCCTACACTACTTTAAACTAAGCTTATTGCTGAATGTTGTATTTTAAGCCCTATTTAAAGCAAATTAAGAAATGGTAGAAGCAGGAAATATTATGTGAAAAATTCTTCACCTACTTCACCTGACCAGCTGCCTCTGGTAGCTTATAGAGAAAAGTAAGCAGGAAATATAAGACATGTATTTTGATGTTAAAATGGCCTTTGTTTTTGGAAATATTGTTTTTATATAGCCTTTTTACTAGATTTTAAGGTAGCTATTGCATGTGACGAAGCCTATTGTAGTTATTGTAATTACTGAATGGTGAATAAAAATCTTCAAAGTTTAATATGTTTAGAGCAGTATCAGTAAATTGCAGCAAACCCAACATCCACATATCACAAACAAAATTTAAACACTCTCTGCTTAATAAATAAAATGAATGAATGAATGAATGAATGGATGGATGGATGAATGAAGGAATGAATGGATGGATGGATGGATGAATGAATGAAAGAAGGAATGAATGGATGGCTGAATGAATGAATGAATGAATGAATGAATGAATGAATGAATGAATGAATGAATGAATGAATGAATGGCCAGTCTATCCCTAAAGGGCGAAGGCCTCCTACCAGTGCAGGGAATTGCTGCTATGAACTCATTAGGTTAGCAAGCCTCATGCTTGCTTGTTCGTACCTCCTTATCTACTGTGATGACTATTAGTGTTCTATATTCTATACACTGTGTACCTAGATCTATGTTAGATTGTTTTATATTCTATGTTGTACAACCTATGTTCTACTGAGCTTAAGGTGATGGATCCATGTTATTGCTATACTTTGAACTCTCCTAAATTTGGTGATCCATCATCTTAAGTGTCCTCTTGCACAGCTTGATTTTTGTAGTTTACATTGATCCTACTTCTCCTTGAACTGCACTTCAACTTAGCACTGCCACTAACACTAACACAGACACTTCTGTTGCAAACTAGGAGGTGGTGTATTTTTTGGTAGCTGAACTTTCCACTTTTCTCCACGTTTGTCTTTCTGCTTAAAATATAATGACTTCTTTCTCAAAAAAACTTATGTATAGATCAACCAATGGTTACAGTGGGTGGCCCAAAGCGAGACCATATGTCTGTTTGTAAAATTTACTATTATAGGTAAACTAACCATGAAATATGCAGTAAGATACAATTGCAATCAAGGTGTTTGATTTGGTTTTCTACTATACTGGTTGAGGTCTATTTATTTAATAATTCAGGAATATTGCCTTCCAAAATATTAATGAACAGTGATGACACATAAAAGGCCAATAATAGATCTTCATCATTGGTGACTAAATTCTTTATGTTACTCATTAGTTCTGCAGAATTCTTTATGGTTTGAGTTTCAAACTTTTCAGAGTTGAATACTTCTTTTTGAGCCACTTAGATAATAAGTAGCTAGGAGTGCCTATATTATTAATGATAGGTTACATATTCTTATCTTTTTATGGCTTGTAAGTGAACTGTGTATATTAGTTACCATCATATTATTGTATTTCAATTGCCATCTAACATCTGATGATACAACAGTTGGCTTTGCTATAACTTGGTTGCCAAATTTTATATAAATTTTAATGATCTTTCATGGTAGTAATGTAATCAAATTTCTGCAAAAGTTAAATTTCTCTAATATTGTATTCATCATTATTTAAGACCACTTCTAGTAGTCTATGTCTGCTTTTAAATAAATCACAAGGCAAGCATTAAGTTTCTTATTGGTAGCAAAATTCATTTTGTTAAGAAGTCTGGCACAGTGTGATTTTAAAGCATTGCTAGTTATTTGCTTTAAGCCATAGTTGCTACTTCTATAAAGGCTACCTACTCATGAATATCACTGGAAAAATAAATGCAAGTTTTTAAGCCTTTATCTAAAAGTTGAAGTTCGTCTCTGGTTAAATCTGATCTGATAAGTTGACAATTCTCTCTGCTTTTGTATTACTCATATTCTTATTCATATTTATAAACTTTAGTTTGGAAACTGCTGTTATTGTAAGTAATTAATATTCTTAAATCCTTTCATGGAAGTGTTGAAAACAGTGTTGTTGTATAAATTAAGTTAATTGGGAGTCGATTAATAACACAAAACAATACTCACTTTTAAATTTTCCCGGAACCGGTTTCTGAGGCCTTCCCTCTATCTTCAGCCGGACATCGATGTCCGGCTGAAGATAGAGGGAAGGCCTCAGAAACCGGTTCCGGGAAAATTTAAAAGTGAGTATTGTTTTGTGTTATTAATCGACTCCAAATTAACTTAATTAATATTCTTGTTTAAATGAATCATGATTTGACAAGAGAAAGAAATCCATATTTTGCAAAAATAAGTTGAAATATACATTTTGTTTCTCAGTCTTCAAGCTATCAGTCGATGTAAAGCAGAAATTTGTCCTGTATAAAGCATGACTTCTACAGTCAATTAAAAAGTGTCATTTTAAATTTTAAATTAAGGTTTCCATAGATGATAGCTATCAAATGTAGTATACCCATGTGTGCATGGAGGAAAAAATGTTGATGTGTGAATATTCTAGATTTTCCATAATTTTTTGGCCATTTCTAGATTTAAAATTGAATAAGAAGTTAATTACTTAATATGCAGCTGTAATAATACTGACATTTATTAAACATCTGTTCAGGAATATGTGTGCAATGTTTCTAGGAAACCAAAAGAAAATTGATGTGTCTAAAGTATTTTGAATATAGAAAAGAGTTGTAAAATTGAAAGCATAAAAATCTTATTAAAATTTCAGATAGTAATGTCTAGGGCCTGGATTACTAAGAAAAATGCTTATAAACGCTTTTTTGCTAGAATACGGGTTTTCTTGCTTATTTTATGCTTTTTAGTGTATTTTATCCAAATCATGTAAATTTAAAAGAAAATGTTCACACCTAGAATTTCATGAAGTCCTTCTAAATTTGTCTTTTTCTCGTTAAAGTCTGTATCTTACTACACAGAACATTTCAATGAAGTAAAAGCAGTGTTGTACTGCTTAGATGCAGAAGATGCAAGTGCATCACTGCATATGAATGTTTTGCTAATATTGCTATCCAAAATAAGATAGAGTATATCCGTAACTGTTTCTCCAAAATACCTGCAATTATAACACAGTTGGAAGTTCAACATTCACTTTCTTTAATAGAGCAAATTTCAGTAGTTTTGTCTTCAGAGACTCACAGTATTGCTAAACCTGCCTTTGAGAAACTCAGTAAGGTATTAACAAAAACCCTCATTACAAAAAAAGCTTTCTGGTACAGAAAAGTATATTGAAGAGGAATTCACTCCAGAAAAACTGTGGTGCTTTTCACATGTTCCAATAATGCCATGTGACGTTGAGAGATCCTTTTCACTGCATAAAAAAATTCTTCACTGGCAAACACAGGAGCTTCATACAGGAAAATCTCAAGATGACCTTCCTTGTGTACTGAAACATGCTGGCATAAGGTAAGAATTCTACAAAACAAATGTTAGTGATTAAATTTTTATATTTTATTTGCTTATTTTTGTTGCTTATTTCCTTCATTTTTCTTGCCTATATATTTGCTTATTTCACTTCTGATTGTGTTTAACACAATGACATTACTTAGATAGAGTCAACATGAAAAATTCAATGCCAAGGCTGGGATTTGAACCACGGATCTCCTGGTTTCCGTCCAGTTGCTCTAACCCATTGAACTACTATGGCCAACGTGCCGTCCTGACATTAAATTCTCCATTTGACTCGTATATTTCCCCGGTAAACCACTAGGGGCTCTCGCATTTGAGATACACCATTTGTGGCGACTTACTATCGTAAGTACTTGAGTCCCAGGCTTCATCATTTAACTCTTATTAGGACGACATGTTGGCCATGGTAGCTCAATGGGTTAGAGCGACTGGACGGAAACCAGGAGATCTGTGGTTCAAATCCCGGCCATGGCATTGAATTTTTCATGTTGACTCTATCTATCAAGGATCTTAGCCTATATACGGCTAGTGTGAAGAAATGATTAATTTCCATCAATTAACTAAAAAATTGACATTACTTTGTTTGCTTTAAAGTTTCCCTGCACTACATGAAAATCTGTTCCAACAAAAAATGTTGCACCTCACAAGGATCAGATGCTACAGGCACTCTGTTATTTCATTAAAATGACATTAAGTATAATTTTAGATTGAGGACTAAAGAAAACATGTGCACTGTATGTCAAATCGCTGTTAAAATTTTAAGGCATTATAAACCTTTTGTGTCATCTTGTTTTCAGAATGCTGGTTTCGGTCCATATACCTATTTTTACCATAACCTGTAGTGCTTATGAATAATAACTACTTGAGCTGATATCAGGATTTATGAACAAGCGTTCTGAGGTTTGGAAGGAGTAAATACTATCAAATTGAGCATCACAGGATTGAATCCTGGTGAAATGTACATTCTACATTAAAGAAAAACATAAAGGACGGGAAGGGCCCAAATAAAGCAAGCTGTGAGATACCATGGTTGGAAGCTGATGTTGTTCAGTTTAATGTAAATATATGCATTTTGTTTTATGAAAAGATGTTGTCAGGCAAAAGATTGTTAATATATGGCGCAGTATGAGATCCTGCAAATGTCTCATGTCCCAGTAGATGAGTGGGTTAAAGCACTGTGTTATGATGAAGTCATGTATTATGGTCAGAGGTTCTCATATATATAAGTTTACTTATTTCATTCATCATCTGATATGAAATACATTGGAGGATGTTAGAAAAAGACTTAACCAAATCAGTTTTCAACTAATGAAGAACTTTGACTATTAGATAAAGGCTTAAACTCTTGCATAATGAACATATTAATGATTTTGTTTTGTTTTCTTTGTCTTTTTTTTGTAAATGAAATGAATGGTATGATGCTTAAAGGAGCCCATGGTCCATAGAGCTTAGAATTACCCGACAATTTGTCTTTCAGGATAAGGGAAAACCCCAGAAGAAACCTTATCCAGGTAACTCACCCTGACCGAGATTGGAACTCAGGACCTCTTGAATGTGAGGCAGACATGCTACCACCACACTATTGAGGCGGGCGTATTAATGATGAATTCTTATTACAAAAATATACTATCTTTAACAAAAGCTTTACTTATCTTAAGAAAATTATGTAAATTTTTCTTATTAATTATTTTTATTATTAATTATTTTTCTTATTAATCGAGTGTATCCATTTTACAGAAATACAGGCTATGGGGTAAACTAAATAGCATGCAATGGTTAAGAAATCACAATTTGCTAGAATTCTTAATAAAGTTAATTTTGCTACCAGTTGTAATTTAAACATCATTGAGAAACTTAATGCATGCCCTTTGATTTATTTAGAAGCAAAGGCAAATAGATAGTAGTCTTAAAAATGATTACAAAAACAGTAATTAAACTTTTGCAGAAAGAAGTTTTCATTACTATTAAGAAAGATCATTTGAATTTGTGTATAAAATCTATTGAACGAGTTATAGCATAATCAAATATTACATCACCAGATGTAAATGACAATTGAAATGCAATAATATGTTACCTAATATACAGTGTTTACCTACAACACATATAAAGATAAAGATATGCAACCTATGATTAATAACATTTTTATTAATATTACTATCCAGAACTTATATATAAGTTCTGGGAAACATTATAAAAAGCTACAACCAGCATTGGAGAATGCAATTGTAATATTGGAACAATGGACTAGCCATAACAATATGGAGATTAACACAGAAAAAACCCAATATCAACTTTTCACAATGCAACACAAAACAGAAAATATATGTCTGCAAATCAATAACAAAAATTTACAAGAAAAATCTGCAACAACATATCTAGGAATAGAACTAGACCACAAACTATTAATGAAAGAACATGTAAACAATGTAACAAATAAGATCAACAAAAAGAACATCTTAAAACGCCTAGCAGGAAAAAAATGGGGTGGAAATATGGGCCTCCTTAATAACACATATAAAACATACATAAAACCCAACCTACTATTTGGAGGAGAACTGTTGGCAACAGGAAGCAAGAAACTCAAAAGGAAAATAGAAACTTTACAAAAAAATTCACTAAGAACAACACTGATTGCCATACTACAAAGCTTCACAAAAAATATGGCCATAGAACTGGAACGTGAACTAAAGGCAATTACCCTAGCACAAAAACTGCAAGTTAACAGAAATAGACACAAGTGGTATCACACAGCGGATAATATAAGCAATCTAAAAACCCAAACAAGCTTCAGAATATACATCAATAACTCAAAACACAAGAACATAATAGCAACAGATATAACAACTGATACCGAAATTAAGGGGTGCAGTGTATAAAGAATCGTAATGGATTTCAAAGGAGTCTTGTATGTTTGTTACGACACGAACAGGTGCAGTTGGTTGAGTCGTGTAACAAAAGACACAGGAAAAACAGAATTCTAAGGGATAGCACTTGACTTTGTTGAATAAGGCATTCTGACCCTAATAATGACAATGGACAAGATTGTTACAAAGGGAATATTTGTGTGTATAAAGAACTTTGAGAAAATGAAAGCTATACACTCACGCGCAGCTGTGAGAACAGTCAGTCCGAGGCGTGGAGCCGATTAGGGCAGTCAACTTCTTCTGTCTTGGTCGAGGGCAGACCAGAAGTGATGAGAGAAGGTATTTGTCGGGTTATACGTAACTAATTAAGTATTATCAAGTAATAAGCACTCTGCCTTTAGTAACTCTAAACAGTGATATATTGGTAACCCTTGGTCGGCAACTTCAAGTTTGATGTTTTGATAAAAGAAGCAGTCATTAAACCAATTTGAAACGGGCATTCCAGTGTCATTAAAACTATCCTTCTCATGCATATCCACACATACCCTGTGAGAAACCTCATTGCTTTACCCTGAGCTAAACACCCATTATTTCCATTTGCATCAAACTGTCGCCCCAACGTAGAACTCATTGTTCGCCAATATTTTGGCTACATACTGGCACGCCAATGCGGGACTCGATACCAGAAGGAGGTTTGACATGAGAAGCAGATTCAACCCGAGAAGGAAGTTCAACCCGAGGAGGAGGTTCAACCCGAGAATGAGGTTTGACCCTAGAAGCAGGTTCAAACCGAAAACGAGATTCAACAGGAGAAGAAGGTTCCACACGAGGACGTTCAACAACAAGGAGCTCTACAACAGTCCTATTGGAAAGCAGAAAGGAGGCCAGCATCATCAGCGACATCAGAAGCCAGTAAATAAAAAAATCAGAGGTACAGAGTGTTACATTATTTACTAGACTATTGTGAATGTATTTGAGGAGTGGAAAAATGCTGAGTCAAAATTCTGGAGAAAATATGGAAGTTCAGGAGGTTGATGATAACAGCAGTAGGCAGAAAGTGGTCGAAGTAGCAGAGTCTGGTGGAACTGTACCAAATAATGTAGAATTGGAACGAAATATGTTAGAGGAAATTAGAAAACTGTTCGCAAGTTTGAGTAAAAAGTTGGATAATGATTTTGAAATGTTTAAGAAAAGAGATGAACAATGAACGTCAAAGTTTAAGGAAACAGTTATATGATATGCATCAAAGTTTAAGTAAAAAGATAGATGATAGGAATCAAAGTTTAAGTGGGGGAATAGACAGAAGCAATCAAACATTTTAACAGATAGGAGAAAAGATAGATGATAGTGTTGAGAAGTTAGAGGTAGGAGAAGTAGAACTAGCAAAGAAGATAGAGAATGAACAAGCATTAGAAAATTTCGGGAAAGTTAGTCAGGAAGTAGAGAATGTAAGAGAAGAAGCTGGTCAGGTAACAGACAATGTAGGGAGAGATGTTAATGAGGAGATGCAGAACGCTGAAAATGAAGTTTTGAATGTAGTTAATGAAAGGTCAGATAGTGAAAACAGAAAACATGGGGAGGGAATAGCACAGAAATTAGACAAAGAAAGAGAAATAGCTAGAAAAGAGTTAGAAGAAACTAGGAGTAGATTGGAAGTATCAGAATGGGAAAATAGAAAACAGACGAGGAATTTGGGGGAAACCAAATCAAATGAATGAGGTAGCCATAGAGATCACGGTGACAAAGGAGACATTGAAAAACATTCAAAATCGAGGGATAAACGAAAGAGAAATATTAAAATATTTCGGGCAAGGGGCACAGATCCATCAGAATATGTGTAAGAAAGATAGGAAAAGATATCAACGTACAATACCTAAGGTAGATATGCAAAAATCATGGGAATGTAGAATAAATAAGTCCTTTGAACCTGGGAAAGTCCGCCAAATACATTTGTATTTTGTACCTTGTGGGATGATGAATTTTCTTGTAAATGGTGGGAACTCAAGCTAAAGTATCTAAAATTACCATAACAAATTGTGAAATAAAAAGAAACACAAACTTGTAAATTTTATAGGTTAAGTATAAACAGTGTAGTGTAAAATTTATAGATTAAGTATAAACAGTTTAGTGAAAGTGTAGTGAAATTAAAACTAATTAAACAAGTGATAAAAGAAAGGTAACTAAATAAAAATCAGAACATTGAAAGACTTTTTAAAATAATATTTATATAGAATCCTCGAGAATTATTCAGAAATGTTGTATGAGTAAAAGAAGAAAAATCAAAATAAGAACATTGGAAGACTTTTGAAAAGAATATATAGAATCCAGAAGAAGAATTCAGAAATGTTGTATAAAAAATATATATATTATTATTAATGAACAATGGTTTAAACATGGAAGTGTATATTTATGAGTTGTTCTAACTCTAGCAATAATATGAATTAATTTTAAGTAGCTCAGATGGTGAAAGAGAGAGAGATGATGGTGTAGATTGAAGTATTTTCCACTGAGTGATATTTAAAAGTTGAAAATTGCAGATCAGAGTGTTGATAAATGTTAAATGAACTATTGCTATGTAACCAACTGAACAATTTTTATGAAATGTCTATCGATGTATCATGCAAAATTAATGTGAAAAGAAATTGTAAAACCAATTGGAAGTTACTGTCAAAGGGCTAGTATTTTGCGTCGTATTCGGGCAAAACATATATATTATTTTACTATGGGATAATAAAATAATATCTATGGGGGAATTTGATACTGAAATTAAGGGGTGCAATGTATAAAGAATTGTAATGGATTTCAAAGGAGTCTTGTATGTTTGTTATGACAGGAACAGGTACAGTTGGTTGAGTTGTGTAACAAAAGACACGGGAAAAACAGAATTCTAAGGGATAGCACTTGACTTTGTTGAATAAGGCATTCTTCGGACCCTAATAATGACAATGGACAAGATTGTGTGTATAAAGGGCTTCGAGAAAGTGAAAGCTATACACTTACGCGCAGCTGTGAGGACAGTCAGTCTGAGGCATGGAGCCGATTAGGGCAGTCAACTTCTTCTGTCTTGGTTGAGGGTAGACCAGAAGTGATGAGAGAAGATATTTGTCGGGTTATACGTAACTAATTAAGTATTATCGAGTAATAAGCACTCCGCCTTTAGTAACTCTAAACAGTGATATATTGGTAACCCTTGGTCGGCAACTTCAAGTTTGATGTTCCGATAAAAGAAGTAGTCATTAAACCAATTTGAAACGGGCATTCCAGTGTCATTAAAACTATCCTTCTCATACATATCCACGCATACCCTGTGAGAAACCTCATTGCTTTACCCTGAGCTAAACACCCATTATTTCCATTTGCATCAGAGTGTCGCTCCAACGTAGAACTCTTTGCTCGCCACATATATTGTTACACAACAATAGAGGAAATGAGTCCAACAGAATATATTGATATAAATTATAAGAATTACCTGTTATATACAATACATATGCAAAACAATTCACCAGATGAAATGAGAGCAATAGCAATAGCCACAGAAAATGAAAGATATCCAGAAAATGAATGGCTCCGAATATATACAGATGGATCATTTATTAACAAACAAGATGCTGGTGCAAGAGTATACTGCAAACATTTCGTGCAGTATCTAACACTAGACGAAACTGCAAACCATTATGACGGAGAACTAACAGCCATAAAAGCAGCACTGCAGAACGTCTTGTACAGACTGCACATAAAGCAAAACATAGTTATTTTAACAGATTCAAAATTGGCCATAGATGGGATTGTAAATTATAGAACCAAAACAACAAGAAACATAAAAGAAATTAGAAGTTTTATTAAAGCTGTTGAATCAAGAAATCATGTCACCTTGCAATGGATTCCAGTCCATGTTGGACTTTTACGTAATGAACATGCTGACCAACTAGCAAAAAAAGGTGCAATTCAAAATATAAAACCTGTAAGACAAACTGAAATTAATAAAAAATTAAACAACATTAAGTTACATTTCAAAAGATAGCAGAGACTTGATGGAGAAGATAAACTACAAGACAAGGATTATAAGAACATTGCAGATAAAACTGACATACAATAATGGCCAAGAAAAACTGCAGTGGCCCTGTTTAGAATGGAAACTGGCCATGATTGTCTTGCAGAACACTTTTATAAAATACACTGCATACCTACATCCAAGTGTACTATCTGTAAAGAGGATGTCATCATGAACAAACACCATTTGGACAAATGTAATGGTCTCAAAAGCGAGAACCTACAGGCTTTATATTGGGAAGTCAGGGGGAAAATGATGCAAATCAGCTAATCCCCAGTGCCATTAGTCAATAACAACAACATATTACTATCCAAGTGGTTGAAAAAGAAATGCTCAAATTTTTAAAAAATTTGAAGCTATGAAGAATTCCACAGAAATAATGAATAATATAAAGAATTTAAGCATTAATGATGAAGATCTATAGTTGCCTTGTATGCATGAGTTTTTGAAAAAAGAAATTATTATATCCTAAGCAGAAAGAGTTTAAAGTTTGGGGTAATATATGGATGTTATTACAAAAGTGAATCGAGAATATATTGACACATTGCTTCACTCACACTGTTTATTCACAGGACATGTTTCAAGAGCTCTTGAACATGTCCTGTGAATAAACAGTGTGAGTGAAGCAATGTGTCAATATATTCTCGATTCACTTTTGTACTAATTTGTGCTTCACTGTCCCTATGCTTCTTTCAAGTTTATACTTATGGATGTTATGTTTGCTGTAATTCACAGCAATTTACTGACACTACCCGAAACATATTAAATACACAAGACAATATCACTTCCATCACTGAAATGGAAAAAGGTCAGTATCTACCTTTTTGGATTTAACAAAAATATAAAGAAGTAACACTTTTAGAAAATTATGAATATGAATCTAGACAAGTACATAAAATATAATTACCTGCTTCCTAGCCTGCCCCTCTCAGTATTTCAAAGGACTGCAAAGAATATAACAAGTGCTGTTATATAAAAGGCTCTGTTGGTTGCTACTTTTTAACTTGTCTTCTCAAGCAGCACAGCAAGCTTTAAACACAGAATGTTGATACTGAGCCATTTCTGTTATGGAGAAATGCTTATTCTGTTTGTACAGAACTGTAACAGCCGGATCAACTATCAAGTTTTGGTTTAATTTATGAATCTTTATCGTGAATGTTTGCAAATAATGCTATTTTAATTGTTCCCTGATTGTTATTTTATACTGCAATGTAATGCACCGTCTTAATCTTATTGTTTAAAAGTCTGGTTTGTAAGATAGTGCATGTGCACGTGTGAGCTACATTCTGGTAACTTCATTTATTTTCAAGAAGCTGAAGCAACACTACAAGGCTGCAGTGTCAATAATGTTTTCCCACGACTGTACGTAAGTGACTGAAAAGTATGATTAAGGGTAGCGCTTTGAAGCTGTATGGTATCTATCCTATAATTTTAGCTGAGCCCCATAGTTCAGGTGTACAAGATTCTTCCCTAGCTGATAAGCAGCATAATTTCATCTATAAGTAGTTAAAGTGAAGTGAGGATAGCTTGTGTAATTTCCCAAAAGTATCATGTATAGTTATAAATTTTTTTTCAAAGTTGTGATCTAGGTAACCTATGATTTCTGATAACTCCTACTGCATATTTGTGCAAGAATTCGGCCATATGTTATAAACAGTGCATAAATATGTTATAAATATTCTACATAAAAGAGTTGAACGTATGGCAGATATAGCTTTTTAGGACGGTAAGACAGCTCACACTTTTCATTGAGATGTATAACTGTACAAAGTTTACTCAGATTGATCAGTGAATATTTATGTATATTTAAAGTCTGAATACAAATATTGACTAATAGGGTGGCTTATCAGTTTAAGTTTGTAGAATCTGAGTGTACCCAATTTTATTAAAATACTACTTGATGGATGAGAGTTTTATAAGCGATGTACAAATTGCCTAGAATAACACTGTGGTGTCCATGGATAATATTAAGTATTACTGAACATTTCTATAAGTGCAAAGCATACTTTATTTGTTACAGCATTATCTGCATGTTACAATAATTGTTAATGTTAAAGATATCTTGTGCTTATAAAAGAGACCAAAGCTGTTATCTTTGAAACGTGATATAAAAGATCCTCCTCAGCCAAAAATTCTCCAATGAGTAGTTGACATCGCAGCAGGAAGCCGACAATTCATCTCTCTCAGGAATTTTTTTGTAGCAGTACAGTAGTCTGTGGATCTTAAGATGTAGCTGTAGCAGTTGCAGCAGCAGTTTGATGTACCCTCGAAGGCAGTAAAACTTGTGAAGAAGACCGATGCTGTTCAAAACTGTTCCCCAGTTTGTTTAGCTTTGGTATTGCTTTGGCAACCGATAAGGAGCATGGCAGAGTGTGGTTCCCATTTTTTAGCCGTCCAAATAAAGGCAGAGCCTGATTGTATATGATGTAGCGTCCCAAGCAGTATACAAAATGAGATCTGGATCTTGGATAAACATTCATAGATATTTTTTAATGTAAATTTATATTGAGGAATTAATCCTTAAAGAATTAATCCTTTTAAATACATTACTCCGGTATATGGGTGATTTTTGATTAATTAGAGCCAACTGAAAAATTCAATGCCATGGCCGGGATTTGAACCACAGATCTACTGGTTTCCGTCCAGTCGCTCTGACCCTTGAGCTACCATGGTCAACGTGCCTTCCTGACATTAAATTCTCCAATTGACTCATTATATTTCCCGGTGGACCACTTAAGGTTCTCATATTTGAGACAACTACTTGTGGCGACTTACTATTGTAAGTACTTAATTACCAGGATTTTTATCGTAGATTATTTTTTAATGTAAATTTATATTGAGGAATTAATCCTTAAAGAATTAATCCTTTTAAATACATTACTCCGGTATATGGGTGATTTTTGATTAATTAGAGCCAACTGAAAAATTCAATGCCATGGCCGGGATTTGAACCACAGATCTACTGGTTTCCGTCCAGTCGCTCTGACCCTTGAGCTACCATGGTCAACGTGCCTTCCTGACATTAAATTCTCCAATTGACTCATTATATTTCCCGGTGGACCACTTAAGGTTCTCATATTTGAGACAACTACTTGTGGCAACTTACTATTGTAAGTACTTAATTACAAGGATTTTTATCGTAGATTATTTTTTAATGTAAATTTATATTGAGGAATTAATCCTTAAAGAATTAATCCTTTTAAATACATTACTCCGGTATATGGGTGATTTTTGATTAATTAGAGCCAACTGAAAAATTCAATGCCATGGCCGGGATTTGAACCACAGATCTACTGGTTTCCGTCCAGTCGCTCTGACCCTTGAGCTACCATGGTCAACGTGCCTTCCTGACATTAAATTCTCCAATTGACTCATTATATTTCCCGGTGGACCACTTAAGGTTCTCATATTTGAGACAACTACTTGTGGCGACTTACTATTGTAAGTACTTAATTACCAGGATTTTTATCGTAGATTATTTTTTAATGTAAATTTATATTGAGGAATTAATCCTTAAAGAATTAATCCTTTTAAATACATAAGGATTAATTCCTCAATATAAATTTACATTAAAAAATAATCTACGATAAAAATCCTGGTAATTAAGTACTTACAATAGTAAGTCGCCACAAGTAGTTGTCTCAAATATGAGAACCTTAAGTGGTCCCCCGGGAAATATAATGAGTCAATTGGAGAATTTAATGTCAGGAAGGCACGTTGACCATGGTAGCTCAAGGGTCAGAGCGACTGGACGGAAACCAGTAGACCTGTGGTTCAAATCCCGGCCATGGCATTGAATTTTTCAGTTGGCTCTAATTAATCAAAAATCACCCATATACCGGAGTAATGTATTTAAAAGGATTAATTCTTTAAGGATTAATTCCTCAATATAAATTTACATTAAAAAATAATCTACGATAAAAATCCTGGTAATTAAGTACTTACAATAGTAAGTCGCCACAAGTAGTTGTCTCAAATATGAGAACCTTAAGTGGTCCACCGGGAAATATAATGAGTCAATTGGAGAATTTAATGTCAGGAAGGCACGTTGACCATGGTAGCTCAAGGGTCAGAGCGACTGGACGGAAACCAGTAGATCTGTGGTTCAAATCCCGGCCATGGCATTGAATTTTTCAGTTGGCTCTAATTAATCAAAAATCACCCATATACCGGAGTAATGTATTTAAAAGGATTAATTCTTTAAGGATTAATTCCTCAATATAAATTTACATTAAAAAATAATCTACGATAAAAATCCTGGTAATTAAGTACTTACAACAGTAAGTCGCCACAAGTAGTTGTCTCAAATATGAGAACCTTAAGTGGTCCACCGGGAAATATAATGAGTCAATTGGAGAATTTAATGTCAGGAAGGCACGTTGACCATGGTAGCTCAAGGGTCAGAGCGACTGGACGGAAACCAGTAGATCTGTGGTTCAAATCCCGGCCATGGCATTGAATTTTTCAGTTGGCTCTAATTAATCAAAAATCACCCATATACCGGAGTAATGTATTTAAAAGGATTAATTCTTTAAGGATTAATTCCTCAATATAAATTTACATTAAAAAATAATCTACGATAAAAATCCTGGTAATTAAGTACTTACAATAGTAAGTCGCCACAAGTAGTTGTCTCAAATATGAGAACCTTAAGTGGTCCACCGGGAAATATAATGAGTCAATTGGAGAATTTAATGTCAGGAAGGCACGTTGACCATGGTAGCTCAAGGGTCAGAGCGACTGGACGGAAACCAGTAGATCTGTGGTTCAAATCCCGGCCATGGCATTGAATTTTTCAGTTGGCTCTAATTAATCAAAAATCACCCATATACCGGAGTAATGTATTTAAAAGGATTAATTCTTTAAGGATTAATTCCTCAATATAAATTTACATTAAAAAATAATCTACGATAAAAATCCTGGTAATTAAGTACTTACAATAGTAAGTCGCCACAAGTAGTTGTCTCAAATATGAGAACCTTAAGTGGTCCACCGGGAAATATAATGAGTCAATTGGAGAATTTAATGTCAGGAAGGCACGTTGACCATGGTAGCTCAAGGGTCAGAGCGACTGGACGGAAACCAGTAGATCTGTGGTTCAAATCCCGGCCATGGCATTGAATTTTTCAGTTGGCTCTAATTAATCAAAAATCACCCATATACCGGAGTAATGTATTTAAAAGGATTAATTCTTTAAGGATTAATTCCTCAATATAAATTTACATTAAAAAATAATCTACGATAAAAATCCTGGTAATTAAGTACTTACAATAGTAAGTCGCCACAAGTAGTTGTCTCAAATATGAGAACCTTAAGTGGTCCACCGGGAAATATAATGAGTCAATTGGAGAATTTAATGTCAGGAAGGCACGTTGACCATGGTAGCTCAAGGGTCAGAGCGACTGGACGGAAACCAGTAGATCTGTGGTTCAAATCCCGGCCATGGCATTGAATTTTTCAGTTGGCTCTAATTAATCAAAAATCACCCATATACCGGAGTAATGTATTTAAAAGGATTAATTCTTTAAGGATTAATTCCTCAATATAAATTTACATTAAAAAATAATCTACGATAAAAATCCTGGTAATTAAGTACTTACAATAGTAAGTCGCCACAAGTAGTTGTCTCAAATATGAGAACCTTAAGTGGTCCACCGGGAAATATAATGAGTCAATTGGAGAATTTAATGTCAGGAAGGCACGTTGACCATGGTAGCTCAAGGGTCAGAGCGACTGGACGGAAACCAGTAGATCTGTGGTTCAAATCCCGGCCATGGCATTGAATTTTTCAGTTGGCTCTAATTAATCAAAAATCACCCATATACCGGAGTAATGTATTTAAAAGGATTAATTCTTTAAGGATTAATTCCTCAATATAAATTTACATTAAAAAATAATCTACGATAAAAATCCTGGTAATTAAGTACTTACAATAGTAAGTCGCCACAAGTAGTTGTCTCAAATATGAGAACCTTAAGTGGTCCACCGGGAAATATAATGAGTCAATTGGAGAATTTAATGTCAGGAAGGCACGTTGACCATGGTAGCTCAAGGGTCAGAGCGACTGGACGGAAACCAGTAGATCTGTGGTTCAAATCCCGGCCATGGCATTGAATTTTTCAGTTGGCTCTAATTAATCAAAAATCACCCATATACCGGAGTAATGTATTTAAAAGGATTAATTCTTTAAGGATTAATTCCTCAATATAAATTTACATTAAAAAATAATCTACGATAAAAATCCTGGTAATTAAGTACTTACAATAGTAAGTCGCCACAAGTAGTTGTCTCAAATATGAGAACCTTAAGTGGTCCACCGGGAAATATAATGAGTCAATTGGAGAATTTAATGTCAGGAAGGCACGTTGACCATGGTAGCTCAAGGGTCAGAGCGACTGGACGGAAACCAGTAGATCTGTGGTTCAAATCCCGGCCATGGCATTGAATTTTTCAGTTGGCTCTAATTAATCAAAAATCACCCATATACCGGAGTAATGTATTTAAAAGGATTAATTCTTTAAGGATTAATTCCTCAATATAAATTTACATTAAAAAATAATCTACGATAAAAATCCTGGTAATTAAGTACTTACAATAGTAAGTCGCCACAAGTAGTTGTCTCAAATATGAGAACCTTAAGTGGTCCACCGGGAAATATAATGAGTCAATTGGAGAATTTAATGTCAGGAAGGCACGTTGACCATGGTAGCTCAAGGGTCAGAGCGACTGGACGGAAACCAGTAGATCTGTGGTTCAAATCCCGGCCATGGCATTGAATTTTTCAGTTGGCTCTAATTAATCAAAAATCACCCATATACCGGAGTAATGTATTTAAAAGGATTAATTCTTTAAGGATTAATTCCTCAATATAAATTTACATTAAAAAATAATCTACGATAAAAATCCTGGTAATTAAGTACTTACAATAGTAAGTCGCCACAAGTAGTTGTCTCAAATATGAGAACCTTAAGTGGTCCATCGGGAAATATAATGAGTCAATTGGAGAATTTAATGTCAGGAAGGCACGTTGACCATGGTAGCTCAAGGGTCAGAGCGACTGGACGGAAACCAGTAGATCTGTGGTTCAAATCCCGGCCATGGCATTGAATTTTTCAGTTGGCTCTAATTAATCAAAAATCACCCATATACCGGAGTAATGTATTTAAAAGGATTAATTCTTTAAGGATTAATTCCTCAATATAAATTTACATTAAAAAATAATCTACGATAAAAATCCTGGTAATTAAGTACTTACAATAGTAAGTCGCCACAAGTAGTTGTCTCAAATATGAGAACCTTAAGTGGTCCACCGGGAAATATAATGAGTCAATTGGAGAATTTAATGTCAGGAAGGCACGTTGACCATGGTAGCTCAAGGGTCAGAGCGACTGGACGGAAACCAGTAGATCTGTGGTTCAAATCCCGGCCATGGCATTGAATTTTTCAGTTGGCTCTAATTAATCAAAAATCACCCATATACCGGAGTAATGTATTTAAAAGGATTAATTCTTTAAGGATTAATTCCTCAATATAAATTTACATTAAAAAATAATCTACGATAAAAATCCTGGTAATTAAGTACTTACAATAGTAAGTCGCCACAAGTAGTTGTCTCAAATATGAGAACCTTAAGTGGTCCACCGGGAAATATAATGAGTCAATTGGAGAATTTAATGTCAGGAAGGCACGTTGACCATGGTAGCTCAAGGGTCAGAGCGACTGGACGGAAACCAGTAGATCTGTGGTTCAAATCCCGGCCATGGCATTGAATTTTTCAGTTGGCTCTAATTAATCAAAAATCACCCATATACCGGAGTAATGTATTTAAAAGGATTAATTCTTTAAGGATTAATTCCTCAATATAAATTTACATTAAAAAATAATCTACGATAAAAATCCTGGTAATTAAGTACTTACAATAGTAAGTCGCCACAAGTAGTTGTCTCAAATATGAGAACCTTAAGTGGTCCACCGGGAAATATAATGAGTCAATTGGAGAATTTAATGTCAGGAAGGCACGTTGACCATGGTAGCTCAAGGGTCAGAGCGACTGGACGGAAACCAGTAGATCTGTGGTTCAAATCCCGGCCATGGCATTGAATTTTTCAGTTGGCTCTAATTAATCAAAAATCACCCATATACCGGAGTAATGTATTTAAAAGGATTAATTCTTTAAGGATTAATTCCTCAATATAAATTTACATTAAAAAATAATCTACGATAAAAATCCTGGTAATTAAGTACTTACAATAGTAAGTCGCCACAAGTAGTTGTCTCAAATATGAGAACCTTAAGTGGTCCACCGGGAAATATAATGAGTCAATTGGAGAATTTAATGTCAGGAAGGCACGTTGACCATGGTAGCTCAAGGGTCAGAGCGACTGGACGGAAACCAGTAGATCTGTGGTTCAAATCCCGGCCATGGCATTGAATTTTTCAGTTGGCTCTAATTAATCAAAAATCACCCATATACCGGAGTAATGTATTTAAAAGGATTAATTCTTTAAGGATTAATTCCTCAATATAAATTTACATTAAAAAATAATCTACGATAAAAATCCTGGTAATTAAGTACTTACAATAGTAAGTCGCCACAAGTAGTTGTCTCAAATATGAGAACCTTAAGTGGTCCACCAGGAAATATAATGAGTCAATTGGAGAATTTAATGTCAGGAAGGCACGTTGACCATGGTAGCTCAAGGGTCAGAGCGACTGGACGGAAACCAGTAGATCTGTGGTTCAAATCCCGGCCATGGCATTGAATTTTTCAGTTGGCTCTAATTAATCAAAAATTCATAGATATATTAGAGATCGCAAGAATCCAGACAATAACCATTTTTAAAGTAATATTTGGTTTGGTGAAACTAACAAGCAGATTCTCCAACTATTTTATTATAGTTGCGTTGTTTCTTTGCCAGGTTTTGATAATTTCATTTGCAAACGCAATAATCTCGACGGATCTTTGGTAAGGAAGCATGATCCGAAGCTCATCTCTGCTAAATTGCGTAACTTCCCATCAAAACTTCTTCATAGCTCTAGATAAGTCTGCAGCTTCTTTTTGTATTCATTCTCGAGCACGTGCAGCCGTTTGAACTTTTGGTTCGCTGTATTAATCCATTTGCATATCTTGTTCAGCAAGAGACAACATATTTTTTTGATGGACCATTTTTACTCGCCACTGCAAAAGGAACTTCTTAAACTATTTCTGTAAGTGCAACGCATACTTCGTTTGTTATATTATTGTTATCTCCATAGAATCTCCATGCCGCAGTTAAATAAAGATAAATAGTAAATGTTCTGTGTCTTGTGCTGTGTAAAAGTTTATTACAAAAGATATAGTCCGTGGTCTCACTGGTAAATAGCTACAGCAGACATTTTAAAATATCTTAAGCCTTCTCTTTACCGCCATGTGCTTAAAGTGATTCAAGCATGTCATTTTGTAATAAAGTCTCAAAAGTAGCCTCTGGTATCGATGTTAGACGAAACGGGATTGAAGTATTTTGACATAAGTGTGAAAAGGAACCTAAGCCCAGTTAAAAAAAAATTGAAAAGAATTATACAGCTTTTGATTATCTGAAAGTAATGGTGAAAGAATTATCAAACTTGATTCGATACTTCTGAAAATACATACGCGCACGCACGCACGCACACACACACACACACACACACACACACAGACACAAACACACGCACACGCTTATTTTCTCTCTTTATAGCAGGGGCGGCTGGTGGCTCTTAAAATCTGTGGTTCACAAAGTTATTCATGCAATTTAATTTTTTAAAGTAACAAATGGTTTTTTATGTTTGTCACTATAGACTGCTGTATACACAAGTTAATGGTGGTTCAAAGCGTACAACGCAACATGCGTATTTTAAAAACACTCTAGAGTATACGATACAACACTCACCTATTTATATAGAAACTCAGCTCTTCTCTCCTTTCTGGCGACAAGCTTATCAATGACCAGCTCATTGAAGTTCTTGATCTGCATGATGAAGTCCCTTTCAGTGGAAAACATGGCCAATGCAGATAGTCTCTCTTCACACATTGTGTGACGCAGAAATGTTTTAATTTGTTTAAGTGTAGAGAAACATATTTCTGCACCACATGATATGGGAACTGTTACAATCACATTAAGAAGCTTAACGGATTCACCAAAAGTTGAGCACAAGTTATTGTCTCTGAAAAACTCCATTAATGGAACAAACCCATCTATGTTTTTAAATTCCTCAATGCTATAAATTGTAGAAAGCTTTGTGATCAGCTTCTTTTGTTGAGCAAAGGAATAATTCAAAAGAGTAAGTTTTACAAGATTTGCTGGAAACAATACATTATATTCTGAAAATCTGTCACGCGAAACAGAACTGCTGCTCCCATATGGCCAATAAACCTGAACCTTTCTTTCATTTCAGTAATGATAACATCAAACATTCCAATTGCTTATATTTCTCCCAGTGTGTTCTAGGAGTTTTCTTCTCTTTTTACGTTCTCTAAAACTTAATTAAAATATATGGAACTTCTAATTTTAAGGATTTCCACCTCAAAAGGATTCAGTCTGTTCTGGGCCATTTGAGGGGTACAGTCAATCCTCTGAAGTTGATTGTAGACAATATCGATATGGGGCATCATTTTATGGAAAAAAGACAGCCAAAGTAGAAAATCTGAGTCAGTCAAAATTACAATAAAACCAGATGCTTTAAGAACGGAGTTTCTATTGGTGATTTTCTCGCCGCCCCTAATAATTCTCATGCATTCTATTAATTCCTCTCTGTATTCGAAAACTGTATTGACGGATCTGGATTGAAAGTTCCAACTCGTAAGCATTGACCTCGGCGGTCGCTTCTGCACCACTTCCTCTAGAACTGCTGTTCTCTGAGAAGAATTGGAAAAATAAGCACAAATTCCTTAAAGATTAATGAAGAAGATTCGTACACTGCTATTCGCATAATTAGATTTAATTGATGTGCATAGCAGTAAATATATTCTGCAGAGGTGTACTTCTGTTTTGTGAGGCACTGAATGCCTTTCTTCGCCCCAGACATAACATTAGCCCAATCGTATGTTTGAGTCATGAGTTTACGTTCATAGTCTTGCAGATGTCGGTGAGGCTCCGGCAGTATACACTCAGCTAAGTTTTCTATGTTCAGCCTGGTAGGATTTTTTTGTGTAATTTACGTCCTGCAACATTTAGTCATATCGGACGGTGAATGAATTGGGTGAAATGATGCTCAAATGAGTCCAGGGTCCATGGAGCTTACAGTTACCCAACATTCGTCTTGAAGGATAAGGGAAACCCCGGGAAAACCTTATCCAAGTAACTCACCCTGGCCGAGATTCGAACTCGGGACCTCTTGAACGTGAGGCAGACATGCTACCATCTACGCTACCGAGGCGGGCTGGTAGGATTTAGAAATCCCAGTACCTTTCCACTATCATGTGGTTTACCAAATATCGGTATAAAAGTACAATTTGATACTTGGAAGCTACATCACTGGTTTCATCTGCTATGACAGCTAAAAATTGGGAGTCTTTGATTTCTTTTGATATCTCTTCATTACATACTTCAAGGGCACATGGCAAGATTTCGTTCTGGATTGCCTTGGAGGTCCACTTAAACACTGTAGCATTCTCCAAATGGGGTTTCAGGACACAGTCTAGCTCTGCACTTAAGTTTACCAGTCCTCGAAAAATACCAGGATTGCTTGATGTAGCTCACTCATCGTGTGCTCGTAGAGCTAACTCAAAGGCTCTACAAAACCTAATGCGGTTAATAATAATAATATTTAAAATATACCTATTTTGAGCCACTTCCTGGTTGTGTTCTTCAATTGCTCTCCGATATGCACTGTCCATCTGCTTTGCTATATTTACTTTGCCAAGCATAGCAAAACTGACTGTGTTTTTCATGTGCAGTTTTGAAGTTACGTGCTTTTTAACGCGATCATGAAGGTGCTGCAAATCATTCATGCCATGTTTTGTCCACGGATGTTTACCGCCAAACAGAACGACAGGAAAACAAAACAGGGCATTTTTAATATCACAACCACACATGAAATTGTATTTCTCATATACATATATCATTGTTAAAGTTCCTGTTAAACCTTGTTTTTTGTTTAACTATCTGTGTGATTTTTATATTTGGCGTGGGACTTCCAAGTCACTTAATTCCAGCTTCAGAGTTTGTGAAAACAATGTGGGCATGCTAAATATTTTAACAGTTCTTTCAACTGGCCAAAATCTAAAATAATAATTTGCTCTCACCTACATCCTCCTCTGGTATATTGGTACTACACTGCACCTCCAATTTAGACAGGCTTATGTTTATCTTTTACAGTGCTCAGTTACTTCCTGATTTACTTTAACTGAAGTATCTGTCTTCCCCCTTCTGCTCTTATTCATTAATTTACACAAGGTGGCTCTACTACCCTTTATCTTTGGCATTCTAGTACTAATGCAGTACCATATAAATGAATATAGGTACCTTAACCTCTTTAATTTCACAATATATAATTGTTCTAGGTAGGTTTACTGAAATGTATTACAACTTACGGTGTAATTTTAGGCACAAATGGACACTTGAGTATAATAAATATAAACAAAGAGGAGAAAACCTAAAAATAATAACTTTAAACGCCAAGTATCACTTCTAAAACACTAGAATAACAAAAGAAAACATAAACAAACATTTCACGCCATTACACAGGAAGTATATCAAGGAAACGACTAAAAACATTCGAAAAATCATTGCTATCTAGGGTATTCATATGAAAGCTTGTTAAAATAGGCTACAATGGCTTAATGCTATTTTAACGCCTATTTTAAAATCAAATTCCTAAGTTCTCTGCATTCAATTATGTGGGTGTGCCATTTAAAACGTGGAGTTTTAAAAATGGCATCCAAACACGTGATGCGTTTGACCTACGGGCATGAAACTTTGTAAACAAGTAAATTAAATTAGAGTGCATATTTTGCCGCAAAAACCAAAATTCCATTTTTTTTCATGAAAATGACTAAAACAGCACTTCTGTCCCCCCTTAAGTCCGAATAGGAAGCTTATTTGATATCCCACTCCCTGGTAAACAGTTATTCGTAGTAATGCGTATCATAGAACAGTAACTTTCACAGTAACACACAGTAGCTTGCTTTTTCACATTTCAATACTTAACAATTATCTTTGTTATGGCAGCTAGAATGTTTGGCTTTATAATCGGTCAAAAACTTAAAAGATCCCGTCTTAAGCATATGAGAGTTGAGACAGAGACATAAATAGTTAGCAAAGAACCGCCTCTATAAACACCCATGAATTTTCCACTATCAACAAGTAGTCTAAGAGCACCGCCTTAAAATACCTTAGTCTCTTATCTTCACTCCCATATGTTTACTGTAGGATTTCTCTAGTTTGACACAGATTATAGGTAGTTTAGTGTTTCGATATATGGAAGATGGCACTTTCGATTCTGGTCTCGAGAAGCAAAGTGTGAATGTAAAACTATTAAAACAAGAAGAATTATAAAAATTGTTTTGTATTCATACAACTCTTTCTTTTAACTCTTTGCAAACTATTCTTATAAATCCACATTATTCCATTAACATTCCAGGCCAAAGTTTTGGGACTCATGCCACTTATGAAGTCTGAGGAAAATCTGGGAAAAGAATAAGAATAATGCTTCACCTAAGCTGGATGATCTAGAGGGATTTGAATTGTAGATCTTCTACACATATGTCTATGTCTTAAAGACATAATTTCTTGAAAAGTATGTAAAACAGCTCATATAAATATAAAACATGTTTTTATTTATATTAAAATCAAAATACATTATACTGTATAAAATATATATTTATATTTTCTGAATTACACTGATACATGTATGCCAGTTTATTGTTTCTTTCTGTTGTGGTTGAGGAAAATGAATGTTTTAGTTTCCAATGCAATTTACGACAGGTTTTAGTTATTATAGAACTGGAATTTAGGTGATTAAATGAATCACAGTTGTTCAAATTTCTTATGAAATCGACCACACCTCACTGGCTAATTTGGCGCCATCATCACCAGCTAATTTATGTGTACAACGTGCATCATTTCCTGCAACAAAACAAAAATATTTTTATTAATGCGAGATTGAGAGCTCTATTCTTCAATGTTAAATCTCCTAAATTCATGATCCATTATCTCAAAAGCTATCAAAGTGACAATCTGAAATTTTTACAAGATGTAGATGAATTATTGTGTATTAGTAATGTAATCAAGTTTTATATAATACTTTTATTAAGTAAGGTCAAATTTATTGTTAAGTATACCAACCATCGATTAAGACATTTAACCTAGTATACTTGTCAAAAGAAGTTTGAGCATAAATGGATCTAACACCAAAGTAGATCTATCAACATTGGCGTTTCAAAATATAAAATCAGAACTAACAAATTCAGTATCATAGCTGGCATTTCAAGAATGGATTTTTCCATCTAAACGTGGCCCTCTAACACTGAGCTACCATGATAATATGCCATTAGTGCTCCTCGGTAGCATAGATGGTAGCGTGTCTGCCTGAGGTACGAGAGGTCGAATCTCGGTTAGGGTGAGTTACCTGGATAAGATTTATTCCAAGGTTTTCCCTTATCCTGAAAGATGAATGTCGATTAACTCTAAGTTCCATGGACTCTGGACTCATTTCAGCATCATTTCATCCATTTCATTCATCATCCTACATAACTTAACATTAAAGGACATAAATTACAAGAAAAAAAAAAAAAGAAAAGAAATGCAAGTATGACAGTAAAGTCCGTAACTCGCTCCCATTTACCCTATAGTCCTGAGGAAATCAAAATTGCAGTCACATACCCCAATGGCGATTTACATTTGGTAAGCACTTTCTCCTGGGCTTTTTCTATGACTTCTATTACAGTTTATATTTATATGGATCATTAGCAATGGCGGTTTGAGGTATAACAGAGCGGCTGCTACTCATTCATTCATTACTTCTTATCATGTAGGAAATAAAAAGGAGCTTAATTTTAAAATAAGAGGGCAGTAAAAGAAAGCGACATCAAAGTATTATATGTGGCGCTAATAAAACATCTGTTGCTGTTGAAAAGCAAAGTTAAAATAGCCTTTAGAAATAATGTTAAACATGTTGAAACAAATATATCACATAATGCTAGCAATTTTTGGCAATGTAATAAAAACAAACAGAAGCCACCTTAGAGACACACTGAGATGGAATGCAATTAGTTGTGATGAATGTGATGAAAGGCTAAACTAAAGAAAACCATTAAGGAAGCAACCACATTCACTAAATAAAAAGAAAGCAACATGGTATTCGGTGCATTCACATACCACCCAAAAACATTTAATGAATTAAAAAATGGCTCTAAGGAACCTTGACACCTACTAATAGATTACTCAGTTTTAAAATTGCTAAATTCAAAAGCAAAAGATGAAATCCTACCAATTAACAGATCCGGAATATACCAAATAATTGTAAGAATTGTGAAAAATGTTACACAGGTCACACTAAAAGAAACATAAAAACCAGAGTCAAAGAGCACTTTAAAAACATCAAATTGAAACAGGAAGATAAGCCAGCAGTAGCAATTCACTTTTAGAATGAAAACCATGACATTGATCCAAATAAAAAATTACTAAAAGGAATAAAAAACCAAAACAAAATTGACAACATGGGAGAATCTATTCATATGGAAAAATAAGGACTGAGTAATGAACTTTGAAATCCCACCAGTAGATAATTTGACAAAGAAGTTCATAGTTCCACTGCCACAGAGAAGAGAGCAGATGACAACTGACAATAGTTAGCGAGAGTGAAAATGGATTCAACAGCTTCCAAAACTAGTCCCTCAATAACACAAAGTGTAAGTAGCAAACCGTCAAAAAAACCAACTACAAATACTTTTTCCAATTAAATGTAAATGAAGTCAAAATTTCCAATAAAGCAATTTAATAATGAATGATGTGCAGGGCCTTATGGAATACCAAATTCAAATTTTAAGGATGTGGAAACCTGTTACTGTAGGGTAAGGTCGGGTGAATTGGGTCAGGAGGTGATTCGGTCAATTTTATACTTTTCATCCTCTCTTGCAAACGAGAGTTACTCAAGGAGGTCTTACCAACTAGCAACAACTATTACAACTCTGTCCAGAGGTTGGAAGCAAGAATTCAGTAAAACACGTGTTTGTTGCTGTATGTTTTCTTGTGTATATCTGGGTGGTTTGAGATGAACTTGTATTTGATTTTCCTTTTTAAAATGGTATGGAAGCAAAATTGAAGTGGCTGGAATAATTTCATTAATTATTTATGGAGCATTAGTTTTATGGTAAGTTAAACTAGTTTGTTAGAGGTTATATCGGTGTACAAGCTTCATTGTGATTATGCAGGTGTACAAACAAAGTCAAAATAAAATCCTGCATTTCAGGTGAATAGGGTCACAATATTGCGGTTGAAGGGGGTCAGTAATATTGAAGTCCACATATTACTTTTTTCTCTTTCTTTCCATTTATATTATAGATGGGGAAATACAGATGTAAAATGGCCTCTCAGTGGTCAGAAGTTGACATGCAAAATCCAACTGAAGCATTTCGTGAGGGTCATGCTACTGAATTATTTCGAGTTCAGCATTCCTGCAGCTGCAAACTGACAATGATGCTCCAGCCAAGTCAAAGGGTGGTCAAACCACATTTGCTAAGAACAACAATTATTTTCTAGAATCCTAAAACCGTCTGCAGAAACCATTGGATTCTGATGATATCAGGAGGGTTGCCTTTGATGTTGCAGAGTCCAATAAAATTAAACACACTTTCTCAAATGCAAGCAAAAGGCAGGTAAAGAGTGGCTAAAGGAGTTCATGGAATGAAACTCAAATGTGTCTCTGAGGAAAGTAGGAGGGCTCTCTTCAGCAAGATGTACTGGCCTGAACAGATAAGACGTCGCAGAGTACTATTTTTTGATTAAGTAAACCATTGCTCATCTTGTTCTAATGGACAAACCGCAGCTGATGCTGGTATACTGGAGATGAATCTGACTGTCAGCTAAATAATAAACCTGCAAAGAAAGTGTTTGCTGAAAAAGGAAGCAGAGCTGTTTATGCACATACTTATGTAAAACAAGGGAAGCTTGTAGCAATATTAGCTTGTGCTAATGCCACAGGAAACTTCATCCCTCCTTTAAATATCTTCAAAGGCCAGAATTCGGTGATGGTCTCCCGAATGAATCACTGGTCACTTTTTCGTACTCCTGATGGATTAACGAAATGGAGTTTCAGAACTGGTTGAAACACTTTAATGCTCATCGGATTGCCGGACAGTGCATTTTACTTAAACCACTTAAAGCTTACCATGACAATGAATGTATGAACTCCATATGCAACACAAAGGGAGAAAGGAAGATCAACAAACTCTCTTTCAGGAAACTTTTCAAAGCAGCATGGATGAAAATCGGCAACACCGGCAAGTGCTGAAAGTGGATTTCGCTCTACAGGCATCTATCCAGTTAAAGAAAATGCAGTAGCTGAACATGAATTTTTGCCTTCTATTTCTCAGTCACACCATGACAATCCAATGCCTGAAAGAGAACCTGAATCTGAGCTATCTCAAGTGAATCTAATTCAGGAAGAGAATCAGCTTCTATAGTCTTCAGTATTATTCCACGATCTGTTGCCATCCCCAAACAAGAAGACCCCAAAATTTTCAGACAGAAAGCAAACTGCAGTTCTTTTGGCTTCTTCAAAAAATATTCTGGAGACCTAAAATAAATTTCAAAAGGAAAGAAAACTGTTTCCTCAACAACGAAAGATCAGGTGAATTATTCATAAGCAACTAAGTAAATCAAGTCCTTCATCAGAATCATCTGGAACCGATGAAGTTGAAGATAATGATACACATTGTGAACTCTACAAGGTAAAATACAGTGATCCCTTATTCAAAGTTGGTGACTGAATTGTGTCAAGGAAAGCGAAAGAATTGTATCTTGGCAGATATATTGTTTCAGTGTATAAAAATAAGTTTATTTGTGGGAAATGTGTTGTTCTCAAATGATATTTTAACACTTCTGCTGACCCTATTCGCCTTCCTCAAGAAACACTATAATCAAACTAATTTTATAGAACTCTGGACAATGTTTATGCATTCTTAAATTGCGAACTGTGTTTGCAGAAGCCTGCTGTTTTAAGACTTGTAAAGCAATCAAAGTTATTACCGACTAGTTCGCTATGAAGTTTTCCAATTTTTGACCAGATACACCGGACCTTACACTACACTCTAACACTCATTCATAGGTAAATCCTATATCAAGGAACTTTTTGCAATGTATAGACACAAACTAAGTAATTCTTATTCCTAAATCTGGAAATTTTAAGAGCATAAGCCACTATAGGCCTGTTACTGTACTGCCTAGACTGCAAAAATAATTGAAAATAGTAATATAAATATATGCAATTTTTCTGTTGCAGAATGGATTCATGCTTATAAGACTGTTAGAAACGTTTCAACTTTAAGGAATATCTTTCATTAAAACTAAACCAGATTAAATAAGAGATGTACTAATACTTAAATCACACTTACAAGACAGATCACAGGTAGTGTATTATAAAAATTGCACATCACACCAATTTTTTGTCAATTCTGGGATCCTTGAAAGTTTTAACTTAAACCTTTGCCATTTTTGGGCTTTATAAATGATTTATCTGAGACCACAGAACATTTAAAAATGGTTATGTTTGCTGATGATAAACTATGCAAAACTGTCAATAATGTTAAAGATAGCTTATAATTTCAACAGGAGCAAGACTGTTAATATACGTGGAGAAATATAAGCAAACTCCCATTTAATATTGGTAAACATGTAAAAATACATGTTTACAAAAACATTTAATTTATTAAAACAAAAAAAAACAATTAATTTATTCGTCCTTTTGATCATAGTACATGATATAGGACACGTCAAGTACTTATAACTAAAAATTATACAGTAAACATTTACACAACACAAGTTTAGAAATGAAAAATTCAGAAACTGTATGTACAATATAACAATTTATCTGTAGTTGATATTAAAAAAAAAAAATTCACTTATACTGTAAAAACAATGTTCTAACAGGAACTTTTTCACATAGTTAGGAAGTGCAGATATTGTCAACCTAGTATAATAAATTACACACCCAGAAGGGGTTCATGGAAAAGTATTTAAAAACTCATCAACTGAGTAAAAACAATGTTGCAATAGCAGATGTTTCACCTTAAATGCTTAATTGCAGTTTCGGGTAGCTTGTTATATAAGGTAATTCCAGAGTGTCTTACGCTTTTGCTGAATAGTGATGTATTATGGGTAACCATGTTCAGTTTATGCCTATTTCTAGTGAGATAATCATGTTTTTCAGAGTTTGTATGAAAATAAACCAAGTGTGTTTTAACAAACATCATGACTTCTAGTATATATAGACAAGGAAGTGGCAATATATGGAGTGATTTGAATAAATTGATACAAGAATCCCTTTGTTTTTTTCCCATTATTGTTCTGATTACTCGTTTTTGAATTTTAAAGATTATATTTTCTTTATCACAGCTACCTCAAAAAATCACTCCAAATTTTAGTAAGCTATTGAAATGAGCAAAGTATAGATTCCTCAAAGTGTTCAAATTTGCAAATTTGTTATGGTTCTGAACATAAAACAAAGCTGGCTTAGCTTAGATGCCAGTTTTTCAACAGGTGTGTTCCATTTCAGGTGCTCGTCAATCCATAGACCCAAGAATTTAGTAGTGGGTTTATAGTGCACCAATTCATTATCTAATTTTATTTGCGGCTTATATACATTAGTATTCTGAATATGGCTGAAGGAAATGGCTACAGATTTATTCTTATTTAATATTAACCTGTTTTGTATAAACCATTCCTGCATTCTTTGGTCTAAGCTCAGTATGTCAGACTTAACATCATTGTCATTTCCCATTACATCTATGGATGTGTCATCTGCAAACAGTACAACATTATTTGGCTGTAGATGATTTGCTAAATCATTTATGTATATTATGTATAGCAAAGCAAAACAAAAGTCACATTAAATATTTTTATAACATTAATTGGACCCTCTTACTGAAAAGATTGAAAGTAATGATCTACAAGAACATTTTACAATGAAATAAGTACAAATGTGGCAGACATATTGAATTAATGTTCATATTAGCAAAATTGTTAGAATGTCCAGGCTTCATTACTCAAAGTTTCTGTTCACTTAACAAAATATATTAATTCAACTTTACAATTCTATTGTTTAAAAAAATCTTGAATTTGCACCTATTATTTGGAATGTTAAGTCAGTTAACTTAATGTGAAAGTAAAATTGAAAGTCTTAATATATGTTCTATTTCATAGAATTGGAAACTATCCCAAGTACAGAATGCACGAAATCTTCCGAGAAATATTTGAAATAAAATCTATAATTTTCCAAAGAGACATTGTTGCATTAATGTTTTTATAAAAAGTATTATATTTGATTACTGAGCATATTATTTTATACACTAAATAAAACAAGCTCACTCAGCAGTGTTTTTCTCACCACCAGACACAGAAGTCCATAAATAATTGCCACTAGAAGAGTTATGTATTTATATAAGAAACTTAATTATTTTGATGCATAATGTTCAGCAGGTCTCAAAGTAATTTAAAAAAATAACAAAATTAATAATTACTTTTACAGTAGATTATTAAAATTACTGAAATTTTCTGATTACTGACAATGCCATCTCTTGATATTTTAATGTTTTTTCTATTTCTTTCTTACTTTTCACTTTTATTTTTCTGTATTACTGTATATTTATTTATATTTTTTGTTTGTCCCTTGAATATAAATTTCTGTGTGTAACTAATTTTATGATGAATGTAGTAATTGGGGATATATCTGTGATGTTAGTGGATTAGTGATGGCAGCAATATAAACAAGCCTGTTGAGGAAACTTTAGACAGTGAAGAATATTTGAGATTAAACACAAGTGATTGCTGGTAAAGGTATAAAAAACTTTATCAAAAGAATAAGGTAATGACTAATGACAATGGTAATCCCTGTGACAGAAGAACCAGCTTACAGTTTCAGATTTATATGCAGATAATTTATTAGCTGCAGGAGTCAACCAGGCCAATGGCATTGTCAAAAATATAGGTTATGTACAACTTTCTTTTAGAAATATAAATATGCATTAAAATATGGTTGAAAATGTTACAAATCAATATAAAGTCTAATCAATAGTATATTTTAAAAACACATACAGTAAAATAACATTTGTATTACAATTTTCTATTTAAAAATCACTTATGCTAAAAGGTAAACTTTTTAATATCAATATAATTTTGAGTCAAACTAATATTCAATGCTCCACTTATTGCTAGTATTTACCTAGAACACATTTCGTTAGGATCTTCCTAACATCATCAGCTGTTGTCGACTAATGGAGGTTGGTTTGGTGAACTCATTGGAGGCGACAGGTGTGTCTCTGTCAGTATCTTGATGAGCTTGAAGTTTGAGTTTTCATCAAAGGTAGTGTCGAAATTAAACAATTTTCATTTACATTTCTTTATGAAGACCTTTTCCCATGTGCTTAATGCAGCTGGACCTTGGACACTTTTTAATAAGTGCATTTCTCGTTCTATATCATGATTTTCCTTCCAAAAATGGTATGCTACTGCCGATTTATCCATTTCTTTGTTCGTGATGTTCCTAAAATGCTCTTTAAGCCTAATGTTCAAGTTCCTTTTGGTTTTTCCAATGTAAAAGTTGTCACAGCCTTTGCAGTTCATCCGGTACACACCTGATTTTTTGTCTGAGGGTATCTCCTTTGTATTATGTGATTTCAAAAGGTGTTGTACACTAAATTTGTTCTGTGGGGCCAAAGTAATATTGTGCTCTTTGAAGACTTTTTGGAAAAGGTGTGTAACTCTGGGATGATATGTAAATTTTCTGTATGAAGTTCCATTGCTGATAGGGGAAAGAGTAGGTACTTGTTTGCATCTTTGTTGTCTTTTGAATTTATCAATTTTCTTTTTGACCAATTCAGCACTGAATCCATTGGACAGCTGATGATTTTAGGAAGATCCTAATGAAATGCGTTCTAGGTAAATACTAGTAATAAATGGAGCATTGAGTATTAGTTCGACTCAAAATTATATTAATTTTGTGCTTCATTGTATCATAGTCCTTACATATTGGAATTTTAATATCAGTTGCAATTATTACCTAAACCTTCTGTAGTTTAAAAGTATAATTTTTTGATGCAAGTGATTATACAAAATACTATCTAGAAGTGAGGTACTATTAAGGGATCTAGTAAGTCTATGAAAATTGAAATGGACGTTGCTGAATGTTATATTATTGTAGTCATATAATTGAAAATACAATTTCAGGAGATTTAGGTTTTTTTGAATGAAAGACAGAGATTCCTGGGTACAAATGCAAGGAAAAGGTAAAGTGTTCAAATCTGAAAACATCTTTTTTACTATTGGTTCTAACTTGCACTTGCAATATAATTTTCAATATCCTCTTTAGCAATATTATTGTTTCCTTGGTTTTTGAAGAAGACCCCCAGACAATTATGCCATAAGAAAGCAATGAAAGTACATATCCAAAATATATTGACCTTAACACATCAATAGAATGAGATTTTGACAAGATTTGGAAGGCATAACTTAAAGAGCTCAATTTTTAATTCAAAGACAATATATGACATTACCAAGATAAATTAGAATAAATCATAATACATAAGAACTTAAGACTATTTACCTCTGTGATTTCAGAACAATTTACTGAGATATGGAAGGGTTTTTGAATATTTGATTTCCAAAATGCATGCCCACAGTTTTATCTATATTTAATTTGAGCGTATTACTTTGGAGGCACTGAACCACATTTGAAGTGGAATTATGTATTTGCTCCTGTAATTTCGACAAAGTATTATCATTTATTATAATATTTGTATCATCAGCAAATAAAACTGTATTACATCCGGCAAACATATGGTTTAATCATTTATATAAACTAAAAGCAGCAATGGGTTCAAAATGCCCACGTTGATTGATTGTTGAATTGGATTTTACAGAATTGTTTACGACAAATTGTTGCCTATTACTCAAATATGATCTAAACTAATGATTACAACATCTCTAATGCCTGTGTGTTAAAGCTTCCTGATAAGAATATCATGATTTACAATAATGAAAGCGTTAGTTAAATTAAGGAATATGCCTATTACATGTTCTTTATTATCCTATGCTTTATAAATAGTTTCAATAAGAGAATGAATGGCGTGATGAGTACCTTTAGCCTGGCTAAACCCAAACTGAGAGTGCAGAAATGACTTAACTTCAGAAAGGACACCAGTCTGCTATAATCTTTTAAAGAATTTTTAAAAACATTGACAGCATTGAAATAGACCTATAATTTTCATTACAATTTTTATTTCCTTTCTTGAAAATAGGTTGGACTTAAGCTGCTCCAAGAATTGTAGAAAAACATCCAGAAGAGAGTGATGAATTTGCAATCTCCAAAAGAGGAAAGATCAGTTGTTCAGCACATTGCTTAACTACAATATCTGCACTTCATCTGTTCCACAGGATGGTTTATTGTTCATGGAGGCAATTACCTTAAGCATTTCAAGCTTAGACACTGACTTAAAAATATGGACATATCACTTTTAAAAGGTGGGCACCACTGTAGTGCAGTGGTTTTGTTCGCAGCTCCCGTGCTAAGGGCCCCAATTTTGTTTCCTGCTCTAGGGTGGCGATTTTAAGTCGGCGCTATCTACCCCTTCACCTTTGACTAACACATGTGAAGTGTACCCTATGCCCAATGTTGTTTGGAGTCCACATAATAAGCTGTAGGTCCTCTCGCCTCACCGTTATCTTCACTATCACCCTACCATTGGAGGTAATGAGCACCGCCCTCTGGGTGCCTCCACCTGAGAAATGGGTCCGGCCATCATGTGCTTATTCATCATTCATTCGAATAGATTACTCACTAGAGCATCTGCATGTGTAAATATGTTATGTTCAATCTGATCCAACAGAGCTACATAGATATATTAGGCTGTAAGTTATCAGACCATTATTATTCTTTTAGCAACTACATAAAAAGTCTCACAATAAGAATGAAACATTAATGTGAGACAAATTAGAAACATAAGTGTTCAGAGTAGTTTAAGAAAATGAAAATATCAAACAAAATAGACAACACATTAACGAGCATGACTCATGTAATTATGGTTCAGAAAAATGAAAAATAAGCTTATATAACTGTACGATATATATAAAAAAGACCAGGCGATTTACTCCTAATAATAGTTAAAGATTATTAATTTATAGATGAGTCATATTTATTACACATTGGCTTCACTTACTTAAATAATAGTTAACGAGTTTGGAAATAACTATAACAGTTCGTATTAAAGACAAATGAAAAGCTAAAGAACAGTCCAGAAAACAGCATGACCAATATTAAACTCAGTAGCAAAATGAAATAGAATGGAGAGTAATAATTGAAGGTATATAATGAGCTGATTGAGACACTCTGCATTTCATGTACCACAAATTTTCTATCAATGAGTTTCACCTCCACTTGAAGGCATTATCAAGAAGTCTACAACTCATTGTATAATTTTAATTATTTCATTGCTTCACAGTGTTAATTCCAATTTAAAGTTCAGATGGTATCACAAAGTGATTGCAACTCATTTTTTATGGAATTGATTAATGAAATAATCTTAAAAGATAATTTGTGTAGAGATAAGCCTCTGAGCTTATGAGTGACTTATGTTTATAAGTGATATACCTCTAAGGGACATAAAAAGGAAATTTATACTTAGTAAGATAAAATGTAATGATGTAGAAAGAGTAACAGTAAAACATTAAAATTCAAATGCGAAAGACTTCTATAAATTTATAAATAATTCTGTTAAGCAAATAACACTACACATTTTAATTACTTTAACTTTCTGAACCAAGAGATGCATAAAAGAAAGTACCTTTGCAAAAGATATAAAATATTCAAAAGTAGCTACAATATACAAAATAAGCGCAACAATTACAGACTGATATCTTTGAATGCATCATAAAATGTAAACTAAAGAATTATTAGGAGCCAAAAGTTTGTTTCCAAGTAGTTTGGATATTGTGAAAGTCAACCGTAATTGTCTTAGACTCATTTGTACAATTAATTCATCAGGCATATAGGAAGGAGCTTTTAAATATGTAATACCATGAGACATAAGTAAGACATTTGACTGTGTGAAACATGATATATTTCTAAGTACATTAGAAATTTATGGAATAAGAAACTCTAATATAGAATTGTTTGTAACTTATTTTATAAATCGATAGAAAGTATACAAGTATGAAAGGAAGGATCTCAGATATTAGAAGTAAACACAGGTGTTCCACAGGGTCACTTTGGGCTTTTTATGTTTCATGATGACTTAGAATGCTTATCATCTGATGCAGTAGTACATGCTTATGATATATTGCTTTTAAACCCTCATAAATATTTCAAAGTGCTGTTACAAGTAGCAAACACAGCCACTGAACAATATGAATGAAAGTAAACCAGCGTATTTTATCAACATTAAAACACATTGTGCAGGTATATCATGTGAATGAAACATTAAACTTTTAGGTATAATTATAGATGAAAATACTAACATGGAAGCCACATGTAGACCTGGGGAACACCTGTGTTTACTTCTAATATCTGAGAACCTTCCTTTCATATCTGTATATTTTGATATAGACCAATATTATAAGATAAAATTTTAAGAATAAATGTCATTAAAGCTACAATAGAATATAAATAGCAGGTTTATTAAAATAGTTGTAATAATCATTGGATATCATACCACTGTGAGCTGGAGGGGATGCAATTTAAATCTTCTTTGTCCGCCTTAAGCGGCCCTTTCGGGAACGACGCGATGAACTTCTGGAACGGGGCTTCCTCGAAATACTTCTAGATCTACGTCTTCGGGTATACCTGCGTCGTCTTATTTTTCTGCATTTGATGTTCCTTTGCCAACACACTCTCAGTGGCGTATCAAAGGTTATAAAATGTACTAAATCCGTAGTGACCAGAGCTTTCACAACCTTTTTCATTTCCTTCGGGCTCCATTGGCGTTTGGGGCTGAGCGAGCTTTTGCTCGCCATTAGGCATAATACTCTTAAAATTTTCTTGCTGTCCGATAAGTTGCTTTTGCAAGGTTTCTGCTCTGCAACTTTTCTCATGTTGAATCTACCCATTTCGATGTCACTATATCGTCAGTACAGTTAAAATGGAAAATGAATTCAATACAATACAATTAAATAAGAATACAAAGAATTTAAAAGGCGTATATATCGATAGTAAAACGCCTAAAACGTAACAAAATCTTGACGCAATGTATACGTGTACAACAAGAAATGTTTTGTTTGTTTGCTATGGAGATGGACCGTTGTTTAACATGCATTGCAATGAAACAAATGCGAGGGAAAATAAATTTTACTGAAACTCACAGGAAAAGCAAATCTAATGTGTTGTATTCGCATGAACAAATTATTCTTACAAAAGTAGCCATCTCTGTCGAGATAAAGCTGCGTAGAAAGTGCCTTGTTGCTAATTTTCTTGCAGGTCCACAGGAAATAGTGAATACAGTAGGCTTTAAGGGACAACTAAATCTTTTAAAGCTACTTCCGGTGCGATGTCTCTGAAATTTCATTCTCTCTCTCTCTCTCTCTCTCTCTCTCTCTCTCTCTCTCTCTCTCTCTCTCTCTCTCTCTCTCTCTCTCTCTCTCTCTCTCTGTGTGTGTGTGTGTGTGTGTGTGTGTGTGTGTGTGTGTGTGTGTGTGTGTGTGTGTGTAATTTACGTCCTCCAACGTTAAGTCATATCGGACGATGAATGGAATGGGTGAAATGATGCTCAAATGAGTCCGGGGTCCATGGAGCTTAGAGTTACCCAACATTCGTCTTACAGGATAAGGGAAAACTCCGGAAAAACCTTATCCAGATAACTCACCCTGACCGAGATTCAACTCGGGACCTCTTGAACGTGAGGCAGACATGCTACCACCACGCTACCAAGCCGGGCAAAATTCCATTCTCTTTGCATGGCCAAGAGATTAAAGAAAGAAAGAAAGAAAGAAAGAAAGAAAGAAAGAAAGAAAGAAAGAAAGAAAGAAAGAAAGAAACAAGAATCAAATTTGAGAAAACTATAGGAACATGAAAATTCAAACAAACAGCTTATATTAATGATAACGTAGAAAATGAACCTAGCTACATTATTAGCTTATATTCGTTTTTCGCAGTCTGTGCTATTTGTTGATGTTCTAGGATGGATGGGAAGAAGACATTTGAATAAGAAAACTACTATCACAGAAATGTGCGCATATGAGTGTGGTGAGCCCAGAAACGGAAAACATTGTAATAACCCTGTGTTTAATGAAATGACAATTGTAGAACAATCTTTATCGTTTAGTGTATCGAAAATCAAAATAAATATCTGCTTAAGATAGTCCTTTGCATTAATATTTTAAGCAACGTAGGCGAATAAAATGCGTTTGACATTTTAGATGGTCTTTAGTGCCATTCAAGGTGTAGTGCATGAAGATATACAAGAAGTATTAGCGTACAGAATAATTAGATGTTCTGTGGCGTACAGTTCTCTGGGAAAGCAGAAGGTTCTGAATTGATGAATTGAGTGGCAAGTGACTTAAAATTCTATGCTCCATATCAGTAACGGACATTTCATGGACTGTGAAGGGCATATTGCACAACTACAAGGTATATACGTAATTAACAAGTGTAATGAAGTATACTGTCAACTCTAACCTGCAAGCCCGCCTCGTTAGCGTAGATGGTAGCGTGTCTGCCTCACGTTCAAGAGGTCTCGAGTTCGAATCTCGGTCAGGGTAAGTTACCTGGATAAGGTTTTTCCGGGGTTTCCCTTGTCCTTAAAGACGAATGTCAGGTATCTCTAAGCTCCATGGACCCCGGATTAATTTGAGCATCATTTCACAAATTTCATTCATCGTCCGATATTACGGACGATTTACGTTGAAGTACGTAAATTACAAAAAAAAAAAAAAAAAAAAAAAAAAAAAAAAAAATCTAACCCGCTAACCTTAGCCAGAATATCGAATTCGAATTAAAATGTTATTAGTCATAGATTTCTACAGGATTTTGACTTTATCAGTACAGATGAACTACATATAAAATTATTCAATGCTCTAATCATATAAAATACACCATTAACAAATTACAATGATAATTCAATAAGGTTATACAAACATTTATATTATAAGGAGTTTTTTCAGATATCGATTAAACATTGTACCATTTAGCACCTTTAACGTTCCAAGCAATTTATTATCGAGGGTCATAAGCCGCAAAGTATAGCTGAGGGATATTCTAATACAGGTTCAACGAAAGAGGTGGCAGCAATTGAAAAGAAAGTAATAGCTCGGGAAGTATCCCCCCCCCAAAAAAGTCTAGGAGTGTCAAGGTCAAGTTGGGCCCCCATTGAGTAGCACCAGCCCTACCAATCCACGGATCACGGAATCTTGCATGCAAAGTGTCTCGAACTGGCAAGGAAATGTGTGGAGGCATGCCATTTTTATCTAATTAACTAATTGACTAAGATGAAGCGGGGTTAGGTGAGAGAAATCGGAGAAGGTTTTGGCAGATCCCGCAATAAGCACTCTGGTAATTATCATTTATTTCCTAAGCAGCATGTATCGTGCTGCATTGCATAAAGTATAAGGCCAGGATGGCAGGCATGGCTTGCACCCTGGAAGCCAAATTGGAAATTCAGTGGGGCATGTGCACCTGTTTGTTATAATAATTATATCTTGGTGTTGCTCGGTGAAGATTCATATGGGGATTTACGGTTTTGTTGATGGCTCTGACTATGTAGGCGATGGTGTTAATATATGAGCCATCCGTTACATGCAGTGATGTGAAGCCCCATAATTTTGAAAAATAGATAAAACTGCACATTATTTTGCTATATAATGCACTTCTTTTTTCTTTGTAGTGAACACATAGGGGAATTATGGACTGTCAAAAGAAATAATGGTTAGATGTGTGCGCAATTAAACTATTAAATTATTTTCTATTAACTAATACACACAGTTCCATCACTTTTACTGCATAACTAAAACTACAAACATCATTAATAGTTCAGAGTGTAATCTTTCATTGAGTTGTTTATTTGACACACATTGAGTTGTATATCATGATCTGCGAGGTTTACACTATGCAGAGGGCTCCATTTGCCATCTTAGTCAAAAAGTACATTGCTTAAAGTCTTACCAAGTTAAAGTAAGCCATTTATCCAAACAATTGCTGCGCACATTAGACAAATTATACTTCACAGTCAGATAACTACATGAAATATTCTCTTATTGGAAGATACACTGTGCAGCATAGTTTTAAATCTATGGTCTGCACATCAGCAATAATGAAGAAATTTGTGGATAAGAACTTCACGTATGCGCAAACAAAATGCAAAGCCATTATTGCAAATGTTTCTTTCCTCTTGCAACAGAGAAAATTGTTAATGGTTTGAAAAGTTCAAATTATTATTGCTGTTTGTCGGTTGATACTTCTAACCATACTGATGTCAAAGCTGTGCCCATTATTGTAGGTACGATACTTTACTCCAGAAGGTATTGATGTTCAAATACTGAGTTTAAATAACCTATCTGGAGAAATATCTAATATTCTTTCAGGTCACATTTGTGAGACAATTGAGAAATTTAAGATTTCTCATAAGATGATAGGATTTTCAGCAGACAGTACAAATACGAACTTTGAAGGATTAGCAAGAAAAGGAAAGAACAATGTTTACAATAAACTGCAAGTTAACCACTTTTTCCAGATCTAAAAATTGTACCTTTCCATGTATTTATATCTTAGAAACAGTTTCATTCATACATGAAAATAAAGGAAATCTTTAAGCTTAACAATGAATATCATTGATACAATACACGAATAGTAACATCTATCCATCTCCAACAACATAGATTAACAAAAAGTTTGAATTCAGTTTCCCATAAAGGTGTTAACTTGTATAATAAAATTCCAGAGACCATCAAAGTACTGTAGACCAAAGCGTTTAAAAGTAAAGTTAAAAACTTACTCTTAAAATATATGTTTTACTCAGTTGATGAATTCATGAATACCCAATTTTGATTACCATTTGTTATAAATCACCTGTTTATTTAATATTAGAAATTAGTAAATAAGTTTTACCTTTGAACTTTTTTGTTTCATGGATCCTGTTAATCTGAGAGATGCACTCTGTCTCAATAAGAAGCCTGATGACAAACTTCAAATCCAAAATTACACTCCAGAAAATCTATGTTTTACAATGTATATAAAAATCTCAATTGTATACCTGACTGAGGCTTTTCCGAGGTTTCCCACAATCGTTAAAGGAAATACTGGGTATCTGTATTTTCACCTCGGTGCAGCCTTGCAAAATTATCATTTTCTTGCACTTTTTTTTAAATACTCTAAATGTGATAGCATTTGACTTACCTTTTTTTGTCGAAACCCATATTCTGTAAAATTTTGTTGGTGAATAAAATCTGAATCTGAATCTAGGTGGAAGCATAGTAGGTATTGGCTGTGCAGCCAACATAATCAATAATGCTATTCAAGCAGCTGTAGATGTATTTCCAGTAGATACTCAAATGATTCAAGGGAAGGTTTATTAGTATTTCCATCAGTTTACTGTGAGAGTAGTAAGCCTCAAGCCTTTTTCTGTTTGTTTGGGACTACTGATTATAAAACACAGGACACTGCAAGACACGATGGCTGTACGTGAACCTGCACTGAACCATTTCATTGAAATATCTGATGCACTGAAGTCATATTTTTAGTACAAGAAAAGAGTCCAAGAATACTTTTTCAATAATAGGGAATCTTTTCTGTCATGTTTTTGAAGTCACAGATGCCGATCTTTTCTCAGTGCATTCAAAGAATTGACCGCAAAAAGGCATCAGGTTTTGAAGTGAAAAAAGAAATTGACCTTCTACTTATAAAACTTGATATGTGCCAGAGGGAAATGTTCCTGAACAATGATGTGAAACAGAACTTCAGAATCTCTGTAGTGTGGATTTGATTGTAGAAGATACATTTAGAAGCTATGTCTCAGAATTTATACAACTGCAGTTCAGTACATTAAGGAATGGACCCATCAGTCATTCAAACAGTTTTCCTTAAAGCAGTGAATTTCCCTGGATTCACCTATTATTTAGAGAAAAATAGAAGAGTAGAAGAATATGTGAGAGAATTAAATTGATATTGGGAAGCTTGGTTATCAATGAAGAAGAACTGTTTGGTGAACATAGGCATACTACAGTCCGGCCGCTCTATCTCCAGCTCTGACGTTTAGTGGCTGCTGGAGGTGGAGGGGGAAGGTTAATAGTACCAACATTTAATAATGAGTAATTGAAAACATATCGTCAGAATTATCTTTATAATGAGAGTATAGAACTATATTAGCTTAAAAACATTGAAATCCAACTAGTAATTTCATTATCATGCAAGATATTCTATTCGAATATTTCGTTCACACCTTTCACGCACACCAACTGCTTCTGTTGGTGGTACTGGGAGACTGTAAATCTGGTGTCGTGGTCAGGAAGTTAAAACTGTCTGCTAGCGCCAATCAGCGTTGTCGCTGCTAGGCGTGGCTTGCAAATCCAGCACCGTGTTACCGATGCAATTTTGTGAGGACCACGTGGCTTTTATTTGCTTTTGGATCCCGCGCTGGTGGTTTGTTTAATTTTTTGTGTGTGCATGAATTCCGATTTGTAGCGTCTGTAAGTCTTATTATTATCGCTATTATGGTAATATGGCTACTGGTTCGTCAGAATTCAAGAAAAAAATCGGCTCTTATAAGAGCCAAAGCCATGAATTTATATCAGGCTACGTGAGTACTTTGAGAAGGAGCGGGACAGTGGTGGACCTCTACTACCTGTTACCAAGGTGCTGGACAGAGTTTGTGACGCCTTGAAGGTGGGAAGAATGTGACCGAGGAAAAGTGCCAGCTGATTTAAGTTCGCCGTCTGCAGTTCTGCGTACACCGGGAAAGCAAAGGCAACTAGGCAGCCTTAAAACTTCACTTGATGCTCTTCAAACGGATGCTATAAGGCGACATGTGTATCAATATCATATGAGAAAGGAATTTCCCACTCGTGCGAAGTAGCATTTTGTTATTTCTTTTCCAGTAAATGGTATATTGTCTCCATATGCAACTATTCTGGGACCATGTATATACACGCTGTCCATGTACATTTATGAAGTTACGATCTGCAAATGTGTGAAATATATAAAATACACATGTTCTTCTGCTTGAAATTCCCGCTAAAGAACTGGCAACAATGCGCTTCCCCCTCTCGAGAACTGTCAGAGCCGGAGATACAGTGGCCGGACAGTAAACTGTATGTTACAGAACAGAAGCTAGCTGATTGGAACAGTACAAAGTGTAAAATTGTGGACAGATAGAAAGAATTATTTTCACATTTCAAGAAGAAAGGCATAACCTACAGTGAAATGGAGAAAATTGTCTGTTTCTGCCTTAAATTACCTGGATCTAATGCTCCTGTAAAGTGTGTCTTCTCCCTCATGAACTCGCTTGATAATGTCTTTCTTAGTAGAATATTTAGTTGAACACTTTTCAGATAAGTTTCAATGTTCAAAATTATAACTAAAGAAGGTGGGATGTGTGGAATAAACATTTCTTTTATCCACTTTTGTGGTTCATTTGGTCATAGTAATCCTCACTGCTGCTTCCTGCCTTAATGAGCAGTTTCGCTACATTGAAAAACCCCTTATTTCCTCCGACATGTGTTATAAAAGAATGAACAGTTTTCCTACATTGTAACATTTGGTAACAGTTACGATACTCTTACCAAAGATTTTGTGACTCAAGGAAAATCTATCCTGCGCTGAACTACTTCCTGTATTTTGTAGAACTCCTGAACAACTTCCTGGTTAACATACTTATGAAATTCACCCACAAACACTTTTCATTTGCCTTTCGGTGTGTTTCTTTTTCCTTCAGTGTTGAAAATAAAACAGAATGTATACTTTTCTGTTGAAGCTGTTTACACTTCTTTCTAATCTTCAGAATTAAAATTTATAATTTTCCACAATAGTCGACACCTGCACCTGTAAGGTAAGTGTCTGACTCATGCAGAAAAAAATTATTTTAGTTCAAATTAATGTTTTTTCAAGAGGTCCTGAGTTTGAAGCTAGGTCATTAAGGGTTATTTGAATAAGGTTTCTTCAGGAGTTTTTCCGCATTCTGAATGATCAATTTTGGGTAACTCTAAGCTCCAGGGAATCTGGGTTCATTTGTGTATCATTTCATTCATATATATATATATATATATATATATATATATATTATACCTATATACAATGACTCATAATTTTTCATACAAGGTGCTCTGTAAATATAACAGGCTTGTTTTTTTAAGGAAAAGTGGATAAACAATTCAAAATTGCTAAACTCTTAGTTCTGTGCATTTCATAGGTACCCCAGTAATGCAGTTGTGGCTTGTAAATGATTTTGAAAATGTGCACTACCTGTCAATTGTTTGAGATACAAAAATTTGCTTGTCAATATTTTTCAGACAAGGGATGGTTAGCAGCTCAAGGCATGCTTTGCATTTGGTATGTGCTGTGCATGGAGGTCCCAATCAGAGTCTTACTCTCGCACAATGCAGACACGAACATTCAGGTGTGATTTGGGGGCAAGAGAAAAGAACAGTATATTTGAATAAGGACAATTAGTAATATTCCTTCATGAAAAGGCAAAAACATGTCGGCAATTAGCAAATTTGTTGAACATGAGGAAAAGTACCGTTAACATTATCTGCTGATATAAATACCATAATAGGATCTAAAATTTTCCATAGACAGGTCGCCTGAAGGTTCTTAATAGGAGCGAAGAAAGGGCAGCAATAAGCAAAGTGAAAAATAATCCACGTCTTACTGCAACTGATATTGCTGCAGAGGCTTTGAGTGCATTTGAAAAGAGGATCAGCGCAAGCATAATCTGGAGGGTGTTATACAGAGAGCTTAAGCATTGTCAAACTGCAAGGAAAAAGCCCTATGTCAACAAAATAAATAGGATCAAGTGACAAAGATTTGCTAAGGAGCACCTCAGCAAAGATATGAACTGGTGGAAAACAGTTATTTTCTGCGACGAGTCAAAATTCAAAATTTCTGGCTCAGATGGGCAAATTATAGTTTAGAGATAATCCAATAATGCATTTGAAGAAAGCAATATGCAGGCGACAGTAAAACATGGAAGGGGACATGTTATGGTTTGGGGCTGTATGTCAGCTAAAAGAGCAGTTGAGCTAAGTTTTATAGATGGACATGCAAATCACCGCCAGTATCTTCAGATTTTATAAGATAAACTAAAGAAAAGTGCAGAAAATATGGGAATAGGAGACTCTTGTAAATATTATCAGGACAATGACCCAAAACATACGGCCCACAATGTAATGCTATGGTTGTTGTACAGCTGTCCTAAAGTTGTGAATCTTCCCCCACAGCAAGAGAAATGGATTAAATTGCCCCGTTCTATCACTCGCAAACTGGTGGAGAGCATACCGAGAAGGCTGACTGAAGTGCTACAGAGGAAGGGAAGAATCACCGAGTATTGATATTCCTACATGGCCTCCATTCTTTGTCACTTAATTTTTAATTTTTGAGGGTCTAGTTTCAGGAGCTGTTGCTGCTATATTCAACCACAAAGGTCACACTGTCATTGGTTATACTTTCCTGAAATCCTCCCTCTGCTGGTGGAAAAATGAACTTATGTATTCAGTTTTCAATTGGTATGATTTTGAAATGCTTTGTATTTTGATATTAAGAAGTTCTCCTATATTATAATTTTCTTATGGTTTATCATACCTTTTAATAATATCAGATTTGGGTGAAAGTTATGGTTGTCATTCCAGAAGTGAACTGCTACTGCTGACTAGTCTTCCTATCAGTTTGATGTTTCTAAAAAGTTTCTGGTTCCAGGGTTTAGCTTTCTTTTGGTCTGCCCTATGTAGAATCTTTCACAATCCTTAGAATTTACTTGGTATATTCTGGAGCTGTTGATTGGTAGGATTTCATCTTTTGTCTTTGAGTTTTACAATTTGATTAATAAGTATAAATATATTGGTGCAAAGACAATAGTTTGTTCTCTAAAGATCTTTTAGAATCTGTTAAATATTTTTGGGTGGTACATCAATCCTTTAAATGTGCTGTTGCTTTGTTTTTGCATAGTGAATGTGCTTGCTTGCTCTGTTTTTTCATGGTGAATGTGCTTGCTTCCTTAATGATTTTCTTAAGCTTAGCATTTTTAATTTCCTTGAACACTGGATTCTTGTTATATCCAGTTTCTTCCTCTATGTGAGGATGGCTTTTGTTCCTTGCAGTATCCTACTTTATCCATGGATATATTGACTATCTAGTCTGTGTGTAAGACTGTTTATTATTTCATGTTTATATGTAATTGGGTTATAGCTATGACTTATATGTAATTTTCAGACAGGGTTGTGTTCCTGTAAAGTTCCAAATTTTATTTTTAAGTTATGCCTGATGACATTTAATCCCAAAAAAAAAAAAAATGGAATTGTCTATTAATTTCCTATTATGTTGTGAATTTGATCGATTTTACCCATGACTGAGTAGTTTTAATGCATTCTTTAAATATCTATCCGGAATTACTGCAAAGATGTCATCAACATATTTGCACCAAACCTTAAAGAACCAGCGGAAAGACAGTTTCATTGGTGTTTTAAATGAACTCATGAATAAGTTCGCCAAAATAAGCAAAATAGGTAACCCTATATAGAATAAAAAGAAGTATTTCAGAAAGTGGAGTGCCATTGTTACTAAAATTAGGCAAGTGAGTCAACCTTATATATACTTTCTCCACTTACAAGTTTTTTATGAAGACTAGTTTCTGGGGACTTCTCCCCTATCGCCAGCTCTGTGGTAGACTGATGATGCATCCGGTGTCTGCATCTGGCTTGGTGTTGTGCTGCCATCTAACGTCCTGGTAAGTTTGATGACGTCATCTACCGCGGGAATTTCAAAATTCATCAAGAGGTCCTGCTTTTCGTAATAAATATGTTTTCCCAAATCTGTAGTTCCAGAGGTTTCTTTGCCTGTTTGATCAGTTCTATTTCTTGTTTTATGTTGTGATTCTCAGACCAAAAGTGATGTGATACGGCCGACTTGTCCATTTGTTTGAATTTAATATTTCTGAAGTGTTCTTTCATTCTTGTTCCTAGATTCCTTTTGGTCTTACCAATGTATATCTTGTCACAATCCTGGCAACTCATTTGGTAAATGCCTGATAATTGAGTTTTCGGTGTGCTATTTTTTAGAGGGTGGTTTAGTAAGTTGCGGATGTTGTGTTTGTTTTGAGGGGCTAATTTTATGTTGAAGCTCTTAAATATCTTTTCAAATTTTTTGAAGTATTTTGGATGAAATGTAAATTTTCCATATCTGGTGTTTGGGTTTTCTAGTTTTTTTAACGTAGTAATGTCCTTTAAGTATTTGTTTCTTTTGTGTCTATAGATCAGTTTTTTGATGAAATTTGTGTTATAGTTGTTCAGTTCGGCAACCTGGTGTATGTGAGCGTACTCCTGTTCATATTCTGTTTTTGTTAGCGGAATGTTGATTAATCTGTGAACTAAACTATGGAATACTGCATATTGATGTTGTACTGGGTTGAATGGGTTGCATTTAATGTAATTGTCAACATGTGTTGCTTTTCGGTATATTCCAAATTGTAATCCTGTTGGTGTTCTAATGATTTTCAAATCTAGAAAAGGTAGCCATTCATCCTGCTCTACTTCAATGGTGAAAACTATGGATTTTTCTTGTAGGTTTAGCAACTTTATAGCATCCTCGGTTAGTCTTCTAGGAACTAACGCAAACACATCGTCGACATATCTATGCCAACATTTGAAAATATGTGGAAAGGCTTTAGTAATGTGTGTTTCCAAATTACTCATGAACAGATTCGCTAGTAATGGTGAAAGAGGGTTACCCATGGCCAAGCCTGCTGTTTGTTGGAAGATCTTGCTGGAGAACGTGAAGCTGTTTTGTTCAATATATTGGGTGGTTAATTTGATGTATTCCTCTATTTTATCATCTGCAACGTTGCTTTTGGATAACCAGCCTTTCATCAATTTTGGAATTTTTTCTACTGGTATGCTCGTGAATAGAGATCTGATATCAAAGGACACCATCACCTCTTCAGTTTTTATAATTGTGTTTTCAATTTTCTTTACTAAATCAAATGAATTGTTTATGCTTAGAGATTCAAACTTTTCAAACTTGTCAAATTCTTCCAGCAACCATTTTGCCAGTTTGTAAGTCGGGGCATCTATATTGTTAATAATGGGTCACATGCTGTTGTCTATCTTGTGAATCTTAGGTAGGCAGTATAATTTTGGCAAATTAGGGTTGTTTACAATTATGCTATTTTTCATCTTGTGTGGCACTGCTGTATTTTCTTTAATTGCTTTTTTGGTGGTTTCTATGTATTTCCTTAAAGGGTTTTTGGTTAGGGTTGTATATTCTGGATTTTGTAGTAGATGTTCAACTCGCTGGTTGTAATCATTTCGGTCCATAATGACTACCGTATTTCCTTTGTCTGCTTTCAGATAAAAAACTGGTTTTTGGTTCAATGTTTGAATAGTTTCTTTGTAGTTATTTTCCTGTCCGAATGTCATCCCCTTTAGAATTTCTAAGCATTTTGATTTAACTAATGTTTTTTCGCTACCATTTTCCAAAAAGTTTGAGGTTATGGTGACATCAGCGATGTAATCGTCTAAACTGTCCGAGTTGCCGACACAAGTTTTAATTTTGAATCTCTAAGCATAAACAATTCATTTGATTTAGTAAAGAAAATTGAAAACACAATTATAAAAACTGAAGAGGTGATGGTGTCCTTTGATATCAGATCTCTATTCACGAGCATACCAGTAGAAAAAATTCCAAAATTGATGAAAGGCTGGTTATCCAAAAGCAACGTTGCAGATGATAAAATAGAGGAATACATCAAATTAACCACCCTATGTATTGAACAAAACAGCTTCACGTTCTCCAGCAAGATCTTCCAACAAACAGCAGGCTTGGCCATGGGTAACCCTCTTTCACCATTACTAGCGAATCTGTTCATGAGTAATTTGGAAACACACATTACTAAAGCCTTTCCACATATTTTCAAATGTTGGCATAGATATGTCGACGATGTGTTTGCGATAGTTCCTAGAAGACTAACCGAGGATGCTATAAAGTTGCTAAACCTACAAGAAAAATCCATAGTTTTCACCATTGAAGTAGAGCAGGATGAATGGCTACCTTTTCTAGATTTGAAAATCATTAGAACACCAACAGGATTACAATTTGGAATATACCGAAAAGCAACACATGTTGACAGTTACATTAAATGCAACCCATTCAACCCAGTACAACATCAATATGCAGTATTCCATAGTTTAGTTCACAGATTAATCAACATTCCGCTAACAAAAACAGAATATGAACAGGAGTATGCTCACATACACCAGGTTGCCGAACTGAACAACTATAACATTTCATCAAAAAACTGATCTATAGATACAAAAGAAACAAATACTTAAAGGACATTACTACGTTAAAAAAACTAGAAAACCCAAACACCGGATATGGAAAATTTACATTTCATCCAAAATACTTCAAAAAATTTGAAAAGATATTTAAGAGCTTCAACATAAAATTAGCCCCTCAAAACAAACACAACATCCGCAACTTACTAAACCACCCTCTAAAAAATAGCACACCGAAAACTCAATTATCAGGCATTTACCAAATGAGTTGCCAGGATTGTGACAAGATATACATTGGTAAGACCAAAAGGAATCTAGGAACAAGAATGAAAGAACACTTCAGAAATATTAAATTCAAACAAATGGACAAGTCGGCCGTATCACATCACTTTTGGTCTGAGAATCACAACATAAAACAAGAAATAGAACTGATCAAACAGGCAAAGAAACCTCTGGAACTACAGATTTGGGAAAACATATTTATTACGAAAAGCAGGACCTCTTGATGAATTTTGAAATTCCCGCGGTAGATGACGTCATCAAACTTACCAGGACGTTAGATGGCAGCACAACACCAAGCCAGATGCAGACACCGGATGCATCATCAGTCTACCACAGAGCTGGCGATAGGGGAGAGGTCCCCAGAAACTAGTCTTCATAAAAAACTTGTAAGTGGAGAAAAGTATATACAAGGTTGACTCACTTGCCTAATGTTAGGTAACCCTAATTTCTGTCTGTAGTATTTACCATTAAGGCTGAAAAGACTTTGTTCAGTACATAGGTTTTTAATTAAATGTATTCTTCTACTGATTCCCTTTCTATAGATGTTAGCCATTTTCTTAACACTGGAGTTCTTCTGTTGATATGCTTGGGTATAGGGATGTGATATCAAATGAAACCAACTTGTCACTTTGTCTAATTTTATGTCTTTAATTTTTTCAACTAGGTCTAAACAGATGTTGAAATTTGCACATTCAAACTTTGAGAGATAATTAAATTTGTTAAATAACCATTTGATGAAACTATGTATGGGGCATTTATGCCACTAGCAATAGGTCTCATGGCTTTACCTGTTTTGTGTATTTTTGACATATAATCTTGATAATGTTGGATTATCTACTTTAATTTTGTATAAGTTTTTCATTTATTATTAATTTTTAAATTAACGTTTTATTTGTAGATTCAATGCAGTATTATCATGGGTTAGTTTTAATGATATTTTAATACAAAAAATCTATAGATCCAACTTTAAGAGGAAAGCAATTAGTCAATGAAAAAGTATTACATAAAATTAAAGTAGATAAACCAACACCAAGAATCTATGGCAAGAAAAACCATCTACACAGAGCAAAGCAAAAAGAATGTAACCTAAATACCAGAGGGAAAAAGTATTGAAATTGAAACAGGATGACATGTTCACAGTAGCATTTAGGTTTTATAATGAAAACCATAACATTGATCCAAATCTGTAGTTATTAAAAGGCATAAAAACAAGCTCCAACATAACGGAATCTTAATATGGAAATACAAAGAGTAATACATTTTGAAATCCCACCAGTTGACAATTACATAAAGAAGTTCATTGGTCCATCAAGAGAGAGAACACTCCAGGAAATAACAATCAGTGATGTCAGATCTTCGAGGTTGAAATTGGAGGCAACTACTCCAGAAACTAGTTCCTCAAAAATTAAAAAGCAAGTGAAGTGGTGTGGAAAATAAAACCACAAATGTTTTATTAATTAATTTGTATGCTGCTGTTTCTGAAATCCTCCAAACATCAGTTAGTTCAATGTTTTAGTTTGCAAAATAATACTACCCTTCCTCTTCTGGTTAAAGTTACAGCTATGAAGAAAAAGCAGGAACAGTTTATCACTCTTAACAGAATGCTAAAAGTATACACAAATTTTACAGTATATTGGTTGAACAACCAGCAGACTGCTGTTAATGCTACATTCTGGATCAAAAGTTTGTAAGTGTTAGGGAAATTATATTTAACAACATTACAAGATATACATAAATCTATTGACTGAGCAATACTTCATAGACAGCAAAGAAAGTCGCAGGGGAATGAGGGGCCGGGGAGATTAGACACAGTTCTGGTACCCTGCCTGGTAGTGGTTTATGACAGTCGGGTCAGTTCACTGATAGCCTATACAAAAACATTCTGATGCCTTCTACTTTTGTAAACAAATCTCCGTTTTGGCATAGTGAGTGAATAAGATGCATGCTTTTTAAACGATTCTAGCCTCGTGTAGCATGCATTCTCTGTTACACACATTCACTGTCCTTGTTGCACTGTGAAAGGGTAGCACATTCCTGTCAGGGACTTTCTTTGCATTGGCGAATGGTAATTAAAATGAGAAGCAATATTGTTTATATAATTGGAAGTTATTTCTGGGCTATTATGTCTTGATCTGCTGAACACATTTTATCCAAAACTGCGGTGGACACCTTCAGTACCAAGGCCTACGTCATCGCGAGGAGGTTGTGCTGTGTCTGAGGCATTGACGACCTGAGCCATTATATTCATAATGAGAGTGCTCCCTGCCAGTGACATAATCTTGTAGGCTTAACTAGCAAGAGGTTGGGGTTCGATTTTGGTTTCCGTCTTGGGAGTTTCTCCTTAGCGCGGCGATAGTGCACCTGCTTACCAAGCGGAAAGCCCGGTTCGATTCGCGGTACCTGTATAGGCATGTTCCTAGCGCGGTGTTCTTCTATTGGCCTGTTTTTGAAGATAAAGTAAATTGTTGTTTAAAATAATACCAACAGTGAAGTTTCAATGTTTCACTTAAACGTTTTCATCATATGTGAATATTTATTACGTGAATCAGATTTCACCCACATTTTCATGTTTAGTGCAAATATGCAAGATGTTACTGCTATTAATAATTGACATAAGAGTTACTCGAGACTTTCGTTTTAGGCAAATTTAAAAGCCATCGGTTTGGGCCGGGTTTGAACGCCCGACCATAACATCAGTAGGCCTGCCCCTATTCGCTAGGCCGATAACACCTCAATTCTGTTACCTTCTGCAGGAACGTCTGTAATTCTCTTACACATATATTGTGATAGTTTTGAGGGAAATTTAAATTATATCAGTCACTTTTTAAAACAATAATATACAGAGGAACATTTAAATATCTAAATAAATATATAATAGTGTTAACTGTCTTTGTTCTTGCATAGATTTCTATCTTGGTGACTTTTGGCTAGGGTTACAATTATCTTCAATTATATTTCAAATAATTGCGTTAACATAAAAGAAAAATCAAGAAATTGACCATCTTCCATTTCAGAAAAGTTTAGGGAGTTACAAGATTCAAAACAATAATAAGGAATACCTTAGCGATGGTTACACACACACACACACACACACACACACACGCACACGCACACGCACACGCGCACGCGCACGCGCACACGCACACGCGCACGCGCGCACGCACCCACGCACGCACGCACGCACGCACGCACACAGTTGTGTGCTTTAACGAAATCTATATTTTTGTGTATTGTGATTTTGTCTATCTATTGCGGTTAGTTATGCAAGTCACACAGAATTTAGAGAACTTGTGACGCTATTACAGGTTACTTGTATGTAAATAACATAAGTATTTGATAGTTTAATCAAAATCGTCGGAGCCATTTTATTTGGAAAATCAAAAACTTTGAAAATGTTTGCATAGGAGTAGTTTAGGATGGGGATTTCTTTTTTCTTTTCTTTCCTTTCTTTCCTTCTTTTTTATTGTCATGTCATATTCTCTTCTCTGAAGACGCTGAACATGACTCCTGCTTCTGTGACTTCTTTACGTAATTACGCATCATTCTGAAATCACACGAAACATGAGTAGTCAATTATATGAATAACACACAAAGAGTTTTACAACAGGGGCATAATGGGGTAGTACCCTGTTATGCCCCACCAATATTGCCCCGTAAACACAAGCTTAGGTTAGTGCTTGTCGATGGTTCGATATTCAAGGATAACTTAGCGAAAAACATAGATTTAGAAACAAATAAGTGTTATATACCACAATAATTATGTTTATTATTTAAATATAGATATGATGTACTTACATGCCTTGAAAGAGAACACGAATCTTGTAAAAACTGATTCAAATTGTATCCAACACACAACTCGCACACAACAGATTCTGTTATAGCAGCCAACTGACGTGTAAACTCTGTCTACTCAACGCAAGTGCACGGCGGCCGCTTTCTTTGAGGAACCCTCATAATCGTTTTACAACATGGACCCTCCTCCTGACGGTCCTCTCTACAAGGTTGCAACATTTTAACATCACCGTTTTGCACCTAATGAAACAGAACAACTGGAAGTTGGAACTTTGGCAACTGAGACTCCACGCGGAGTAGACATGCAACTGTCATTTTCAGAAAACCGGGGTTGCTATTGGTCCCCAACGTCAGTGTTCCATTTCTGAAGTGTGGAGATAGATTTATGACGGTCATTCGTGGGCGGAAAGGTCAGGTCCTTTGAGGTCCCTTTGAGTGGGAACTGCACACACGTTAAAAAAACAGACTTTACTAGTTGCTGTGATTGTGATAACGTAGTTTAGACAGATTCCGGTAGATTGTGCCACCTACTAGAGAGAAAACACGTATACCCCGTTCTGCCTCACTACCCCGATATGCCACATGTCGCCCTATACGTTAGAGTCAAAACAGTCTCTAAATTGTATATTCCAAGCTGCCACGATCAATTAAATAGTTTCGTTTCGCTGATTTCGAGAAATACTCTCCATCGTGCTATATACTCTCTGGTATTATGTTAAATGTTCTGTGGGTATTACTATAGTATGTTCTTCTGTGGGCATTACTAAAGCCTCAGCAAATGTTCTGGAAGCCTAAGCTGTCGCCCTATACGTTAGTATCAAAACAGTCTCTAAATTGTATATTCCAAGCTGCCACGATCAATTAAATAGTTTCGTTTCGCTGATTTCGAGAAATACTCTCCATCGTGCTATATACTCTCTGGTATTATGTTAAATGTTCTGTGGGTATTATTATAGTATGTTCTTCTGTGGGCATTACTAAAGCCTCAGCAAATGTTCTGGAAGCCTAAGCTGTCGCCCTATACGTTAGTATCAAAACAGTCTCTAAATTGTATATTCCAAGCTGCCACGATCAATTAAATAGTTTCGTTTCGCTGATTTCGAGAAATACTCTCCATCGTGCTATATACTCTCTGGTATTATGTTAAATGTTCTGTGGGTATTACTATAGTATGTTCTTCTGTGGGCATTACTAAAGCCTCAGCAAATGTTCTGGAAGCCTAAGCTGTCGCCCTATACGTTAGTATCAAAACAGTCTCTAAATTGTATATTCCAAGCTGCCACGATCAATTAAATAGTTTCGTTTCGCTGATTTCGAGAAATACTCTCCATCGTGCTATATACTCTCTGGTATTATGTTAAATGTTCTGTGGGTATTACTATAGTATGTTCTTCTGTGGGCATTACTAAAGCCTCAGCAAATGTTCTGGAAGCCTAAGCTGTCGCCCTATACGTTAGTATCAAAACAGTCTCTAAATTGTATATTTCAAGCTGCCACGATCAATTAAATAGTTTCGTTTCGCTGATTTCGAGAAATACTCTCCATCGTGCTATATACTCTCTGGTATTATGTTAAATGTTCTGTGGGTATTACTATAGTATGTTCTTCTGTGGGCATTATTAAAGCCTCTGCAAATGTTCTGGAAGCCTAAGCGTGTACAGAAGCTTCCAGAATTTCGTTGGAAAGAGCAATAGAATGCTCTGCTAGCAACCAACGCGTAAACTCTTTGATATATAGAATCACAGAATATGCCTCGTATCGCAAAACATGTTTCATAACTTACAAAAAGTTTTCCAATGATCAAAGTAAAAATCTCGATATGTTATTCAACGCGTATAATAAATATTTCGCCGAATCATTGATATTTTGGAATGTGCTTTCGAAGATACTAGTTTAGGTGAGTTTTCTTTAAAGAAAATGATGGAACATTGCTTCAGTTCTTTTGCATATTTACGTGACAGTCTCTCCTGTATACTTCTACTGATGCTCTCAGTAGGTTTCTTTCTATTTGTTGGTTTATACAAAATTTATAAAATAACAAATCTAAAAAGTGGTGAATCTAAAAGTGGTGAGAAAAAAGGAAACCATGATTCCACAATGTTAGCATATACCTTACTTAAAAATTTGAGGCAGCTGGATCATCTAATATCGGAGGAGGAATTTCTTAGAATTTCAAGATCTAAACTAGTTAACTTCCCTCATGGGTTAAAGCACAATAGACGTCGAATACACCCTGGCCACTACAACCAAAAACACCAAGGTCTGAAGAAAAATGACCTGTTAGACAAAGTAGAAGCGGACATAAAGAAGCTTCGTGGGATTGCCAAAAAATACGAAGGACTTAAGTTAATTGAGGTTTATGCTGATGCGTTGTTAAGATTACTGGATAATATTCGACAGGCAAGGGGATATGGTGGTAGCATCGCCCATCTTCGGGAATCTGCAACATTGCTGAGCTTTGAAATTCTACCCCTGTTGAAGTTACTTCGAGTTGTTAACCAGAAAAAGGAGTCAGCACAGCACCACCATGAAGGTAAGATTCCACAAAATAAGTTTACAGTTAAGAAATAAGATTATGGATTGAATAGAAAATTCGCAAATACGTTAAAGAAATCAGCAAAAACTTCTATTTTCATTACTGAAAAAAAAAAACTTTCTCATTGCCCCTAAAGTTAATTGTTCAATATTATTAAATTAAGTTCCTACTTGCATTTTGCAACTCGGCGTTTGTTCTGTCCCATCCTATATGCATCACTATTGCTACTTGTAAATAAGCATAAATTAGATAATCGCAGATTACGTGTTGAGTTTACGGCCAATGACGAACCTTGCTATGGATGAGGTGAAGCTGGAATACCCACGTAAAAATAACTGCATCATGGGTGCAGCATATTCCAGCTAGAACAAGTGTTTCAGCAAGGTAAGCAGTGTGCTAGTATACGATGTCAGTGTTAAACTGTTGTAATACTTATATATAAGGGTAGTCATTTCTAACATTTTGTGGTAGAAATAAGTGCAACTTTGCACTAATATAAATAGGAGGTTTTGCAGTAAAGTTAGGCTATTTTGCGAAAATTCAGTCCGCTGGAAATATTAAACAGAATTAAAAAGTAAAATGGTATTAGATGAGCAGTAAGGAAGTAAACCATTTTCTTAGAGCCTGTTGGACTAACTCAACAGTAACTATATCACGTGAAAGTCATTACAATAATTTTGTAATGCGTTTTGGTTTAACATATCAGCACTTCTGACAACGGTTACTCTCCCACGTTACATTTTAACCAGTATTTTTTTCCATACAAATATCATGGTATATTGTCAACAAACTAGGTCATTTTCTTTCACTGTCAACCCAGGCGCAAGAACTGAAACACGCTAAAATGGCTAAAATCGTTAAAATTGTTTTGTACTGCTTCTGATGCCGTTGCTTATCTCAATTTGCCACAAAAGTACAGATGTATTTCTTTTATCTTGAAAAGTGCAGAGCGATGCGCAGTGATATCTGGACGAGTCCACCTCAGAACGGTTGCAACTGGAGGGGAGGGCAGGTCAGTTACGTAACAGTTGCGAGCAAGTGAACACGTGCAGTGCTACTCGGTAATACTACAGCTTGTTTCAAAATGTGCTTGTCTCCTGGTTCCAAGAGGGCATTTATAAATGACGCCTCCTAGCAGCACATTAGGAAATAAAGTGCTACATTTAAAAACACGAGAAGTAATAACCAATATCCAAAGATTTATAAAAAAGGAACAATGGTCTGGGTCTGCTATAAAAATCTGGGGAAGGGTATCTGAGGCAACAGTTGTGTCTGAAAGCAGTTTAGGTGAGTTATTAAGGAAAGAAAAGCCATTGGTGCTAGTAGAACAACGTCCTTCTCTATGCCCAGTAAACAAAGATTAAGAACATACACAAAATCTAATTTGGATGTTTTAATTCAGAAGTAGTTAGGCGAAAGATGAATAATTTTTAAAGCGCAGAAAAACAAAGACCAACTTTGAAGAAAGTGCTTATGAAGCTAAAAATTCTATTGACTTCCAAGGCAGTGTCTAAACATTAAGAAGAGTTCTTTTGAAGCTAGGATTATTAAAAAAAAAGACACTAAGCGTGACAGACAAATTTTAATCAAACATCGCACCATACGTGCAAAAAGGCTTAAGTATTTACGAAATATTCGGAGATATCGAAGTGAAGTTTATATAGTTTATATGGATGAAACTTATATAAATTCAGCACATACTGGACCATATGCCTGGAGTGAAATACGTTACAGGGACTCTGCAGCGATATTGAAAGGCCGACAGTTGTTTATCATGCCTGCTGGAGGAGAAGAGGGGTTTGTTCCAAATGCCTATGTACTATTTAAGATCCAACAAAAGCGTGGAGATTACTACCATAGTAAGAATTACAGCATAGTTTATAACAGCTACAAAACTGGCTTCGAGAATGAAATTTGTTTTTAGACACCTTATGCACTGCCCTCCCCTCTCGTAATCTTACGCGTGGGACGCATTGTGGCGATAGGTGCACTATCCCCACTACAGTTGCTACTCATCCCTACCGCGCAGGATTCCTGTCAAGATAAAATAATACATCTATACCTGAGCGAAGAGAGCCTGAGTTCCCTTTAGGGAATGCAGCACCGAAATTAGCTAAAAATATGGGAAAGAATAATTTATTTTTTTATTTTTGAGCTAATAAAATACTTTGAAACTTATAGTATCATAATCAAACTAAATTTATGAGTTTCAGGTATTTAAATACCTTCACACGACAATTTAAATGCCCGTGCGCACGTGCATGCCGGCCCTTGGATTCACAGAATTCTGTCATTTGAGTTCGATTGAATGTACTAAATTAATACATTTGAAATTAGCAGGCAAAATTTCTGATGGAATTTTGTGTTGGTATGATGGTTATTTCTTACAATATGTGGTACCATGGAAACAAAACACTGGCTGCAAACATTAAAAGGAATAACAATGTGTATATTTTGATTTTGTGTGAGTTTCTAACTTGGTCGTGATTTTCTTGTATTTCTGGTTAAACTACATGCTGTTTATATATATATATATATATATATATATATATATATATATATATATATATATATATATATATATATATATGTAGTTATGTATATAAATAAATAAAATTGAT